>OZ005649.1:261842341-262019841 GCA_963930645.1 Salticus scenicus | reverse complement strand
AAATGCATACATGTACTTGAAACTGGAATGCATCCCACCTATGTCCTATGAATAGACAATAGGCTTTAAATAGTTTTAATACAGGTGTTTTAAAAAACATTTTTCCTTGTGCCTTACCAGTGGCTGTGAATTTCAGCTCTAAAAGCTCGTAAACGTGAGATGCCCGGTTCGATCCCAGGTCGCGCTAGGCGATATAGCCGTTCAAAAATTTTTCATGTTTAACTCCGAAACTTGCGGAAATACGGGCTGGACTCCTTAGAAAGTTCTCACGGAGAACACTCCCCAATTCCAGAAGCTTGATCAATTGTCCTAAATACTACCATCAGGTATCCTTCAATAAATGTTTGCTATTTTATGATGTGTTTTACGAATAAACACGACAACGGCTGAGCGCTGCATTTGATTCCTCTACAATTCGATAGGCATCTTTATAGGTCGCTGTCGCACAAACTATTTTGCCTTAGAAAGACCTTCCATGGAGAGGATCTCCCCTTCTTTAGGCCCAGATACCTATTGTAGATAATTGGCCTTAATCCGAACACCAACACAATTCAACTTTGATTTTTTATGAATGCAAAGATTTTAGCTTTTTAAGAAAAGAGGAAAAAAAAAATCCATACGCACACACATACGGCTAGTAGACAAATTATTTGAAGTATATTTTAGTATTGTTAAACAAATTAAAATTGAACAAAATTATATATTGCTTTAGGTAAAATTACAATGAATGGTGTGAAATGTATAAACATGCGTATTTACGAAGAAATATTCAAAAATCTTTCTACTTGTTTATTTACTGAATTAATCACTGATTCAAATTCGTTTAATCCCCACCAGTAGCAAAAGGTTCTGGTCTCAAAGCTGATAGACAGGTGGTGTCGAAATCGAATCCAGGTCGGTTTACGCGTACAGTTTTTTGTTATTTTCTTGGAAACTCGAGTAAATACAAGATAGTTAAGCTAAGATACTCATGCCTTTAAATGTTGAATTAAAATTATTTTTTCTTCCTTAATTCTTTTACTTTGCTTCCATTACAGACTTCCTGAAAAAGCACTTATGAATTTGCAAACTATGAAATATCGTTGATACAAAAATTTAAACAAAACCACAACAACAACATAAAATAAAAAAATAAATTAATTAAAAATGAGGGGAGATGTTTAAACTTTTGAAGTACATTGTATATTTACATATCTGTAGTGCCTTCATAGTACCACCTTTTTTAATTTTCTCTTCTTATAAAATCTTTTTTTTACTTTCTTCTACATGTAATATAAAGTATGGGATTCGTGAAAATTTTCGAACTCCGGTTTTCGATGGATTTACACGTTTTGGGATGTCCTGAATATGATTTGATAGTTTTTAGAAAATGTCTGTCTGTGTCTGTATCACGAATTTTGTGGACGCTGTATCTCACGAATCAATGAACGAAATTTAACCAAACTTGGTATTTAGTTGGACCCTGACATAAACTGGTGAGATTTGGGGATCATTCGCTCAACAGGTGGCGCTGTTATAGCATTTTTTCTAAATTTTTAACATTGCAGTATAGGACAAAATTTCGTATAAATGTACATAATGAGTTATTTTTAACTTGTGAATGTAAAATTAATATGAATTATTGATAATAGTAGTAGTTAACCAGGAAAAATTTTTGTGCATGTGGGGGGGGCATCGCTTCCCTCCCTGGCGGGGGAAGTACTCCCCCCGGGGGGGGGTAAATTTTCAAGATGGGTATCTTTCGAAAGGTCTCGTCAATACCTTTAAAAAGAATAGTTGAAATATAGATGTGACATTTAAAACAAAGTTATCGATTTTTGTTACTTTTAACCCCCTCCCCCCCCCCCAAAAAAAAAAAAAAAAAAAAAATGTATTTTTTTTTTTTTATGTTGAGAATAAAATTGACTTTTTTTGGATATTTAGTGTTATACTACTTCTCTAATATGGAAATCGTCTGCATTATCATGGAAGATAATATTTTTTTAAATGATAATTTTAATAAATTATTTTTACTGAGTTAATTTGTATAGGAAAATATAGAAGAAAGTCATGTGGTGGCCACAACATACTAGTTTCTTTTATAAACATAATTTTAAGGAACATGAAGTTAATATTGGTTCAAAAAATACCCCCGAGGTTAAAGCAATATAAAATTTGATTATATTTGATAATGAACATTTAATCTAAATTTTAAGGCCATATGTTCATTTGTTTTTAAAAATATGCACGAAAGAAGCAAATATACAGGTTGTTACTTAACTTTCATAAAACAAACCAGTATGTAATAAGATATTATTTAAAGGTTGTTTTGATAAAGTATGATTGTATTTTAAATATTTTGATAATTCTTTTCAGGATTCGCTCCTATTAATGAACATGACTTAGAACGTAAGTTTTTTTTCTTTTATTTATCTGTATGGGTATTTCATTATATTGCATTTAAATTCGGAGATACTTTTTCACTATTTAAATTCACTTTATTTTTGCAAATTTCAGTTGAATGTTTTCAATAAAACCGACGTTTTTGGAGCTAGTAGCATTAATACTGGACGTTTAATAGAATTATTCCATTGTAAACTTTTTGTTATTTAAATAAAAGTTATTTTAAAAGAATTGAAAATGTTTTAGACAATATAGCATTTTAAAATCCTATGAAAAATGACTTAACGTTTTATGTATATATTATGTGCATGAAGATTTAGAAATTGAAATAAATTCTTTTGTATAAAATTTTCTATAAGAAAACCAACTGAGCTGTTTAAAATTGCTTTGTTGTGTACACACAGAGAAAATTGGTATACTCACAGAAAACTTAGTTTTCTGTGCTTATACCAATCAAGTATGCACATAGTGAGCTTATTTGACAACATTTTTGAAGATATTAGCGTTAATGCTATATACTTTTAATGCAATTATTCCATTGTAAACTTATTTGTGTGATTTTATATATATACACATACATAAATTGATGTAAAATACAATTAAGAGAATGTTACATTTAAAACAATATTAAAGGAAACTTCTATGAAATATGATTTTAAATGATATACTGTAGACTCTCATACTACGCGGGGGATACGTTCCGCGTAATAGGAAATCGCCTTATAAGAGACATGCATTATCAGGACAATTTCTGCTAGTTTAATCTAATCCAGATATGTTTTCCAGTTTATTTTTTGTGATTATATTTCTTTTCTATGTAACGTTCCGATGTTTACTATCCAAATAAACTTATTTCTGTAAAATTAACGCATTGCAGGCGGGGGATCTTGTTATTTTGATCACATTCCAAAAGAATGAGCCCCGCCCTCTGGAATCCTCTGAAACAATACTTTACTTTAAAAAACGAATTTGTGTATTTGTGCTTAATTTTTTTACATGACGCTGGTGTATATAAACGCCAAGAACACTTACAATTTCTATTGTTGACGACAAAATTTCAGTTATTTAATCACGAATTTGTTAAATAATGTGACGATTTAGAGAAACACATATTTGTTTATTTGTTTATTTGCTTATTTGTTTTCTTAAACATTAAATATCTTTTCTTAGTTTTTTACCGTTAATTTATTGTTGAAATCTTGTTATTCATATTTTTGGATATTGTATATTGTAGGTTTGTACGCCACAAATTAAATGTAACATTTTATAGAAAATCTTTAATGCAGAGATTACTGTAAAAAAAAAATATATATATACCCAACATTAGTTGATTTCTCCCTGAAATATTAACATTTTTCTTAGTTTTTTTTTTTTACCGCTAATATTTTTGTTTTAATTTTCTATCCACATTTTTGTACTTGAATATTTTAGGGTTCATATGCTCAAAGTTACTTAAATTTCAATGCATAAACTGACCTAATATAAACTGTTTTATTTTTAAGGTGAAAAAAAGAAGAAAAAAAAATGTAAGTCGTACGTTGCACTTTAAACGGTTTAAAGGAATCGAAGATTTGGCTCTCATGTGAAAAGTTAAATTTATCATACGCGTAATACGGATTGTTTATTGCGCTGTATGAGTACTAGTCGCAATCTTTTGTGTCGCTTTACAGGAATTCGCGTTTTGTGGGTCCGCGTTATACGAGCGTCTACTGCATATGTAAATATCATGTGCATAAACCTCTTACTAGTTGAAATAAATGTCAAAACAATTGTTATCTTTTAAACAAAATCTTTGGGCATGGAAATCAAATGAGCTATTTAAAATTGTTAAAGATAAATTAATTTTCTTTCTGTGTGCATTTAACTTTACCAGAGCCTATACTGTGCTTTTCTTTCTAAGATAGTTTATAAATTGTGAGCTGAGTTTAATAGAGTTAGAAAAAAGTATCAGATTGCCTAAATTTATTGGATGATTCGAAATAGATGTTACAGCAACTATCTTTTAAACATATAGTCTTAGAAACCATACTTCAAAATCTATTCGAATCAAGAATAGCTTTAAAAGGACTTTTTGAACAGGGGGTTGTATACAGATTAAAATACAAAATTTAATTTTTATATGGTCCTCTTGATTTAACTTATATTTAGAGGAGTAGTGTATTTCATCAAAAAGACAGAAAAAAAAAATTGTATGTTAATTTTTAAGAATTATTGTACGTTGAGTATTATTTTAGCATTTAATGCTACGTTATAAGAGGATGTCTCAAAGAGAAAACTGTACTAAATTTCAAATTATCTTTACTTATGTTTATCAACAATCTGAACATTTTAAAACTGTTTTCTTTTAGTTAGAATTTTTATATTGCATGTTTGAGAATTTCTGATAATTATTTCACTCGAAAGATATTAAATGATGTTAATACATATTTTTCCCTTTTTCACTTTAGCGGAGGACAAATTCTTTAGCTCATTAAATTTTTAAAGATTTGTCTACCAGGCTATAACTTTAATCTTATGGAATCTTAACACACATAATGTGCTAATTCACACATTTCTCCGTCATACATTACCACAGTTGACACCTTTTTTGTTTCTTAAAGTGTTACATAATTAATGGGTGATCCTTAAAAGATTCAACGACAAAGTTTTTCATAATTAAGCACCCAATATCGTAAAATTCTCAATTTCATGTATTTGAATGTATTTGTTCTTTTTCAAACAAATGCATCGCTATTTAATTTCAGTCGTCTCATAGTTAATCCCTTAAAATAAGAAATTTTTCTTTCATAAATTGTTCGTTAACACAGTAAGCAAAGGGATAAATGTTATATTAAAATTTAAATATCACTAAAAATATTTCACTCAGAAAGATTTTTTCCCCCCCTCTAAACCTTACATACAGGGCAACATTTTTCTGAATGTAAATGACAGGAGAAACAACACAAATTTATATTTTATTATGATATATCCTTTTGTGATCAAAAACTATATCTGAAAGTTGCAATCTTTTTATAAACGACCGGACATTTTCGATCTCAGACGATTTGGCAACTATTTCAAGAATTACTAAACGAATTATCTTTATCATCTTGAAACTTTTGGAGTATACAGATCATGTTATACCTCATGTATTTGAGTGAAAATTTTGCCCCGAAAGCAAAAGAACCAGTAAGAAAATAAAGAAAAATTGAAATGCTTGGGATCACCGTTTAAAAAGTAATGTTTGAAATGCGATCTGGCTGCGTTCAAACAGTTCTAGATAGAATGAACTAACATTCACTTCCTCCGCCTCTCCCATAAAAAAAAAAAAAAAAAAAAAAAAAAAAAAGTTTTACTCACATTTTTATTTAATATTTGATTATATAGCGTTCATTAATCGTAAATAAATATTGATAAATCCCCGTTATTTTCTTTATTTTTGAAAAGAACTGAAATTCCGTTCATTTTATCATGCGCAACATTTTAAATTCATACGATACTTGTTTGGGATTTACAAGTAACTCAATAACTTTAGCTATTAAGTTATACAAATGAAATTTCGTTAAACTTGCGCATGCGTAGTTAAAAACTTAAAGAAAAAAAGCTCATATTTCATTAGATATTTAATATTTTTGCATTCTGACTGTTGTATGCTGTTTAATGTTGTATGTAAAATTCCTTAAAATTAGTTTTGCACTGGGTTTAAAACTTTGCGTGTTATAATTAAAATGGTGTTTTTTTTTTCCATTTAAGAAATTGTTATATTTTCATAAATATGTGGTATTCTCATAAAAAAAAAAAAAAAAAAAAAATTATACAAATAAGTCTCATCACATGTTACAGCCAGAATGCATTTCAAGTATTACTTTTTACAGGGTGAACCCAAACATTTCCGTTTTATATTAATATTTTACTAGTTCCTCTTTTACTTTCGAGACAAAACTTTCTCTGAAATATGAGGTATAATATGTTCTTTACACCCCTGAAATTTAAAGGTGTTTCGTCAAATATTTATTGAAATATTTGATAAAATGTCTGGAATCGAAATGTCCCGTCATTTATGGAAAGGTAGAGTATTACGAATTCGATCTAATTTTTTAATTAGAAATTTTCTCTTTTGATGTTCGGATTAATGAGTAATCACCATAACATGTATTTTGAATCTCTCGATGTTAACGTTATTTGATCGAAGCTTATAACATTAATTTCTCTGTCTTAGTTACAGTAAATTTTCTTTATGTGGTACTTCCTCTTTGTGAGTTGAAGTTTTTTTTAACTTTCTCTTAACCATATATGGTAGAGAAAGCATTGCTTTTGAAATTGAGTTTGTTATATTTACGTTTTGAAGTCTCATGAATCCTAAAATCCATGTTTTTAGCAGTTGGTCAGTGTGTATCTCAAGAATTAAATAATGCAGAAAGTCTAAACTCTGTCTTCTTAATCTATATCATATAGTGATGGATACAATAAACTTTCTGTCGAGATCAAGCAAATGGTTCGTGTACACGGCCATACAAGACATTTCAAATACATTTCGTCTATGGGTGAAGTTTCTGGTAAGGACAGTTTAATACTTATAGGTTGCTCTAAGCAAAATGGAATGAACATTTTTTTGTGTGCATAAAAGCATGTTTTGTGTCGATTGTGGTATGAAAATCCTCAATCGTTTACAGAGCTACTCAAAGTATTTAAACATATTGAGACTATACTCGGAAACTGCTAGAAGTTTATTCCTTTTTCTGTTATGCGTTTTTCATATAGGACTAAATTTAAGTACACAATGTGATATATGTATATAATTTACAGGCAATATACAGGACTACCCAAAATTGAGCTTAAACCTTCTTTCTATTGAATGTAACTGATGGAAGTGCTTTGCTACATTTTGCTATGTCGACAAACACTGTTCAGGAAAGAAAATTAATTTCTTTATACCCATATTGAAAACAGAGTACTTTCTGAAGTTCGGTTTTCATCTCTGGTTTTCTGTATAATATCACGTTTTGATGTGCTCTGAATACGAAAGTTAAATATTTAACGATCCATAGGTATATCTGTTTTAAGCATAACTTAAAAATAAATCATTGTATGAAATTCAAATTCGGTATTTTGAAGTTCGTACGAGGTTGACACTTAAAGTGTGATGAAATTTGGCAAGTTTAAAGACAAAGTAATCACAGCCTTGATTATTTTTAAATATAAATGTAGGCACTACAATTAAATGGGGAGGGATTGAAGCGGGCGGCAATGCCCACATGCAGAATTATGTCAAAACTGTTTCTAAATCTATTTTAGATTATTTTTAAAGTAGATTAAACTTTATTATCTTACATTATTGATGTTACGTTTTAATCTGCAATCGGTCTCTATAGTATTGAAATATTGGTTAAGAGAAAATCGTGTGAGTGACACCCCCTAATTATTTCTATTCATGAATTATAATCGGGAAATTGTTTTGAATAAATTTGAAATGTCATGTAATAATCATTAAAACGGAGTTTTGCATATTTGTTTTTAATGATATTACATTTTTTCTTTTTCTTTTTCTTTTTTTTTTTTTTTTTCTTTTAAAGATGTTTGTGAAGAACCGCCTCCTCCCATGAACGGAGAGCTCATATGTGGGAAGCATAAAAAGAAACAAAATAAGTAAGTACAATGCAATTATAAAAGCAATGACTATACATACATCGTAATTACATGCATCTTCAGTATCATACTTAAATTATACGTATTCTTATATCAGATATCAAATTTCCTTCTAGCCTTTTTAAATGCTTCAAAAAGATGCTTGTTTAGTGTAAAATATTTCAGTTCTGATAAGAAAATATAATTTTCATAAATTAACTTTCAAAAATATTTAAAATATGTTAGTGTGCTGTCTTCAAATGCGTGTAATTCAAATACAATGTGTGGATTTAATTGCATACGTAGGCGAGCATTACGGGATTGTTAAGATTGTTACTCTATAACAAAACCTGTCACTTTTCGTTAAAATGTGCGCTTTCGTTAAAATATATCGCTAAAAAATGGCAGTTTTTTTACATACAGGCAGGCAAACGCTTCTGTTTAAAAAAATTTTATGAAAGAAAAAAAAAAAACTTTAAATATGGTTTTCCATTTGAATAAACTTTGACTACATAGATAGTTTTAACGAATAAGAATAAAAGTTAAAATGCAGGTTCACATGAAATCTATTTTTTAACAATTATTCATATAAATTTGCATTGCTATTAGTGACAAACATGTTCTGTTCTCTAAGCTGGTAAACGGGAAGTGCCGTATTCCAGATTCGATCTCAGGTCATGCTAGTCGGGCATTCTGTTCAGATTTCTTTGTGGTTTTCTCCGAAGTTGCAGAAATACGAACTAGGTCCCTTTTAGAAAAACCCCACTTAACGCTAGGTCCATAGAGTAAGCCCCATTTCGACATTTACCAATAAATATGAATGTACATATATGCCCCATACTAGACAAACACTTACAGCACAGGTCTCCGTAGAGCATCCTCTGCGTGTGCCCAGGGATGTCCTGTGTTCCCCAGGACATCCTCAAGATATCTTTTAAGGAAGATATGCTATATGGAATAAATGGAATCTCAACTGTGTAATTTTTTTAAAATTAAACTCTTTTAATTAAAAATAATGAAATTTAGAAAGCAGATTAATAACAGAGAAACTTGAGCTAATCTGTCTCGATAAATCCATATTCATTTTTTTTTTTTTTTTTTTTTTTAAATCTAGATACGTCTGCAGAGCAGAATGTGACGCAGGTTATCAATTTCCAAACAAAAAGAAAAAGTGGAGGCATATATGTGACTTAAGCAGTGGGAAATGGACTCCGGAATTCATATTCCCCGATT
This sequence comes from Salticus scenicus, assembly GCA_963930645.1. NCBI lineage: Eukaryota > Metazoa > Arthropoda > Arachnida > Araneae > Salticidae > Salticus > Salticus scenicus. The sequence continues at coordinate 262,010,622 of OZ005649.1, read as the reverse complement.
GTGAACGTAAGTACAGATTTAAATTTTAATAAAATTGAATTTGAAAGCCAAAAAATTTAATAATAAATATAAAACTTAATTAGATTTTCGAAGAATTGTATTATTAAAATTATCATTGTTAATCTTTTAAGATTTGTAATTTGTTAATGTGTTAGACAGGTTTCCTTATAAAAACAACTACCGAAAATTGGAATAATTATTAGAAAATAGAATTAAATTTTCTCTTTCCTAATATTTCATCTTACCGAGGTCGTCTTAAAGAATTCAAAATGTGAAAAATCTTTGAAATACTCTATTATTCGGAACTATATTCTTTACAACATTACTCCAAACCCAAATTTTCAAAAACATCTTCTGAGCGTTTATTGACTATTGTTTGAAATCTATTTTCACTCAACTTGATATTAAGTTTGATATTTTTTTCTTTTTATTTATATATATATAATTAAAAAATCCATTTTAAATAAATGAGCTCCGTAAATTTCCGTTGAATTAAAATTGTTATTTGCACACAACATACTTTTACAAGAGTATTTTGACTATTCTTGTAGAAAAAAAGTTTGCTTTTAATATTTTCATTCAACTTTAACGTTTTAAAAAGTGCAATAATTTCGTAATAAAATATTCAAAATTAATATGCTGATACATTTACTAAAATATTTCTTTTAACAGCCGTATGCAATCCCTCATGTGAAAATGACGGTCAGTGCACTGATGGAAACCATTGCATATGTACTCCAGAATTCAGAGGAGATAGATGTCAATACGGTAAATATATACATATTTTTTATTTTACTAACATAATGATTATCAAGCTTGCTGAAACAGCTTATAAAATTATTTATAAACTTGTAGAAATTCTAAGGAAAGTAAGATATATTACATTTCAAAAAAGTAATGAAACTTGCAAAATAATGCATGCTTCTGTACCACATGTATTTTTAGTACAAGAATGGTATGGAATAAGGATATTCGGAAGAAAACGACATACAAAAGAATGCTTTGCTTAGTAGAGCCAAAATTTAAAAAATGAACAGTACTTCATGCTCTTCAATATTTAATTGGTTATGTATGATTATTAATTCCTTTCCTAGTTTGTGTGTTGTGCACAATTGACAAATTTAATGTTAAATAAATTCGTAAAATTGTAGCATATTCCCCATATATAGGGAGAAGATGCCACCAGTTATGGGGTAATGTATATTATCTCTTAAAAGATAGCGTTTAAAATATATATATATATGGGGTAAGATGCAACAGCACGTAAAATACGACAAATATTAGAACATTAACCTGTGAATCAACAATAACTATGGAAAACCAAATCTGTAAACAGTTTTTTTTTTTTTTTTTTTTTTTTTTTTTTTTTTTTTGGGGGGGGAGGGGGGGCTAAAACTAATAAGGGTACAAGTTTGAATGTTGGCCTGCAACATTTTCTCCGGTGCAAATGATCATCATTGCAATCTTCGTGCAGCCATTTGATGCACTGAATCCACTGACACGGGAGACATTTTTTAGTGTAAAAGTATCCTTTACATACAGCACAAAAATCCTTATCCTCATCAAAACTGCTAGAACTCTGGTGTCCAGAGAAAGTTCTTCACTTGAGAAACATGAGCTTACACAAACCTTTATTTCTTCTGTTTTTTTCGAAAGTTTCTTTTTTACTTCCTTTGCTTTTTCTGCCCTTTTTCAGTTTTTCCTCTAGCCTTTTCCTGTATAAACTATGCGGGAAAAGTCCATTCTCCTCTCTGATTCTGTTAAGACCACTGCTGTCTTTTTGTTACGCCCGGATGGTTTAAGTTTTCTGACCTAAGGAATAGGGCTTTTAGCTTCTAGAGATCCCGTTTTTCTTGAGCTGGTTAAGGCAACTGCTGGTGACAATCCACTGCCTCTAGCTCTGATGGGTGTAAGCAACTGCTGATGTAGGCCTATTGTCACATGAGCTGCTTATGAAAGCAACAGCTGTGTCACCGCTGGAACCATCAGAGATAGAAGACGTAGGATCTGTGATTTCTTGTGGATTATTGGGATAAATCCCAGTAGCTGAAAAAACAGAATTTCCAATTCCTACTTTGGCTGCCTTGCTTTAAGCAATATTCAGAAGAGATCCAAACTGAAGTCTTGAAAGTTTATAAAATATATATTATAAAAATATTTAAAATTGTAATCATTAATTCCATTTATATTTTACACTGTAATATACAATATATAAAATTTAAAGGTCATTTATTTCTGAACCATGTTGCATTTTCCTCCCATGTATGAAGTGAAGATGGAATACACGCTTATTTTCGTATTGCTGCAAGGTTATGGCCTCTTATGCTTTGCCTTGTGTGTGTAATAGAATACGGAACTCACTTATATTGGTAATATCTTATTTTAAAATGAAACATCCGTTTATGAACTTTAAATATGAGTAACGAAAAATTTAAAGGTTTTACGTACCAGGATAAATGTTCAAAAGATCCAAAATTACGGCGATAAATTAAGATAAATTAACAATCAACGTGTACACTGGGACAAGACTCCTCGCACAAGTGGATCAGTGTTACCATCTGCTGATGCATAAAAGTACTAAGAACAAACTTGCATCATCCCCCGAATTTCTTTATATATATAAAGTATCACATGTTTATGTATGGTATTGTATTACTTTCTTCTATACTTTATATATAAAGTATCACATCACATGTTTATGTATGGTGTAGTATTACTTTCTTCTATATTCAATAGAAGAAAGTATTAAATTCGTAAAAATTTCAGACTTCCGGTTTTCGATGGATTTTCTCGTTTTGAAAGGTCCAGAACACGAAATTGACCATTTTCAGAAAATAAATTTTGTGGTGACTGTATTTCAGGAATTACTGCACAGAATTCCATATAACTTTATATGCAGATGTGCCTTGATCTAAATTAGTGGCTATCAATTTTTGGTGTCAATTTCTTAACAGGTGGCGCTACTATACAGAGATTTTCACAATTTAAGGGGTGACTATGTCTCATGAACTTCTGCACAGAATTGCAAAAAAGTATATGTAGATGCACCTCGACATAAATTAGTGTATAACAACTTTTGGTGACAATCTCTCAACAGGTTGCGTTGCTATACACAGATTTCCACAATTTCAGGGAAGGCTATATCTCAGGTTCTATTGCTTATAATCAAACAAAACTTGATATGTAAGAAGACTATTATATGAAATTATGCTGATTTAATTTGGATACATCAGTTAATAAGTGGCATTTCTGTACTGCAAATATAACTATACGAAACTTGATATGCGAGATAACCATTATGAAAATGCATTTTTTAAGATGTTAGTTATAAAGTATAAAACTGTCTTTGGATATTTAGTGTTGTTTTTTTCTAAGATGATTATCATCTGCATTCATTATGGTGGATAATTTTAATAATAGTTTAATAAAATATTTTTAATGACAAGGAAACATTCAAAAGGTGTCGTCTTCAAAAAATATTGAAAAAAATGTATGTGACTCTACTCTTCATAAAACACCAGAAAGGGAAAAAAATTATCGGCTGAAATGAATTACAGCGATCACAAAAAATTATCAAAATTAAGCATGTTTGGCGATTTCACTCTGTTAGGTGATTGATTTTGAGTACTTGGGGGAGAACAAAACACGGCTCTGTTTGTGCACGGCAATCTCGAACTTATCGCCTAACAGCGCTAAATAGCCAAAAATGCTTAATTTTGATAATTTTTTGCGGCCGCTGTAGTTCATTTCAGCCGATAATTTTTTTACTTTCTGGTGTTTTATGAAGAGTAGAATCGCATATTTTTTTCAATATTTTTTGAAGACACCTTTTGAATGTTTCCTTGTGAGTGAATTTCTATAGGAAAATATAGAAGAAAGTCTTGTGGTGGCCACAGTATACTAGTTTTTATTTTATTTCTTTTTATGTAATAATTTTTCCTCTTATAGTTCATCCCTTGTTATCACTTTTGCATGTCTTAATTAGACATTGTACATTTAAAAGCAATATTTACTACCAGATTAAGACGGTATCTGTTTCAACAATGATGGGAGGGCGTCTACAATAGTTTTGCAGTTAAAATATCGTCAGGTCAATAAGAATTTTCTCTTTCCCGGGATACGATGCTGATGAGAATTTAATTAACATTTCATCCGTAGTTGCACAAAAATTTCAACTGGTTTTGCTGAGAAGCAGCTAAAATAAGAGTAAAACTTGTTAAAATTTATTTGATCGATTCATAAGTGGTAATAATATATTTCACTTTTGATGATAATTATCATACATAAAAGTAGTAAATAGCAAGCTAAAACTTTTTACAAAAATGGGCAGATGTAAAATATTTTTTACTTTTAAATTTGTAGTTTAATTATTACAAAACAAGACATTCCGATCTTAAGCTTTTATGTGTCAAGTTTTTAAAATTTTTGCTTGAATTGTGTTAAATTTGTCTTTGATTGGGAGAGGAAATATTTGTTCTGAACACAACATTGTTTTAAACTAATATCACGTTTTTCTCGCTCTTGTTAAACCAGAATTATGCTTCATTCCCAAAAATACGTTTCATTTTATGACATCTTCATTATTCTAGCACTGGAGTTGTGTAATCCTGAGCAGAGTCTTCAAGTACCTGCTGACTGGTCATGTAATCACACATCACAATTAACTTCTTGCATTATGAACTGTCCACATGGGACAAGATACGAAAAGCAAGCTGCGGATGTTTACCATTGCAGTTTGGATGGAACCTGGACACCCAGTTTCGCTCCCAAATGTATCCCAAGTAAGTAATTTTTCACATTTATATTTAATACCTATCATGTAAATACCGATATGGTAAAAAATTGCCAACAGTCAGAAACTTTTATCTATTTTTCTGTATTTCTAGCAAGTCTTTTTTGAGCATAGTCTTAAACATCTGGGGGAAAAAAAAAAACAACAACAACAAAATAACTACGTATGTGAATACAAATTTGAACAGTTTTCTTTGAAAGTGGTACAAGTCCATTTTTTGACAAAGTTGGCTAATGATAATAATGAATGCAATATGCTATGATCTTTTTATCTATAAACAGCTCCCCCCCCCCCCTCCCAAGAAAAAAAAATTAAACATTTTTAGTATTTCATCAAAATATAAATTTACGTTGTCAATGAAATTAGAAATATAATTACTTTAAAAGTGGTGTAAGTCAACATTCTTCTAAGACATAGTACTTAATTCAAAATTTTTCATAAGGTAGTGAGACCTCATTCACTCAAATGCTTGGAATCGTATTGAGTTTGCAAGTTGTCCATGGAGAATTGGATTAGTTGAAATATTCTCATCTTAAAAATGGCACATATCAATACAAAGTTGTAATTTAAGTAATTAATATGGCATTATTCAAACTTAAAATTTTTTTCACATAACATAAAACTCATGAAAGCACAACCGTTTTCGAAAGGACGTGGCCTTTCTTTCTTCTTCGGGTGCAAAACAACGTGCCTTAGAGAAAAAGTTTTTTATGGTGTGTGAAGTTTTTAAGTTTAAATATTGATTATCCACCAGTTTTTTTCAAATTTTGTATTACAAAATGGCATTACCTGAAAAAATATGGAAACAGTCTTTATATATTTTTTACATTATTTAATCGGAATATCCTAAATTTTTTTGATTCATTTGTTATCCCATATTTAATATTTCATAAATGTGAAATTTTTCACATTTTTATTGACTTTGTAAGTGAGGCAAGTTCATTTGAGGTCATCAAAAGTATAACTTTCGCTTAACTAATACTTTAAAAACGATTAAATATTTTAAAATATAAAGTGAGCGCATTAATACATACTGATATTTTTGAAGCCATTCAAATAAAAACCCTTAAATATTTTCGTATAATATAAAATGGGCAAACACCACTTTCAAAGAAAACGGTTCATTTATTTAATAAATGTGTATGTCTGTATGCCGAAGGTAAAGGACACCATGTCAGTTTTTTTAAGAGTTAGCACCAAGTCTTGAAGTGCATTCTTTGCTTTATTAAGGCATTAATCACTATGTTCAGTTACTATAAAAGATATAGAACAGTGGAAAATCAAACCATGTCCATTTTCTTTATTCATGACAAATGTTGTTAATTCATTTCATTATAACATCATTCCTAAAATATTACATTTTTGTGACATGGTGTCCTTTACCTTGGGGTACAGATATATATATCGCAGAACAAAACTTTTTATGTAATTTTGTTTTCGTAATTTTCGTTTCAGTCAATGTTATTGAACCACCAGCGGCAAATGGAATGTACCCAGCAATAGCCAGTAAGTTTAATTTTTGAATTTTTAGTTAGAATTGCACCATTAAGAACTTAAGTCTTAATTGTTGCAGATCAACACTATTTTGTAATTAAATAGCCCTTATATAAATTTCAATTCTTTAATCTAAAATTTTAAAATAACTTAAATTCTACATTTTCCTAATTTAAATATAGATTATCATAATTAGTAATCATTAATTAAATGAAATGAATCTAAATGACGACAGTTAATCTATTAATAACTAAACATATTGTATTTAAGATAAAAAAAAAGCAATAGTGAACGCTTTTAAATTTAAACTCTGAAAGCAAGTTTTCTAATTCTGACATAAATTTGAGCAGCGTTCAGGGCTGGTATTGCAGCGCGAAGTGCTACCCTGCTTCTCCTGCGTTGTGCCGAAAATTCGGCGAAGTGCCATCGCGCTTCTTTTGTGTTGTACCAAAAATATGTAGAAGCACGATCTCATTACTGTTTACTATAATTTTCACATTGGGAAGCAGTGTATTAATATCAATTGCAGTTTTTACTTTCCGAACATACGTTTGTAAGGAAAGTATTGTAATCATGACAAAAATTAAACTTTTAGATTTTGATGTTTCTATGTTTTGAGGTCCCCTGAGTTCATTTCTGTTATTCTTTATAGTTATGTATGTGAGTGAATGCGATGGCGTCTAAATGCTTTGATCGATTGAACCGAAAGTTAGTACATATATTGTGTATATATATGTTAGTACATATATAGATTACCGGAGCACGAAACACATTGATTTTGGTGAATCTAGCACTATATATATATATATATATTGAGAGAGAGAGAGAGAGAGGGGGGGGGGGGGGCAAAAAAAAAAAAAAAAAAAAAAAAAAAAAAAAACCTGTTACTACGGGCTCAAATTATTTGAAGTGCAATAGCGTTAAATTAAAGAAAATACGTATCATTTAAAAAAAAAAAAAAAAAAAAAAAAAAAAAAAAATACTCTGATACCCTATTATATATATTTTTCTTTTGTTAGCGACTTCTCTTTATTTATACAACCGTTAATTACTTAATGTTCAGAAAGTCGAGGGGAGTCATACCAGATTCTTATTAATATAATTAAATTGTGGTTTTTAATAAGATAAGAATTAAACTCTTAAGTAAGAGGCACTACTATAGTGGTTAACTTTAGTGGGCCACCTTTTTGAATTGAATGATAGTTTTCATATGTTGTATCTCACACTTCTTTTGTCATTACAGCGTGTTGTAAAACTGTTAGCAATATACGGACAGAATATTCAGTTTTCGTTTTTGGAATGAAAGGGTCAGGCATGAATTGTTGCTTTTCATACATTCTATTGCTGTAACGTTTGCATGTGATTCGTATTTAAATCTGCCGAACAAAGAAACAGCCCCGCAAAAAATTCAGCCGTGTCTAAGATGTTGTTTTAGTTTTTTTTTTTTTTTTTCCCCAGATAAGTAAAACGTATTTTTCAGCGTTTAATCCGAAGATCTGATTAATCAGTTTCACACCGGATGTTTTAAAAGACAAAGCTAATTCCAAGCGTAGTTTTGTCTCTAACAAATATACCCTTTTCTTTAAATTAAACATTCTGGCACATAATTTCCTTTATATAATAGTTATAACTATTTCTAATTAAAAAAAAAAAATAAAAAAAATAAACTTTTTTAGCATAATTCTTCAGCACTGAAACGGTTAATGTCATGAGCTACAAAATTTCCAGTCATTAGTTTTAAAATGAAAATTGTTTAAATGAAAGGGGGAAAAAATCACTTTCTACAATTTTACTGTTTTTAATTTTTACTTTCTCTTACCCATAAGGTAGACTCGGGGGACCTCGAAACGTATAGAAACATCAAAATCTCAAATTCGGATTTTTGACATGATTACAATACTTTCTTCACTATAGTGTTCGGAAAGTAAAAATATCATCACTATTATCAGAAATATCATGACTATTAGTGGACAGCCCTGTCAATAACTGGCTCGCATTTGATTTTTGAGGCGATATCCACCAATGCCCACAGCTCGGTAATCTCCAAATTCGGGATGTGGGACAAATATAAACTCATCTCGCTGTAAATTGGATCAAAATGCTTGAATATATTCATAAAGATTTGTTTTCCAAATTTTTTAGAGATTTGCATTTGTTGGAGATTACCTTCCAAATTAAAGTGAATATATGAAAGAAAAATTGACTGAACTTGGTGTGACATAAGGGGTGGGGTGGTGATTAAAATGTTTACAAATTGAGTCATTTTAAATAAAATTGTGTTATTGAAACTATTAGTTTTCAGAGGCAATGTATTCTATTTAAGATTAATTAATTTTATTTTAACGCCATAACAAAAAATACAGTTTTTGTCTGATGAATCAATTTACATTTTGTTTCGCCTTTTCTGAAGAAAACTTGCTCGTCATTGGAACAGAACAGGTTCTTCCTACTGGCACATTTTAAGCTCTCTGGAAAATTAATTTTTCGAGCATAATAAATGAACAAATAAATATATTCAGTTAACATTTTTCGCGATACAGTCGTTCACAGAAAGAGTTAATTGAGGCATGAAACAATGGCTATAATTAGTCTCTATAATTAATAACATTACACGAAAATAACCGGAAAAAGTCCTTAATGTCAACTATTGATACATTTACTCTATATGAAGTGAATATTTTATGATAGCATATTATGAATGGGCAGGTCCTAGTTATTTGTGATATGTTAAAAAATAAAAATAAACTTCCATTAATAATTATCAAAAATGATAAATGACTTCAACTTAACTAAATTGCTTCATGGCAATATGCTTTTTTGTAAACCTTTAAATTATTTTTCAAATATTTATAAAAGTTGAAATTTTTAATTTGTCTCCTTTTTACATTGTTGAATTAATAATACTGTATCTTAAAGACAATTAAAATGTACCTAATTATATTTTTTAGATCAAATGGTCAGTTCTGCTTTACCTAATAGTGGCGTTTGTGCAGTTTGGGGCTCCTCTCACATACGTACATATGATGGTGGAATCTATAATTTTCAAGGATCTTGTACTTATTTGCTGTCCAAAGACTGTGAACAGAATACGTTTGCCATTCATGTAAATAATCCTGTACTGTGTGAAACAATATCTTGTGCAACTTCAGTGACAATTTATATTGGATCAGAGCAGTATCTTTTAACCAACAGCCAAGAAGGAGGTCCCATTGTAGTAAATGCTGGCGAAGCACATACCATTCCTGCTTCTATGAATGGACTCTTATTTCAAATGATGTCTGATTATGTCGCAGTGAGCAGCTCTTTGGGTTTCAGGTATTTATGCATCTTTTTTTTTTTTTAAACTCATGTCCAGATTAATTTTTAAATATATGGCTTTGATTTTTGTTTAGTATGAATGAATAAATCAAGTACGGCTGCCTTATAATGTATTGGAGTTTTTTTTTTTTTTTTTTTTTTTTTTTTTACGTGGGTCAGAATAAAATATTAATGCTGTATGTTTTGCGTGTTGTCATTAAAATGTAGTTTTAAGTGGCTACCATTCATAAACGATAATGTATCAAATATTTTGCATGCAAGTGTAAATAAGTTGAAAATATTGTATTAAATACTTTAAGTTGGAAATAAGGTTATTAAACAGTAAACATTAATATTAGTTACGTTTCAATCTTATACGACCAAAATCTGAATAATTTTTCTTCTCTTCCAAATTTTTGCTGTTTTCCATGCGATACATCATTTCTCCTCGTACAATGTTTGAAATAGAATTTAATAGAATTTTTTTCTTCGAAATTTTTACGAAAGTAAGTATTTAAGAAATTTTTTCTTTAATTTCAGACTCAAATGGAATCGGAAAAATACTGTACTCCTAAAAGCCTCACGTTTACTACAGAACAGGACTTGTGGATTATGTGGTAAATTTGATGGCTCTATTTTGAATGATTTTGAAACATCAGATGGAAGCATTACTGACAGTGTTGAAGGATTCGTGAATAGTTGGACAATGGAAAACTTAGGAGGTAAGAACAATGCTGCAATTATTGAAGTATAAATATTCATTAACTGCGCGAGAAATGATGAATGCAAAGAAAAAACATTATTAAAAACTTTCGGAAATTAAAATAAAAATATAAAAACATTAATCAATATGTATTAATATCTATAAGTTTTTGTAGATTGTAAAAATAAAAATCATTGACAGGAAACATTGACATATACATGACAGTGAAAAAGCCTGAAACTGCTAACCATATTAAAGGTGCTATGTTAAAAATGAATCTACAAACATTGATCGCCGAAAAATTTGTACTAGGTATATTTCAAATACATTCAATAAGATTTTCTAAGGAATATCCTGGTTCTTTTTTTTTTTCTTCTTCTTTTTTTTAATGGTTTTATGTCCATCACAATATTTAAAAAATATAGCCTTATTAAAGGGTAACACCACTGTATTCCCCTTTTCTTAAAAAAAAAAAAAAAAATGAGCGGAAGGGAAAGTGATAGAAATAATACTTGGGGTAGTTATTAAGCGCATATTTTAGTATATTATAAGAAATTTATGTCGGAAAATATTTCAAAATGACGACACTGCAGCAATTTTCCTGAGACATGCTGAACTTGAGGCAATCTGCGGAACGCATTATATCAATACTCAGCCAGTAAAGTTTAAAGATGTTTTGCATTAAATATATATATATATATATATATATATATATATATATATATATATATATATATATATATATATATATAATGTTGTGAAATTAGAATATAATATTTAATATTAAGAAATTTATGATTAATTTCTCCATTTTAAAAGGAAAAAAAAATCTCTGTAGGAATTCAATAAAATTTATGCGGGAAAAAAAAAAAAAAAAGCATTTCTAACAACAATATAAAAATAATAAAGAAAAAGGACTTGAAAAAAAAGGATGGGGGGGGATTGATTTATATATAGGGGAGAGTAGGGAGGGATGGGTCAGTTTTGACAAAAATATTTTTTACAAATTGAAACATTTTGACATCTTTTTAAAAATATAAATTTGTTGGTAATTATTAAAATATTAATTTTATAAGCCAATTAACATAGTCATAAAAATGTCCCATCCCTCTCTTACATGAGGGAGGGTTGGAACATGCGTATAAAGTTAAAATAAGTACATAATATACAGACATACTATGAAAAATGATAAAAACAGTGGGTCACTATGTATGTAAGGTAATTAATTACTAATATCTATTTTATCCAACATCTCTATATATAAATGGCTAAGAGATTTTTTCCTGTAAGTTCGTGGCTGGACGCAAGTTGATTGGCTAAGAGATTTTCTGCTGTTTGTCTGTGTGTTTTTGCCACCAGCTTTTCATTATTTAGTTAATTTAAAAAAATCTAATTGTCCGATCGATAAGTTAAACCGACGGATTCAGAAAAAATGCCCCTTTCATTTGGTACCTTATTTGTAACGAAATTTAGATTAGATTTTTTAAAATTAACTAAAAATGTGAAAATAATAACCTGGTAAAAGCTTTAAATGTGGACATATAAAATTTTAATTGTTGCTAAAAAGAAAAAAAAAAATTTTTTTCCAAACATAAAATGAAATATGCTTTCACGCGAAAAATAAAAAATTATAAAATATTTTACTCATGCACATGAAAATTGAAAATGGAGTAAAAAAACAATTTAGATAAAGGAAAAGAAACAAATAACATAAACCAACGGGAAACCAAAGCGGGCTTTAAAACAATTTCATGATTTCTTTAAATTTTATTTTTGTTTGTAAAGCGATATAGAAGCATTTAAATATAGTGACCAGCGAAGCGAGAAAAGCCTTCGTTGATTCACTACCTTCATTGATTTCATGAATTAAAAAATGGTTTCGTTAACAAACTTTGATCTATTAGCACGCAGGCAGCATCAGGCCGAGTTTTGTACATTTCGACTTTGATTTTGAAATTTTTCCCGCATTCGGAATTCGGTTCGTTCCCGAACCAGGGTTTTGTTAATTAGAATGTAATGTACCATTTAAATAAAAATTTTTAAATGCTCAATTAATTGATCATTTTTTTTTTTTTTTTTTAACTTCTAGCAGAGAAAGTATTGTTTTTAGTTCAAATATTCCAAATTAAGTTTTTGTTATATTTACATGTTTTGTGGTTCCCTGAATATTAAGGTTTTCAGTGGCTAGTCTGTGTGTTATCAGCATATCTTAAGAACAAATACTACCAAGAAATCCTAACTGTAATTAGTGAATGTAATTTCTTTTGTATGTTTTACTATGTTCAGGAAAACTGCTCAGGAATGAAAATTAATTTCTCAAACATATATGGTAAATAAAGTATTTTTAAAAGTTAAAAGGGTAAATAAAACTCATGTGAGTGCCACACCAATTATTTTCCACGATTTTGATTTTGTTTCGTGTGTTTTCTCCTCAATCTATTCATTCATTTGCCTTTTGATATTCTCTGTTTAAGGAGTATCAGAATCTTCCTTCTTCCTTTTCTTACATGTCCCATCCCTTCCTGAACTGCTGTCTCATCCCTCCCTTTTCATTATTTAAAAAAAAAAAAAAAAAAAAAAACTTATTAGACACATGCTACTTTTAGACTTAATTTAGTTACTAATTCATAAAACTTATATTATTAGGTATATAAAATATGAAAAGTAATTATGCTAACATCAGTGAGTGACTTTGAAAACTTGCCTTGAAATTTAAGCAATTGTTTTCTTTTCGTGATATAAAATAGTTTTTTTTGTTACATAAACTTTCAGAATTCTCCAACTAAAATGATACATAGCAACAAATATGGGGCTGTAGTTACTTCACCTGGTGGAAGTGTCAGAAATTTAAAACAATGTTTATTTTAAGAATAATTTTAGGCGTCCCATCCCTCCCGACTCTCCCCTTTAAAATTTTTCTTCCAAATTTTGAGGAAAAACTTTACAAAAAATTTTACAAGACAAAAAAATAAATTCTTATGGCTGTTAACCATAAAAGTATGTATTACTTGAGAAAGAATTATTTTTTTCAAAATACAGATGTATTCTTTACTTTATTTTAAAATGTATGATAGAATTTTGCATAATTACCAAAATATTGATAGTTATTTACTGTTAAAAAATATTTTCATACAAATAAATGTCTTTCTCTCTTTCTCTTAGAAACTCGTTGGTTACATTGTCTAATATTTCTAACTTGTTTAATTTTTTTCTTCTTTTAGAAAAATGTGATAAAAAGGCTGTAGTTATTGATTCCTGCTCGGAGAATAAGGAAGATAATTTAGAAGCGGAAAAATTATGCCACGCGATATTCGATGAAAAATTTGAATCTTGTCATGAAGTATGTATATGACTATCTGTTCTACTACATAATGAAATATGTATATTGTTCGTATGTATCAATAGGCACACGGTGGCATTCAGAGATACGAAGTTCGGAACGAACATAATCTGTGCCCGAATATTTCCACCAAGAAGCCCGATTTTCGATATTTTTTAAGATAATAAAAAGGTAATTTAACAGAAAATTTTATCGCTTACAGAGTGTATTGAGGAAAAGATAATAGTTTTATCAACGATTAGAAATGAGAGAATTTTTAAAAGAAATAGAAGATAAAGTAAATATACAGCTTGTTACTTCAGGCTAAACGAATATAGTTTGAAATGAAAACTTTCTCATACTTTACATATTAAAGAACTTCTTAATTCTATTAAAAATTTAATTTTTGCATAATTGAATTTCTTTTGCGCCTTATATAAAAATTTTGTGTTGTATAGGGATTTCCTTTTTTTCTGGAATTTTGGTAATGATTTTAATTTATTTTAATTTATTTTAATTTATTTTTTATAGTACAGTTTTCAAATAAGATAATATAAAATTTTGAGACACAAAATTTTAATTTTTCTTAATTTATGTATTTAAAAAATAAGTATTTTGATAAAAAAAATTTTGAAGATGTAATTTATTAGACTGTTAAGTGCGTTTCAAAATTCGTCAGTTTAGTGATCCCAACTTTACCGTGGAATATGCACTCCATAATGCAAATAGAAGAGCAGAGAAGTATTTAAAAAGATTTGGAGGACTATCGGGTAAAAAAGTAATAATAATTAAAAGGGGGGAAAAAAAAAAGGGAGGGGGATGCCAAGTACCGGATTAGATTACAGCAGCTGAATGTCTCTTTTGCAGTTGTATGCATATATATACACAAACATACATACAAGATTTGCTTATTTATTAACAAGTCATCCGTTTTATTAAGTACTATTAAACGTATATTTCCCAATGATATCTTGAGCGTTCTTATTTTTGTGGGTACAGTTCCGCTAAATAGACATTAGCTTCAAAATACATTCAAGTGATTATGATACATAGTTGAGTTTAAAAAAAAATTATTTTCGTCAGTTTTTTTTTTTTTTCTTTTCTCTTCTCCCCCCCCCCCCTTATGTTTGCACGAATTTCAACCTAAAATAATATATTGACAAAATTCGATGTTGATATTAAACTGTAATAATTGAAATTATACTATGTGAATCAGTGGGTTATGGTGACATTTTTTATGCAAGGATTTGTTGAAAATTTGAAATTAGTATAGTATGTTATTTGTTTTTATCCACATTTGTACATATAATTCATATACGAAGCTTGTAAATTAAATTTAGGACAAAGTTGTCTTTTTTAAAATGTGATAAACTGCAGGATAAACCATTTTATTTCCTTCAGCTGTTTCCCGATGATATCTAGAGCAGGCCTGTCCTACCCAAAACACTTGGTGGGCCGCATTGGAAATCTGTTTTATTCAGGCGGGCCACACCGTATGTACATATGTGTATGTGTTTATATGTTTGTGAATTTACGTATGAATCATGTATGAACTTTTTCGGGGAAAGGGTCGGTGGAAGATTTAGAGCAGAGTACATTATTATTATTATTATTATTTTTTTTTTTTCATAAATTAACAACAGAATCGGGAAATTTTTGTGACTATATATTAACTATTATAAGTAGAACGAATACTGGATCTAATAATATTTCACTACAACAGAGTGATACTTTAGCTACCATAATCATTGAAAGGTATTTTTACTTCGACAAGTGAGAATTATTAGCCGCGAGTTGGCCACCTCTGATCTAGAGAGTTTGTTTTTGTGGGTACAATTCCGTTTATTTTATGCGTGTTTCTTCTTCTCTTTTTTTTTTTTTTTTTTTTTTTTTTTTAAATTCGTTTGTTTTAAACATGTGTTTGTAATAAATATTGAAATTTAAATCATGTACTCATTTACGGGTTACACTGGTTTCGAAGGCTTGAAGAAGGAAAAAAAAATTTTTTTTTTTTATTAAACATTTTGAGAATATAAATGACCAACATTTAAACAATATTTTTCAAAAATTTTATTAAAAATTTTGGACAATTCTACCGGTGAGTCCCTGTTTAGAGATTCCCCCCCCCTCCCAAAAAAAAAAAAAAAAAAAAAACACGATTTTCCAAAATCAAATGCATCGATCTTATTAAAAATTTCTCACTTCTACAAAATGGAATTGACTATAGAGCTTGAACGAAGGACCTTTCTTCTTTTTACTTTCTTCTATATGTAATATAGAGAAAGTATTGGATTCGCGAAAATTTTCGACCTCCGTTTTTTGACGGATCTACACGTTTTGGGATGTCCTGAACACGAATTGATAGTTTTTAAAAAATGTCTGTCTGTCTGTGTGTCTGTCTGTATCATTTTTTTGTGGACGCTGTATCTCACGAACCAATGAATGAAATTTAACCAAACTTGGTATTTAGTTGCACCCTGACATGAACTGGTGCCCATTAGATTTGGGGATCAATAGCTCAACAGGTGGCGCTGTGATCGCATTTTATGCAAATTTTTAACATGGCAGCATAGGACAAAATTCCGTATAAATGGGCATAATGTGAGTTATATTAAACTTTTGATTGTAAAATTAATATGAATTATTGATAATAGTAGTAGTTAACTGGGTAAAAAAAATTGTGCATGGGGGGGAAGTACCCCCCCGGGGGGGTTAAATTTTGAAGATGGGTATCATTCGAAAGATCTCGTCAATACCTTTAAAACGAATGGTTGAACCATAAATCTGTGATAATTTAAAACAGTTATCGATTTTTTTTTTACTTTTAACAAAAAAAAAACTTAGAAAAAAAATCGTATTTTTTTTTTTTTTTTACGAAATTTTACCAAACTTGGTATTTAGTTGGTCCCCGACATAAACAGGTGCTGATTATATTTGGAGATCAATAGCTCAACAGGAGGCGCTGTGATAGCATTTTATCTAAATTTTTAACATGGCAGAATAGGACAAATTCGTATAAATGTGCATAATAAGAGTTATTTTACACTTGTGATTGTAAAATTAATATGAATTATTGATAATAGTAGTACGTAACTAGGAAAAAAAATTTGTGCATGGGGGGGGTAAAGTTTGAAGATGGATATCATTCGAAAGATCTCGTCAATACCTTTAAAACGAATGGTTGAACCATAAATCTGTGATAATTTAAAACAAAGTTATCGATTTTTTTTACTTTTAACCAAAAAAAAAAAAACCTTGGAAAAAAATTCGCATTTTTTTTTTTTTTTTTTTTTTTTAATATTGTTACTGATTGAATATGTATAGGAAAATATAGAAGAAAGTCTTGTGGTGGCCACAACATACTAGTTTTTTTTCGATTACAACTAATTTTATAAGTCTGTACGTGAGGTAAAATATACCGAAAATAGTACTGTTTTTGCATACATCTCTGCCAAAAATTTAAATTTCAGTTTATTTTTAAATCATTCATTTAAGCTCCAATCAATTCTATTTTAAAGAATTGTGCAAAATTTCAATAAGATCGGTTCGTTATATTGAGAAATACTGTCCATCACTTTTTTTAAGGATCTTCGGAAACCACAAAATGTTTAATGAATTTTTTTTTAAATATTCTTTAAATGTTGCTCGTTTACATACTGAAAATTTTGAACAAAACATTTCTTACTATATATAAAATAAAGGAAATATGCTTTTTTTAAGCCTTCGATATTCATGTAACTTGAAAAATTTTTGAAGCAAAGTTTTAACACACATTAATAATAAACATTGGATGTTTGTAAAAGTTTTTGTTCCCGTCTCCCTGTACGGATTAATTCGTAATTTAGATCATTGTAATCCACGAGCTGTTAGCGAAAACACTACCCAGCGAACTAAATACTGAAAGTTTTTTACTGTGTTTTGCAACTAAAAAAGCTTGGATATACTTAGGAACCCGATATAAAAGTTCCTCAAGCTTTGACCATAGATATAGTAATTTATATATATCTATCATCCCAATGTTAACGAACAAAGATTTTTTATGCTGAAAAAGCTTTTTGGCATCAGCCATTAGAGTTAAAACTCGAAAACTGCAATAAAATAGAATGGTAATTAATTTTGAAAATGCCAAAATATTGCGCAGCTTTTAAGTGTTCTAATAAATATATGAAAAGAAATGAGGTAGGTTCCTTAAATAAGTTATATTCAAGTAATTTATGAAAAATATAATTTTTATAATCAGTTGTTTTGTTATTATGAGATAATTACTGTTTTCATATTTAATGGAATACTTTTTAAAATTTAATATTTTTTTAAGATTTTATATTAGTAAGTAATATGGAATTCTCAAAATTCTTTTAAATGTAGCTAGCAGCCGCGAAAGTTTTAATATATAACTAGTATGTTGTAGCCACCACAAGACTTTCTTCCATATATAATCCTATACAAATTTACGCAACAGAAATAATTTATTAATTTATAATTTATTAAAATTATTTTTCATGATGAATGCAGACGATTTTTATCTCAAAGAAGTATAATAATAATTATAAATGCCGAAAAAAAGTTTTTTGCAAACATGAGTATACTATAGTATAGTAAAAAAGAAAAGGAAAACGGAAAGAAAGAAAAAGGGGGTATCTGGAGTTTTTCATTCTCTTTTAGTGCATAAATTTTATTTGCTAAATTACCTATGTGTATTCCCGTGTATATTCACTCAGGGAAATACATCCATAAGAGAGTAAAATGGCCGTCTTTTCCCGATTAAAAAAGGTATCACTTTTCCCCTCTCAATGATCAATCTGTCTTATTACTATATCTATGGCTTTGACAGAACAGCAAACTGTACCGTGTTTCCAATGTTCATCTCCATACAGGTCAACAAATACATCTTCATAGAATCAACTCATAACTGGAGATAAAATAAGAGTTTGGCATAACAGGGAGGGAGGAAAAAAAAAAAAAAAAAAAAACTGGAAGAGCAGAATTTATGGCAAAGACTGAATTGCATCATTTTAGTGGGATTTTCGAAGTGTATCAAAGTTCTTTAAGTGGCGTAAAAACCCAATAGAATCATCAACATTTAGTCTCTTGGTAAAATAATGGATAAAGTTATCAATGAAATCGATAAAAAAAGTTACACAATCTCCTAATATTTTTTTTAGTAATTTATTTTCATTAATTTAAGTGTATTTAAAAAATTAGGATTCTACAAGTTTTCTACATTTGCTTTAGATTATTTTAAGCTGTTAAGAATTAAAAGAAACTAAATTATTTGCATGAAATGACTTTTAAATTATTTTTATTCTGTTTTTGTAGATTGTAGATCCCAAAATATACTTTGAAGTATGTAAAATGGATTACTGCTCCTGCCCTTCTGGATCTTGTTATTGTGGTACTCTAGCTGAGTATTTCCGAGAATGTACAAGACTTGGAGGAAAATTAGATGGAGGATGGAGGAATAATGAATTATGCCGTGAGTTGTTTGGAAATATGAAGTACTTTTATTGTTAATATGAAATACCCAATTCTCACTTTTTTCTTTTTTTTTTTTTTTTTTTTAATACTTAACTTGATCTCGTTTTCCCTGTTTTAAAAAAGTTTTTTCGAAGAGTTTAAAGAACTAAAAGGCATACGAAGACAAACGCATATTCCCACTATAGGTTTGTATTAAAAACTTATATTGCAACAGATTTATATCCCAGAATAAATATGCATTCATAATTTCTGCTAACTAATTTGAATATTTTGCACAGGAAGTTAGTTTTATGAGATCCTCCAAACATCCAAGATAATTCAGTACAATACTTACAGCCTTTTCCCAAGCAATCTTCACCACTAGAAATGGCAGTAATATATATATATATATATATATATATATATATATATATATATATATATATATATATATATATATATATATGTATACACTCTAATACAAATACTAGATTTTATTTTTTATTTATTTTTTAATGCACAACATGATTAATAACTTCTGGTTAATTTATAATTATGAGAATAGGCATGGAATGGAAATTAATTCAAAATATTTTTTTTCTTGATATTTTGCTGTTTAGCACACAATTGTTTTTAATAGACGTCTATCGCAGGAATGACAAGTATAAATAATGCAAGTTAATGTTGAAGCGCTAGAGAAAGGCATTTGTTGTCCAATTAAGGCGAGTATAGCATTAAATGTGTCCAAAAAAAAAAAAAAAATTCTTTAGACTTTCCTAATTAATTTGATATACATGCGAACTACTTTCTAATGACTAGATATGATTAAAAATAATTTTGAAACTTTATGCAATAGGAGATTTTTGACTCTCCTGTAAAATAAGTTTTTTTAAGACTTGGAAAAGTTTTTCCCGCTTAAATTATAAAACCAGTTCACCCTGTTATTATTATTATTATTATTTTTTTTTTTTCTGGTGATAAGATAGTTGTAGAAAGATATTGTATTGGCAAATTTATAATTTTAAATATTATTGGAAATAAAAGTTTCTAAAGTTGGGGGGGAAAAAATAACTATAATTGCAATGGTTGTCTTATTGTTGAATTAATAATTGGGAGGAAAAAAAATCTTATTTCAAAGTAATTGATAATAAACAGATCCCCAAAAAATCAATAAAATTTGTTCTCGACACAACTACTCTTCAAATGCTAGTTTGCTTTTCCTATTTGAAGATTTAAGATAGGAACAAAAACAGTTATTGGATATTGTTAAGTAGGGGATACAGGGCACTCAGCTTCTATTTTCTGCCTCAGGGAAAATTAGGACGCTATTTTAATACTAATAGGGAGTATATGTATAGATGCACAATCTACTGTAAATTCAACCTGCTTGGAAGTGTCATGAAAGAAAATCTTTCTTTCATTTTTCTGATTGGTGAGTAAATTTTTTGACCAAACATTTTAATCAGGTTAATCTATAGACGAAATTAGAGTACTGCTTATGGAAGTTTCTGAAAGAGTGGTTAACTATTGGTGCATGCACATATATCTATTTTTGCTGATGTTTTGGATTATGTGGTATACATTTTATGTTAGATATCCCCTGTGAGGCTAGTTGCCATAATTAAATATGGGATCAGCTGGCATAACTGTAACATAACTATGGTATAGGTTTAAACATGTATTTAATTTGATGGGTTATACATGATTTTGTAGCCAAAAAGTTAAGTATTCCAATGCATTCATCAGAATTTATCTAAGTATTGCACAAAAAATCAAAAACCAAAATCTATGCTTACTAGTCTTGGGTCTTCCCTAACTTTCAAAAGTATTAATTGTGGTTTTACGGGATTGAGATTGGTGTTTTGATTAAGCATTATAAAATAAGTAATACTATTACATTTGTTAAACGGTATTAAAAGAATTGCTTATATTCTAATGATAGAACTATATTAATAACAGAGATATTTTAGCATTTTTTTTTTTTTTTTTTTTTTTTTGACTAGCGATATTAGCAATGTATCCGATAAGATTTTTCCCCCCTACGACTTACGTTTCATATCAATTGTATCTACAACATTAAAGATGAGAACGAAGATGAAAAACATAATAAGCGGGAAAATTAAGAAATTACTTAAGAATGTTAATAAGAAATTATGAAAAATATATTATGTAATACATATTTAAAAAAAAAAAAAAATATTCAGGCACAGTCTAACAAAAGCACGACTTCTCTAAACATACTCTTTGTCTAATTTAAAGAAATGACTTGTTATTAAAATGCTTTCTCACTACATAAATACTCCCACAGTTTAAAAAATCTAATATTTTAAGTTGATTTTACATGATTCATATAGAAAGTCGAATTATTAAAATTTTTTTCATATAGCAGGAAAACACGCCGCTTGTTTCAAATGCTTTGCACCGATTATTTTTGAGTTATTTTGCCTTATAATATATAAAGGGAGAGCTAGGATGACGCTAAGAATGCAAACCACTTAAAGAACTTTTTAAAATATTAAGACAGTTGAATTATATTTTAAACCACTTTCCAGAGATAAAAAGTCTGGCATTTAATAAAATATGAATAACTTGATCCCTCTCGCTTACACACGCTCTTTATATTATGCAGTAGCAACTGCAAGTAACAAAAATCCAAAATTTAATTTCATATTCAACTTATAAATTTTATTTTAGACTACTCTAAACAAATAGTTAACTGTTGTGAAAAAGTATAAGTTTAATGTCGCATTTCCTTTTTAGCTTTGTCATGTCCCGAAGGTATGGTGTATAAAGACTGTGGTACATCTTGTCCTAAAACTTGCAAAGGAACTGTGTATGACTGTGAAGATCACCATTGTGTTGATGGCTGTCACTGTCCAGATGGACTTATTCTTCATGGTGGTCGATGTGTTGAAAAAAGGAATTGTCCCTGCATGCACAATGGTAAAGAATATCAAAATGGTGCAAGAATATTGGCTGATTGCAATGCATGGTAATTTTTTCCGCAATCTTAATAAATCTTCAATAAGAACTACCTATTTGACGCTTAACTGAAAATATTTTACTTCAAAGTTTCGTGAATATATTTTTCTTGATATCGCTGCTAAATATTTAATTTAAATCCATTAAAAATGTAATTAAACCTAAGCCATTGACAGATAATTTTTGGAAAGGCTTTACGATTCTGCTAATTTTAAAACAATTAAAATAAAATGATTGTCAAATACGTATTTTTTTTTTTTTTTTTTTTTAATTTATAAATATTAAAACTTTGTTTTTAAATTGGATAATATATTTTAATAAACGATAGTGAAAATAAATTTGAAATATATTTTTTTTTTTCGTCGCGTTTTCT
Source organism: Salticus scenicus (assembly GCA_963930645.1). Lineage (NCBI taxonomy): Eukaryota > Metazoa > Arthropoda > Arachnida > Araneae > Salticidae > Salticus > Salticus scenicus. Next base: position 261,988,208 of record OZ005649.1, on the reverse strand, counting down.
CTCTCCCTCTCTGTGTGTGAGTGAGAGAGAGTGTGCGTGAGTGAGTGAATGCCTTTTTTAAAATTTTGCTCAGTTTAAATCGGATTATTAGAAAAGTTTATAAGTACATCGATATTTTGTATGCATGATCAATGCATACTTATTTTGAAAATATTTCATTAACTATCGAAAAATATAAATGACACGACTTGGTGCGAAAACTTCAACTTAACACTATTTCAATAATTTATAGATTTTTTTCAAATGCTGCAATTTTCAAAGCTGACAGTTTAATTTTTCTTGTGATTTATTAAAAAAAAAAAAAAAAAAAGTTGGCATAGGTGGATTCTGCTCAGTTCCCTATCATATTTGTTATCAGAAATTTCTAGTGCGAGACATATTATAATCATGTGAAAAGAAATGCATTTGACCAAAGCTTGATACAATGACAGAATGAAATCCCCGCCTAATAGGCTATCCACCGTTCACTTCGATATAATTATCTTATTCTAATCTATTAATTTATTTTATCAGGGTCAATTCTGTTGTTTAGTCTTCATGATACTATTTCCAATGCAATAATCCTTAAAATTCATATTTATATGAAAAATTTACAATTTCGCTATGTTGATAAAATCGTAAATTACGAATAATTTACGAAATTTTCCTATTAGAATATTTGTATTCAATCATGTTCAAACCAACATCATAAATGTAATTTTGAAGTTGTCTAATGTATTTATGATCCTCAAAATGGAAGTTTATACTCAAATTTGCCTTATTCTGCCATGTTAAGTAAATCGTAAATTCCAAATAACTTACGAATTTTTTAAATTGGAAAAATCATAGTCTATGATATTCATGCCAGTATCCAAAATATTTCAAAAGTAGTCTGGCATCTTTACGATGAAAATATCTCTCAAAATTGACGTTTATATGAAATTTTGCCCTATACTGCCATGTTAATAAATTCGTAAATTTCCAATAACTTGCGAAATTTTCAAAGTAGCATATTTATAGTAAATGATGTTCATTTTGGCATCAAAACTGATATTTTAAAACTGGTCTGACATTTTTACAGTTAAAAGTTTCCATTTAATGCACGTTTAAGTAAATTTTTGTCATATTCTCCCATGTTAAGAAAATAGTAAATTTCTAATAACTTACGAAGTTTTTTAATTCGAATGTTCCAAATAAATAGGGTTCTTGCCAGTATCGAAAGTAATATTTTAAAACTGATCTGACCTCTCTGCGATCATTTGTTCGTGAGATATCGTGTAAACGGACTGACACACTAACAGACACCCTGCAGACAGACACCATACAAATTTTGTCATTTTCGGATTCCTCACACCTGAAAACGTATAAAAAAGTCAAAAAACCGAGGTCGGAATTTTTCACGATTACCTAAGTTCCCCATACCTATAGTATGATGGGAACTAAAAAAAAAGTAATTTATTCTGAGAATTGAACGAAAATGTGTCATTTTTACTTTCTATTTACGAAATAATTTCGGAAATTTAATTATGTCATTTTAACACATTGTCATTAGGATATTTTCCTATTTTGAACAGTAAGCCCATGCCTCTTCGCATTCCTCTAAAAATGTTATATTATTTAACAAATGATTATACGTATTCGTGAGTAATTTAAATTTTATCCTCTGTAATTGATGCCGTAAATCCCTCTAGCGTATATATACACTGGTAGGACATAAAGTAGTAAAAATGAATACATAAAATCATTTAAAAAAAATATTTTTTTTTTTAGATGAATGCCTAAAAGGGTGGAGGACTGGATTTTCTTTAAAAAAAATTCCATGACCTCACAACCAATGTGTTAATATATTAGAAAACTCTATTTTTCAGCGAATGCAATGCTGGAGAATGGGAATGTACAAAAGAAAAATGTGAAGCAAGGTGTACTTCTGCTGGAGATCCACATTACACTACATTTGATGGTCTCAGTTATGAATTCTACGGAAGCTGTTCATATTATTTAGTCTATAACGAAAACTTTACCATCGTGCAAGAAACTGGCCCGTGCCCTGCAAGTTCTGGTACCGAACCAGCAACTGAAGGAATGTTTTGTACCCACAGAGTCGAAATAAAATATAGGCATGATGTGCTTCTTTTGCAACCTGGAATAAAGGTGAGATTATTTCTGCTTTGTAAAATTTACACATACTTTATAAGACAGACAATTTATTAGAGTGATAGATTTGTAAACTTTCTGCTTCTAAAATTACAAGCGTGTTTTTTTAATTTAGAGTTTACTTCAACATATTCGCTTTTAAAAGGTTGCAATATATATAGGGGAGAGTGGGATAAAATGGACCAACCCTATTATTAATTTTATTTATTTCTATGCTTCGTATTTTGGAACATGGATAACAGCACTGCAATGAGGAAATTTATCTAGCACCTTCTTGCCTAACTGACAATTTAGCCATTTTATTCTAGAATATTAGTTTGAGGTAGACAAAAGTAAATAATTTTAGTTAAGCATCCCCCCCCCCCCCAAATCATTCTAGAATTATGATCTGGAAAAGGTTATTCAGCACAATAAAGAGCTAAGGTCATCTATTATTATATTTAATCCAACTAAAATATTTAAAAATATATATATTTGTTATTTTTTGTAAACATTTTTTGTCAGAGTTCCACATGGGGTAAAATGGACCAGCAGGAACTGGTGTACAATGGACCATGGTCCATTTTACCCCAATTCCCTGTCATACGGTTTTGTAATTTGAATATTATATGTAGAATTAATAATTAATAAACTGATTAACAAAATCTACATTTTTGAAGCACTATCTATAAATCATGTTTACAAATTTCAGAGTTAACCTCAATTAGATTTATTATACCTTCAAAGATAAATAAGCAAGCAATTTACTTTGAAGTTTTTTCGTATTAATTTTTAATAAACATTGTTACTTTTGAAAAATCATATTTTCAAATAATATTTTAATACTAATAAAATAAAAGTGTGTAGATAAATTTGTGTCAAAATTTTGCTGAAAAAGACGGTTTTACATTTTTTTGGGGGGGGTTAATCACAGAAATAAATTATAATCTGTTTTTATGAGATTCATGCAACGAAAACCTAATCAAGATGTCTACATTTTTCCTGAGTGTTGATATATCTCTTGTAAATTTTCAAGTTGTAGTAATGATGAGTCTTCCAGACCATACAACTTCACAAGAAAACAGCAGACTTTCAGTGATACAAAAAATATTTTGGTGTATCATTTTCTAATTTTAATATTCATTAATATAAATTATTTGTATGAATCGAAGACATTATATATTCTACATTTCCTACTATTAAAAAACACTACATTAATATACTTTTAAATTTTATCTGTTGTCCATAGTACCCCGTGCCCTGGACCATTTTACCCCAGTCTTGGGGTAAAATGGTCCACCTTGTCAGTTGCTATTAAAAAAATTATATTAAAAAAAGTAAACACAATTATTACTTTTGACTCAGTGCAATATGAAACACAATATATTGGTAATATGCACACGCATTTTTCAATAGCCAAAAATAATTACTTTGAGTAAGCACTTAAAATTTACAAAAGTGGTCCATTTTACCCCAGTCTCCCTTATATATATATATATATATAAAATGGATCACTTCATTATGTGCGTCGTTGTTTTGAAAACACTTAATATTAGCCATTAGAAATTTAGTTTTCAAATATTTTCAGGTGACTTTCAATGAGAAAAGTGTTGATTTGCCAATTTCTACTTCAACAATGACTGCAACTATGGCAACGGATTTGTTCTTAAAGGTTAGTTTACTTTTACTAATAATAATTCAAGAAAAGGAGGTGTTAATAAAAAATTAAAATTCTCTTACGAAATGTTCCTCCACGATATCATTTTTGAAACGATTTTAATTAAAATGGTGGAGAAGTATTTGAAATAGTTAATTTTTAAACATGAGTAAAGAAATAATGTTTAAGAAACATCTTTATTCTTTTTGCATGTTTCCATCGAAATTATACCTCTGGTGGTCACCAAAGCGAGCCACCCCTTCCGTGGAGGATCAAAATTGTGATGGCATGTATCAGGACCACCTCTAGGGGTGAGTCCCAGACCGTCGTTATTTGCCCATTAAGCAGCACACGTATGACGTAAAACCCAACCAACCAACCAACCCTTTTTATTCTTTTGCATTATAAAGCAAAAAATATTTTCCGGGAGCGAAATTCAATATGAATTGGACTTTAAAAACTGTAATGCTTTCCTCCGAAAACATGACTGGATTTTAGATAATTATCAGGAAAATACTTCGTAAAATTAGCTATGTTTATGCTTTCTCTACAAAAAATCGAAAAATGATGTAAAATTTAGATCTTCAAGTTTAATTTTAAAAGTGAAACTTTCTAACCGCCGCTCTTGAAACGATTATAAAATCTTTTACTGGAGATCTTTTTATGAAAAAATATTTTACTGTGAATCCTATACTTGTAACGTAGAATAGTTAAATATTTCTAATTCCAGCAGTAGCAATATTGCAAGAAACATACAATAAAATGGAAGAAAAAATATTTGACTATAATTTTGATGTTACTTTTTAACTCATTTTGAATTAAAATAAAACAATCAGTAATAATTTTTTTAGAATCGAAGCTGATATTCTAATTTTGCAGATAGTTAATCTTATTGGGATTTCACTTTTCTCTCTCATAGAATCTAAATATCGTTTATAAAACAGATGTTTATTATAAATATGCAGTTATGAGTGAATTTAAATTGGAATCTTATTAAAACTTTAGCTTCTTGAGAATTTCTAAAAAGTTTCGGGAATACATCTATATATATATATATAATATAAACATTATTAAGATTAAAAATGCTTCATTATAAAAGTATTTTTTAAAGCTAATCGAAAAATAGTCAAACCTTTTTTAAAAGTAATATTTAATAATAAACTCTATCATTGGTATATTTTGTATGCCAAATCCCGTAAATTATCTTCTATGTTAAGTTTTATTCGGAATAAGGTTTTGAATTTTCTCGGTGGAAGATGAAATGAAAATTTCTGGTCAAAATTTTAAATTGATTTGAAACAAAAGATCAGCGTAGGCAGTTACAAGCAACTAAATATTACGAGAGAAACATTGTTTTTATTAAAGTGTTTTCCTCTCATTTTCCCATGCGATAAAGCGAAATTTTTAGAGAACAATATATAAAAATTTCTTGCCTCGTCCCCCTCTGCATTTTCTTCTGCTGTCATTCATGAAACAATATATTTGAATGGTTTCTCTGAATTAGATCGTCTATTTTATAAAAAAGCATAATTTTAGTTCATAGTAAGTACCCATACTTAAACGCTATTTATTCCAGGGTAACAAAAATTACGGAAATATTAATCCTATTAGTGAATAATTAAGATATTCTATAAAATTTCTTTTGTTTTTAGAAGTTATTTGATACATATACAATATTTTCAGATAAACTTGGACAACGGACTGAACGCACTCTGGGACGGGCAGAACAGAATATACATTGATGCTCCTCCTGCGTTATTTGGCCAAGTAATGGGACTCTGTGGCACTTTCAATAAAAATCAGAATGATGATTTTATGACTCCATCTAATGATGTTGAAGCTGACGTTTCTTTATTTGCTGAAAGATGGCGGGCATCTGATACTTGTCACAAACGAACTCGACGTAGATCGGAGAGAACTTCTTGCGAATCACAACCCCAAAAATTAGACGATGCTCAGATGTTATGTTCAGTATTGAAACTGGATACTTTCAGTGGTAAGTTTTTCCTACAAAGTACTTTGAAATTAACCACTTCTTAAACTGTTATAAAGAAAATTCTTTTGCTTTTTTGTTTTATTTTTCTGTTTTAAGTCATATGTAGACACTTTCAAAATAATTTGAAGTAAATTTTTTTACAATGTATTTATTAGAAAAAACTATATATGAATAAAGGCTATGAATACGTTAATTTCCTCAGTAAGTTATATAATATATTTAATAATAGATATTCTTTATTTAATATTGAACAGTCAAATTATTAAAAGAAGTTTGACTTAGCTGGGTCTGCACAGGTAATTGGAATTCCATTTCATCGAAAATTATCTCGTAATGTAATCAGCAGTATTGATGCTTGAAAATGAAGGATAAATTAACCACATATTATGTTGAAATCACTTATGGTTTTAAAAACAGAACTACTTGTTTTTCTGTAATAAAATATGGGTTAATATTTGTTTAATAATTTAGATATTAACTGCATGATAAAGGATTGCCTAGAATTTTACTTTTTAAAATTTATTTAATGTTTCTTAGGAACAAAATACGATTAAGTAGAATAAAAAAATGGAACGTCTGTCCCATATAAGAAAAGTTACATGATTAAAAAGTATTACAGTAGTCGTAGAGAGACGCGACATATCGTCACGTGATGAGGCAGGTGCATTAAACAGTTTGGCGGGAAGCAAAAAGGTCTGGAACATGAAAACGAAATTTAATAAAATTGTTCTGAGATTACATATCACAACAGTATTTTTCGCAGTTGAGCTTATTTTATTTTTTAAATAAAAATTAACAAAGGTCTGAAACGTTTAGTTTGAAGAATAGAAGATATGTCTACATATTCAACAATGTCATTTGGAACAGTCAGTGGCGGATCTAAAAGGAGGGGATAGGGGGCTGAAGACCCCCCCCAAAAGCACTGACATTAACAATTGAATATTACAATTGTAAATTTTTCATTGATCTGAAATAACATCCTGAAAAATCTTAGCCCTCCCCCCCACCCCACCCCAAAAAAAAAAAAAAAAAAAAAAAAAATTCTGGATCCGCCACTGGGAACAGCTCATGAAATTGCTCTGATGGCCCTAGAAAATATTATTTTAGAAATTTTTTTAAACGTAGCCAGCTATATCATACGAACTGAGAATGGCCAAAAAATAAACTTCATAAGCCATAGTTTATTAAATTTTTAATAGCCACATTGAATACCTGTGTCCCTTTAGCAATTCAATTAAAACTAGGAGTAATAATACGGTTCCTGAGATTTTAGGACATGACTTGATTTTTGAAACATAAAAACTGAAACAAATTCATCTAACCTACAACGTATCTATGGTGTGCTAATAAGCGTACTGAACGCGATTTATTTGAGATAAATTATAAACACAGGTATGAGATACTTTTATATAATATTGATTGATTGGAAGATAAATATCAGTGCAGTATGATTAAGACAAATCTGTGTGTTTATGTGCATTAGCTTCTACCATTCATTATACTTCTGAAATGTGTATACTACTGTCAATCTATATGTATACGAGTACTTCCACTGACTTACTGACTCATCAACGCACAACAAAATCTACTGGAGCCACCGACTGGGGTCAGATTATAAAACATATAAAAAACTGGGTCAGATTATAAAACATATAGTGTAGGCACCCCCTAAGAAGCGATTTTGCAAAATTCGCCCCCCAGGGGTGGGAGTCAAAAGTGATTTTACAAAAAATCTTCATATCTCAAAGAATAAAAGATATCTGTAAAATGTTTGCTTTATAATATAGCTAACACAAATGCCTAAAAATAAATTTCTAGAATTTTGGAAATTCGGTGCACAATAGGGGATGCGTGGCAAAATGTGATTTCTTAAAAAAAACCTTCGTATCTCAAAGAAAAAAAAAAAGAAACAGATACATGTAAGATTTTTGTTTCAAAATATAGCTTTCATAAATACATAAAAACCAGTTTCTGGAATTTTAGAAATTTGGTCCCTAGGGGGGGGGGGGGAGAGCAGGGGGCAAAACGTGAATTCACAAAAACCTTTCATGTCAGAGAAAAAGAGAGGGAAAAAAAAAAAAAAAAAAAAAGATATCCGGAACATTTTTGCTTTAAAATGTAACTAACACAAATATCTTAAAATCAATATCTGGAATTTTAGAAATTCAGTCCCAAGGGGCAGAAGGAGGCGAAACGTGATTTCACATGCGCAAAACGTGATTTCACGTAATCCTACATATCTCCCCCCCAAAAAACGTGAAATTTTTTGCTCTAAAATAGAGTTAATACAAATACCTAAACCAATTTCTGAAACTTTGAAATTCAGTCCCCAAGTGGGGAGGGGCCAAAACGTGATTTCAAATAATCCTTTATATCGGGAAAAAAAATTATGTGAGATTTTTACTTTAAAATATAAGTCACACAAATACCTAAAAACTAATTTCTGGAATTTTAGAAATTCGTCCCAGGTGGAGCGGGAAGGGAAAAAAAATAGAAATACAGTTAAACCGTTTAAAATTGGTACAGATAGATTTTCGAGGCCTGCAAGTCGAATAAGGATATTTTCGAAAGTGTAAAGTTATTACGAGGAGTTGGAAGGGAGGCAGAGGGGCAAAAAAATAAACAGAGTTAGATCGTTCAAAATTGCTACATAGAGGGTTTTGATATCAACAAATCGATTGCGGATATTTCTGAATTTGTAAAGTTATTAGGGGGGGCGGGATGGGGGGGGGGGGACAGAGGAACCTTCTCCCCCCCCCCCCCCAAAAAAAAAAAAAAAAAAAAAAAAAAAAGTAAATAAAAATAGAGTTAGATCGTTCAAAATTGGCACATACAGGTTTTTGATACCTACAAAATCGATTGCGGATATTTTCAAATTTGTAAAATTATTAGGACAGATGGGAAGGGGGTGGCGAAGGGGCAAAAATAAAGAAATTCAGATAGAATGTTGAAAATTAGTATTATGTTTAAAAGCCCAAATAAACAGATTGCGAATATTTTTGAAAGTGTAAAATAATTAGGAGGAGCGGGAACGGTGGGGGAAGGAACACGCGCGCACGGCGCGCGTGATACGCTGCCACAGTCAGTGGGGGCCCGAACCGATTATTCCACCGATCAGAGAAGAATTTTTTTGTATGTTATATTTGTTTTTCCCTTACGATAATATAGTGATTCACTAAGAGTGTTGAACATAAATGTACACCTTAACAAAAAGCGCCACATGCCTATTTCTCAATTTATCTACCTGAGGCAGTTATGTCAGTTTTATTGCAGACTAGTCAATGCTTTATAGTTACCTTTAAGCTGATTTTTCTCACTGTGCAATTTTGAGTTGACATTTTTCTTACCAGGATATACATGCAAGGTACAAGTAAACATAAATTTAAAAATGTGAGGACAGGAATGAATAACTTGATAAAATTATGCAAATTGAATACTTATAAATTGTCAATAAACTTCTCTTAATTATTAAATTTTTTTTTCTCATTCAGCTTGCCATGACGAATTGGATCCTAGTAATTACTTCAAAAGTTGCGTCAATGACCTCTGTCTTTGCACCTACGACGATCTCAGTCGATGCTTGTGTCCTATAGTTGCGGATTATGGATTAGCCTGCTCAAAAAAGAATGTTGTCATTAATTGGGTGGACGCCATTGCAGCTTGCAGTAAGTTTAAAAAAAATTCTTCTGGAGTTTTTAAAATTTCGCTATATCCAAAATATTATTATTTGACTGAAATATATAAACATTTCAAAATCGATGATCACAGAGAGAGCAGCAGTAAATAAGAAATTAATATAATTATATATATATATATATATATATATTTTTTTTTTCCTGCTGTGACCATATAGTTTTTGTGAAGTAAATGCTATTCCAGCCAACAATGGTAATTTTAGATGACATGCCCATCTCCCCTTTTTCTCTACACACACACTTTGAACTTCTTAAATTTTCAACTATTTCTTATAACTACTCAGAATAGCTTGCAATCTTATTTACCATCAAAATGTTGTGAGCATAGTGATTTTCTGCTTAATTTAAATTATATAGTATTTGATATCACAGGATGGTAAATTGTGATATAATAAATAATAATTATGAGTTTTTTATATTTGAATGGAAACATTCTCGATGATTTTATAAATCTGCAATCTGAGAATATTATATAATATGAAATGGATTGACATTACTTAATTATGCTCAGTAGAAAAATTCTTAGACTTTAAGAATTATCTATTTTTAGAACCAGAATGTAGTGGAGGCCAAATATACCAAGAATGTGGAAATCCTTGCACGAGCAGTTGTGCTGCAATAGCCTCTTCCAATGTTTGTACACAGCAGTGTGTACAAGGTTGCACTTGTGCTGAAGGTATGACTTTGAACAGCGAAGGTTTTTGTGTTTCTGTAGATCAGTGCCCTTGTATATATGAAAGCAAGGAGTATCTCCCTTCTAGTGTAACAGTTCAAGGATCAAATATATGGTAAGTCTAATGTTTATTATTTATTCAAAAAGTATGAATTTGTTACTTAAAAAAAAAAAAAAAAAAAAAAAAAACCTTGCATAAACAATATTTTAAAACACAATTTTTTGCATTGCACACTTTCTGAAGGAGTACTAACAACACATTTTGTATAATTTTCTCGTTTTTAAGGGAAATTTAGATTTAAACTACATTCTGACATGCTATTTAGATTTGTACTTATTAGTCATTTTTATTGCAATTTTTTTCCCCTTGTTAATATTTAGGTTTTTGTGTGCATTTCATATAACTTTGGAAAAACTATAACTTTGGAATTTTAAACTAGACAGTACGAAATGTCATAAAAGAAACGGATTAAATGAATAAATTATAATAATAGTTTAATGCTATTCATATTTTTCTTTGAAATTAAACCAGACAGTTGTAGCCATATATCCGTAATTCGCACTTCCTCGCATACCTAGAACTCTTTGCAGGATATATCCAATTAATAATAATTTGTTTTTCTATTTACTATTGATAAAGTTATAATTGTCTAGACATTGTTTTTTAATTTCCAGTACTTTCGCGGTGTTTAAACAATGATTTATTAATTAAAATCAGTACCTTTTAATCTTTACTTTACAAATTTTAAAATTTGATTTTATTGTTTAAGTGTATTTGAATATTAAAACTGAAAAATTTAAATTTTAAAGAATCTTAAAAGCACGAAGGAGGGGGGGGGGGGGGGAGTGCCCGAAAATAATTTATACTAATACAAATACGGATTTAGATTTTGTTAGTATTTGTTGATACTAAAATTCCCTTGCTATTTTATTTTCTACTGCAGTGCAAATTCATGCGATATATTCATGTTATCTGTTAAAATATCTAGCCTATTTTTATGAAAACAAAATTTAGCTGTGGGATTTCTGGAATTGAGTTTTCTTACAAATGTTAACATATAATTGAAATTTACTAAAATACATCAAATGACTTATTTTCATTTCAATATAATGTATATTTGTTACACAACTGTACTTTGTTGGATACAATCAACAAGCAATAAACTATTTAATATCAAGAAATAAATAAAAGCTACGCCAGAATAAATTGATCCTTTCGTGCAGTTGCTTTTATGACTTTATTTTGTGAATATTGAAGGGCTGTGTAAAATCCTTCTAAGTTGACAAAAGTAGTGAAATTTACAATAATGCTAATACGTCATATTTTTATTACAGATGAAAACTGTATATTGTTTATAATCAGTCGTGCAAATATGTTTATTTTCCCCTGTTTACAAAATTTATGCTTATAGGATATTTGATGTCAAAATCTTTCAACTCGATTGATTGGCGCAGTTTTAATTTGGCAGATTTTGTATTTAATTTTTTCTTTCACTTACTCATGTAAGATTAAGAAAGTATGGTTTTGAGCGTAACATTTACTAAATTCAGTTTTTTTTTTTTTTTTTTTGAGATATATTTACACGTTTTAATGTTCCCTGAATTAAAAAAAAAAAAATGATTTTAACAGTTAATCTGTATCTGTTATCAGACAAGAATTTAATACAAGAACAAATATAAACAAAAGTCCAAACTCGTTAGTCTAAATTTTTATCGTGTGGAATTGTTACTTGAAACATTTCATTGAAATCAAACTAATAGTTTGCGTACAGGGATATTCAAAAGTATTCATTTAATTAGCCTATAGACGAAATTCCTTCTTAGTTTATTTAAACTGCATCAATAAAAATAACGTAAACATTTAACTTTACGTACAAAAACATAATTCATATATAATATGGAATAAAAAATATTTGCCATTCGTTTACGAGATTACGCAAAAGAATTCGAATTTATTAGATGAACATTTCAAGCGATGTCATGTTTCACTTACTGTGCTAAATTTAACCCTAAATGCCGTATGTTGCTTTTCGGCAACGTACCCAATTTTTTCTTCTAAAGTATTGTTAGAATAATATTGAAGCTCTAATGCCTCATGTTTGCCCATTGGCAACAAATTGCTTTTTTGCTCTAAACCATAGTTAAAATAAAGTATGATTTTTTAAAAGTATTTTTACCGTGATTTATTTAATAGGGGTGAAAATAAAACAGTTTTAAACTGATTAAAAAAATAATAGAGTATTTAAGGATTAAGTATACTATCTAGTACGCAGTATATAATTTACAGAGAGTATATGTTTATTCAAAATTAAGCACATTATTTTCTCTTGGATATAATTGAGGAAAGGGCTTTATCAAAATTGTTTGTCCAAAGATATCGTTTAAGAATGTTAATTGCTTTCTTTAAGTAAATGGTAAAAGAAAATAATTGGACAATAAAATATTCCTTGGAGGCCGATTTTTGACGCTAACATTTCATTATAAATACGCATTTGGAGATGCCCTGATTACGGAAATAAACTTGGTCTGCCAATTAGCATATTTAATATGTATATTAAATAAAAAATGTTCAAATTTTCTCTCAATATATCAGTGTTGTGTGTGTATATATAATTTAACAACCTTAAACTTTTTATGAATGCATCAGTCAATAATTCTGTACTGATAAGTATAAAGGATTTAAGTCAAAAAATGTCGATTTTGAGTTAAGTACATAGTCAGACACAGAAAAAAATTCTCTATCGATTGGTATAAAGGATTTAAATCCATGTCATTTAGTCTTTGAGAAAATCCATTGGTAAAAAAGATTCAAGTCAAAAATTTAGCATTAATCTTCGTATAAAATATTTAATTCAATTTTTTTCCTTTGTTAAATGAAGGTTGACAATCACTGAACGGTATAAAGGGTATAAATCAACATAATTCCTTTCTCCTAATCGATTCTTCTGATTAGTTTTTAGTTAGTTTAATTTTATTTTTCGTCTCCTGAAAAATCAAGAATATGGACTTAAATCCTTTATACTTATCAGTACAGAATTAAGCGGGTTAGGTTATACGCAGAAATATGTGTAAAACAATTTTTGAAATGTTAGGGTAGGAGAAAATATGAGTGACACACAAGATTATTTGGTTTTATTTTGCTTCCAAAAATTTTTAGACCTAGGGGAGAGTGGGGTACAATAGACCAATTTTGGAAATTTTAGGTGTTTACTCAAAGTAATAATTTCTCGCTATTGAAAATATATGTGCATATTACATATATATTGAGTCTTATGTGGCACTCAATTAAAAGCAGTAATTATGTTTACTTTTTTAATGTAATTTTTTTAATAACTGACAATGGATCACAGGTCAAATTAAAAAAGCATACTAATGTAGTATGTTTTTTAATAGTATAAAATGTAGAATATATTATATTTGTTTTTTATGGCTTCGATTCATACAAATGTAAATTAATGAACACTAAAATTAGAAAATGATACGCCAAAAAAATTTTGTGTCACAGAAAATCTACTGTTTTCCTGTGAAGTTGTAGGGTATGGAAAACTCATTATTACAATAGCTTGAAAATTTACAAGAGATATAACAACATTCTAAGGCATAAATGTAGAGATCTTAAGTTTTCGTTGCATGAATCTCACAAAGATTTTTAGTGCTAGAGGCCTATTTCAGTCGGTACAGTTGTCGAATTTTTATACGTCACTCTTAATAGTGCTAAGGGCCTATTTCAGTCGGTTTATTGAATGGGGATTTATTGAATGAAGTCCCCCCAAGGCACAACTTTGACATGTGTCCCCCCCCAGGCACAACTTTGACATGAGTCCCCCCCCAAGGAACCCCTATTTCAGTCGGTACAGCGTTGTCGAATTTTTATACGTCACTCTTAATAGTGCTAAGGGCCTATTTCAGTCGGTTTATTGAATGGGGATTTATTCAATGAAGTCCCCCCCAGGCCCAACTTTGACATGAGTGTCCCCCCCAGGCCCAACTTTGACATGAGTGTCCCCCCCCAGGCCCAACTTTGACATGAGTGTCCCCCCCAGGCCCAACTTTGACATGAGTCCCCCCCCCAAGGCACACCTCCCCCTCATTGGGAAAAAGAGAAAAAACGTTGTTTTGCGGCTATAAGACAGTTTGGACTTCCAACGTTATTTGTTACAGTATCTGCAGCTGAAACACATTGGTTTGATTTAATGAAAACTTTATCATGGAATTTAGATCGTCACGAATTAACTAAAGAAGAATTTGTCGATATTAACAAGTTTAGCATTAGGCCTCTGGCACTAAATTAAAATCTGTCAATGTCAGATTTTCATGTTTGAAATAATGTCGTGTCTGTATAATTTATCTTTTAATTCTGTGATTAAACAAACAAAATGTAAAACCGTCTTTTTCGTCAAATTTATTTGTATTATTTTTTAATTGCATTGTTTAATTTAGTTTGTTATAGCTGTATGATATTTGTAAAGTATAAGAATACAAAAGTGACTGAATGGTTTTTAAAACTAAATAAGAAACCTCAAATTAAATTGCTTTCTTATTCATCTTTGAAGATATAATAATCTAATTAAGGTTAACTCTGAAATTTTTATATATAATTTATAGCTAACACTTCAAAAATGCGGATTTCATAAATCAGTTTATTATGACAGAGAACTGAGGTAAATGGACCATGGTCCATTGTACCCCGTCTGGACCTCTGACAGCAAATGATAAAAAAAAAAAAAAAAAAAAAAAAAAAAAAAAATCCCCTTAAAAAATATTTTAATGAGATTAAATATAATAATAGATGACCTTAGCCCTTTATTGTGCTAAATAACCTGTTTCAGATGATTATTCCTGAAAAACGAAAAGAAAACATGTTTTAACTAAAAATATTTACTTTTGGCTGCCGTAAACTAAACTTCACGAATAAAATGGCTAAATTGTTAGACATGAAGTTGCTGGCTAAATTTCATCTTTGCAGGGCTGCTATCTATGTACCAAAGTACGAACGATAAAAATAAATAAATTATAGGAAGCGGTCCATTGTACCCTACTATCCCCTATGTAGTACTATGATTAACTGTACTAAAATTTAATGGAATTAGTAACGAAGAAAGTTTAAACAGCCAAGTTTTTTAGGTATAACTGTGATATGCCATCATTTAAACTTTCTAAAATAACCTTTAATTTGGAACAAAATTTAGCTTTTCACTTTTATTACCCTACTACTGTAGGTTATTAAAGCATTATATTCGGTAAAAAATTTCGATATCGAGTTTTCATCAGATTTACATGTTTTTAAAATTCTCCTGAGTTAAAAAAAAAAAAAAATGGTTTTGGGTTTTGGCAATTGATGAGTGTATGTATACGGGAATTTTCTGACTATTTTCTGACTCCAAAATAAAGATTGAAAAACGAAATTAAATTGTAATATTTCTGTTGTGAACTGAATTCATCAAAGCGACAGGAATTTTTATCTTGTGCCAATTTTTGTTACAGTACTTGCCAATCTGCAAAATGGCAATGCCGTCCTGGTACCCTGCAAGAACTAGCTTCTTTGGGATCTGATATGATGATTGATGATGGTTCAGTAAAATGTCTGGACGAAAATAATGAGGAATTTACTCGATGTCGAGAAGAATGTCCAAAAACTTGTCAGAATATGCACTTACCAATAAACTGCAAAACAGAAGAGTGTAAACCAGGCTGTAGGTGAGTTAAAATATTTAGTATACATAAAAACCAGCCTTTAGGTAAGTAATTATTAAGAAGTTATTCTTTCTTAATCTGATCTAATGTCTTTTTGGTGTATATGTTACCGTTAAAGTATATAATTCAGTTATTTTATAGAATAACTAGGTATTTCATGAAATAACTAGACAAGTCAGTTAAAGTATATAATAGATAAAACATTTCATGCTTTACCTAGTTATTCTATGAAATAACTAGTTATTCTATGAAATAACTAATGACAGACCGTTAAAGTGTAAAATAAACAAATTCAAGATTATCTTATAAATTAATTGATCATAAATCCATGTACGCAAAGTGTACAGACGTTCGCAATACTGGCTGCTGCAGTACAAAATTGTGCATATGTTTCAGATTGATGCATTTTGAGATAGGGGTATCCAGTGATTTTTTTTTTTTTCCATGCTTGCAAAGCGTACAGACGTGCGTGATACTGGCAGCTGCAGTACAAAATTTTACTTAAAATGCATGAAATTCAAAAATATGCAAAATTTTGTGCTGCAGCAGCCAGTAATTACGCACGTCTGTACGCTTTGCGTACATGAAAGAAAAAAAAATCACTGGATACCCCTATCTCAAAATACATGAATCTGAAAGATATGTACAATTTTGTACTGCAGCAGCCAGTATTGCGAACGTCTGCACGCTTTGCGTACATGAAAAAAAAAAAAATCACTGGGTACTCCTATCTCAAAGTGCATGCGTCTGAAAAATATGCAAAATTTTGTGCTGCAGCACTACTAAAATAACCGGTAAATGTGGTAAATAATGAATAATTACATTCCTCAAAATTTAGTGGGGATTATGCATAATCATTTCATACTTTAACGATCAAGTAATCGTTATTCTATAGAATACCTAGTTAAATCGTAGAATTCAATAATATTATATACTTTAACTCACTTGTCTGGTTATTTCATGAAATACTTAGTTATTCTATGAAATAACGGATTTCATATTTTAACGGTAACATATACACGTACGAAAACTTGATAATTTAGAATTTTTAATTTTAATTCACGATCATAAATATCAAATTCGGATACATATAAATGGTTTTTGAATTCTAAAAACTTTAAAGCTTTTTTTTTTTTTTTAAATCAAAGACGGATCTGCACTAAATTTTGAAAAAATATACTCTTATTATTAAAAAAAAAAAAAAAAAAAAAAGAAAAAGAAAAAAAAATGCACGTCGATAAAGAAAACAGTAATTTGAATGTTGCAAAAATAACTGAAAGAAAATAATTGTTTTACGAGTTCAGTGAGAATTTATTGCAAATACGAGTACATTTTTTCAATGTTAACGTGTGAATATAATTTGTTTAAGCAGTTCATTGAAAAACTGAAAGCATTATTATTATTATTTTTTAATAGTCATAAGTATTTCCTGACTTTCACTGGCAATTATAGTTATTGAAATACGAAAGAAACTATTAAAAAGTTCCGATCGTTCGACTTAAAATTAGAATAAATCTGTACTTTGCTTAATCTGTTAAAAGAAATATATGAAAGTTTATTTTTAAAGCACTTCTTTACTGTCAATGTAAGATTTTTATTATGAGGTTTTCAAATTTGTTTAAATTCAGATGTAAAGATGGATACTTATTTGATTCCGAGAAGAATAAGTGTGTTCAGCAAACTGAATGCGGATGTGTACATGGAAGACAAAGGTACAAAGAAGGGGAAATTATAAGACAGTCATGTAATTTATGGTGAGTATTTTCATACGCTAACGCTTTCTTTTTTTTATTATTAAATTACTGTTCACGGTCGAGTAATATAGTTAAGAAAGTGTTATTTTTATGGTTTGAATTACCTTTTTTAATCAGACGACTTTTTAAGTACACATTGCTGCTTTGGTGCTGCATTCGTGCCTATAATAAGAAAGCACCATAGAACTGGCGTTTTAAAGTAATAATTACAAAACTTTGAATAAACACCATAAAATGGTGTTTATTCAAAATTTCGTAATTATTACATTCGTGCCTGTTTTTTTTTTTTTTTTTTTTTTTTTTTTTCCCAACTTGATGAAGGACCGTGCTATTATTTTGATCTGAAAGAACTGTTTTCAATTACTATTTGAATTTAATCACGGTAATAAATGTTTAAAACGAAAACTTTCTTGAAAATCAAAAAAATTTTTTCTTTTTACGCATTCCTAATTAACTACGTGTCTAATAGCAATTTTTTAAATAAGTTAAATATCAATCTTTACACACCAATTTACTTAAAATAAGTTAAGCTATTTTCAAAATATTAATATAATAGTGAACGTTAAAGGTTTAACTAAATTCTAAATAATTAAGTCTGTTGTACAGGGGAAAAAATGAGATGGGGGGTGATGGAAAAGAAGTTAAATAATCTGGTGTGTCACTCACACGACTTTCTCTTACCCTGAAATTTAATACTATAAATACAGGTTGCAGATTAATAGGTAAGATAACGAGTACTACTATGTAAACCTATGTTAAACAATTCATATTAGGCTTCTGAAGAGTTCTATGTGATAATTAGTTCTGTGTGAGGGGGGCTACCGCCCCCCTCAACCCCCCGCTTCATTAATGCACCTACATTTATATAGAATTTAATTCGGTTATTAAATATATTTCTCTTTTTAAAAAATAATTTATTAACATTATTATTTAAAAAAAATATCTTTTATAAGGCAGACGATTTCCATATTAGAGAAGCAGTATAACACCAAATATCCAAAAAAAGTCCATTTTATTCTCAATATGAAAAAAAAAAAAAAAAAAAAAAGAAAAAAAAAAAGAAAAAATTTTTTCCTTTTTTTTTTTTTTTTTTTTTTTTTTTGTTAAAATTAAAAAAAATCGATAACTTTGTTTTAAATTATCGCAGATCGATGGTTCAACCATTCGTTTTAAAGGTATTGGTGAGCTCTTTTGAAAGATACCCATCATGAAAATTTACTCCCCTCGAGGGGGGACTTAGGCGAGGCTCCTACATACACAAAAATTTTTTCCCAGTTAACTGTCTCTATTACAAAAAAATATGTATTTGTTTCATTTGGTTTAGTGCAGTCTATAGACGTTAAACTCTATTTTCCTGCAATTTCCCCCATAGACGTAATGTATTTGAATTCTCTTGATTTTCCCTGTACACGAACCATTTGCTTGATCTTAACGAAAAGCTTACTGTAGCATCCCCATATGATACACATTTAGAATACTAAGTTTGAACTTTCTGCCATAATTTGTTTTTGAGATATGCTGATAACACACACGCACACAGACACACACACAGATACACAGACCATTTGCTAAAAACATGATTTTCGTATTCAGGGGACCTCAGAACGTGTAAATATAACAAAATCTCGCGTTCGAAAATTTGACCCAAAAACAATACTTTCTCTACCTTATGGGTAAGAGAAAGTAAAAATATTAAACTTATTTCAAAATAAGATATCGGAAATGTTTCATATTTACTGAAACAATCTTACTTTAAGTGTAATTTTATTTATTTTTTAAAATGATTAAATTTAACATGGTGAGCATTTTTTTCCCTCTTTTCAATTTAAGGAATCGGTATTTACCTATTGAAGTACCAAAATGTACAAATATTAAACTTTTTTCTCTCTAATTTTCACCCACAGCACCTGTCTTGAAGGAACATGGCAGTGTACAGAAAAAGAATGTCCTGGAATATGTTCTGTCTGGGGTGAATCGCACTTTAAAACATTTGATGGCAAAATCTTTGATTTTCGCGGAGAGTGCG
This sequence comes from Salticus scenicus, assembly GCA_963930645.1. Taxonomy (NCBI): domain Eukaryota; kingdom Metazoa; phylum Arthropoda; class Arachnida; order Araneae; family Salticidae; genus Salticus; species Salticus scenicus. The sequence continues at coordinate 261,968,601 of OZ005649.1, read as the reverse complement.
AGTATGTACTGAGCAAAGGCAAGACAAAGGAGACTTCTTATTCACTCAGTGTTCAGAATGTGCCATGTGGGAGCAGTGGAATCACTTGTAGTAAATCTTTCACACTGGATATAGGACCCGTGAGGACTGACAGAGGAGATATAAATGAAATAACTGGTAAATAACGTTATTTTGGAGGGGGGGGGAAAAATCCCTCCTTCCCAGTAATATCTTTAATTCTAAATAAAAATATAGAAAAGCCCTCTAAAATGACTTTAAGTATCTTAATCTGTAATTTTTGTTTTATTTTCTAAGTTATGTAATTTTTTAAAGATTATTTAATTTTACGACTGCCTTACTATGAAATAAGATGTCTCAATAGTTACAGGTGAAACCTAGACATATTCCTCAGTTTTTCTGTCTGGTATAATTATGTAATTTTTTCTAGCTTTTTCTTCAAGATTAAAGATTCTAGCAACAGCAACAATTAATATTGAGTCTTAATTTTTTTCTTAGCAGAAGCTGAATCGCTGACTCTTACTAAAGACGAACCTTTGCCTAAAACAACATACAATTCCCGATTTGTTGTCGTAGAGTCTGGATTATTTGTGATGGTATATACAGATATTGGAATTTCGTTACAATGGGACAAAGGAACAAGACTTTACGTGATACTTGAACCACGGTGGCGTGAAAGAGTAAGTGAAACTCGCAGAAACACAATTTTAAAATATTTTTAAATTTACGCATTTCTGTTGTTAGAACTATTTTTAGTATTTATATTTCCCCCCAAATTTTCCATTTTTCTTTCCTTGGTTATTTTCAAGTACCTAAACCTTGTCTTGCCCAAATCCTTGCCTTGCCTTGTCTGTCTTGCATTAGATGTTACTAGTATGAGAGGACTACTGCGTTCAGTCTAATATTTCCCATCGGCATCATTTGTTGTGTTTGTGTTTCACCTTGAATATGTTAATATGTTTTCTCCCTTTTGCAGCAAGTGGAAGAAAAAAAAAAAAAAAAAAAAAAGATAAAAAATTGCAAAAGTAATTTTAAGGAATGAATATAGTAAACTTTTGCTAAGGAACGCGGCTTTATATTTTTAGGTAAATCAGTTTTATTTTATTTAAAAAAAAAGCTTTTTGTATATTTAGATCAATTAAAATTTGGTTTTCCTTCTTGCATAAATTAAAATACTTAAAATTGAGAAACATAGTGTTTATATAAAAAAAAAAAAAAAAAAAAAAAAAAAAAAAAAAAAATGGAACAGCTTTAGTATTGGACTTCCTTGGCGAAATTCGAAATTTGGCACAGAAGTAGCTCGAACGTTTCTCGCTTAATTCTTTATTTACATAATTATGATGGTATTTTAATTCGTCGCTAATTGTTCCTATACTTGAACTGTATCAAAGGAATTTTAAGAAATAACGCAGTACAGTTATCACATGTCTTTATATGGGGGAAAAAAAAATCCTGTCGTGTTAAGTTAAATTCAGTTTTGTATAGAATTTTATATATGTTACTTAAAAAGAAAAATAGGCTTCAGTTTTCTTTTCTTTTTAATTTTTTTTTTAATGATTTATTTCGCATAACTTCCTGGTTAATTTCTGCATTACTTTTGTGTATCAATTATATACAAAAATGTCTGTATTACTAAATGTAAGTGAAACTAAAATGATATAATTTTAATGATTAAAAAAAAAAAAATGTGTTATAATACTGGGTAAGAGCAGTGGAGTTTTAAAACTATAAAAATCGACCAAGAAAATGTTACTATTTCAATTTAAAATATTTAATTAGATAAAATAACAAGATTGTAGTTGTGGGGAAAAAAAAAGTGTTTTTTAAATATAGGTTAATGTAAAAAAATATTAAAGCTTTTCCTCAAAACGAGTTTTTCTCGGAATTTTCTGTCTTTTTAAATGCTCATTGCGTCTTAATATTTGGCACTCCTGCACAAATTACAGTTAAGACTCGTGATAAACATTGAATTTTAAAACACAATTCAAGTTTTTAATACTAAATTTCCATGAAATTTTAGCTTTAAAAAATGGAAGTATGTATGAAACTTTAACCTATCCGTAAATATATAAAAGTAATGCTCAAATGTCCAGAATATATTTTTAAACTACAATAATGCAAAGTCGAGGGTTAAAATTTGTTTACACGGAACATTTTAAACAGTTTCAGAATGTTTTAATTACTTTTAAATTTTAATATACTTAATATTGTTTTATTTCATGCATATGTATACAAAATTTTCCAATTCTACCTCCAGTATTTTCTAAATAAAGCTTTAAAATCATCCCATTTTCAAATTCATCATTTTAATCATCATCCCATTAAAAGTTCAAAGTTAATCTTAAAAATACTGACCTTATTTTAATTGAAAATTTTCTTAAAAAAAAAAAAAAAGTTTTGAACAAAATTAAACCTTTTTTAGCTTTCTTTATGACCATCGCGAAATGAAATTTATAGGGGAAAAAATTTGCTTTTCAGGTAAAGGGATTATGCGGCAATTTCAATAATGATCAAAGTGATGACTTCTTAACTCCATCAGGAGGGCTACCAGAAGCGAGATCATCAGTGTTTGCGGAAAGTTGGAAAGTCCAGGAATTCTGCCCACAGCCTGAGATAGCTGAAGATGCTTGCGAAGTCCACCCACAGAGGAAAAGTTGGGCTCAACAGAAATGTGGAATTCTGAAATCTGAATCCTTTACCGCATGTCATTCCGAAGTCGCTATGGAGCCTTATTATGATAGGTATAATTTCGAATGGTATATATAGAATATAGGAGAGTATAAATATTTTTCTTTTTAAAAACAACTATGGAAATTAAATGTGTATGTCTCTGAATGGCAATTATTAAAAGAAAATTGCAGCATGAACAATATTTGGTATAGAATTAAATTTTTATTTAATTATTTAAAGAAAAACAAAAAAGCATCTAATATCAAGTTAAATTCAGATTTTCATTCATAACATGAAAACAGTGAAAATGTTTATAGTAGACTTAATTTTGTTTCAAATATAATCATATTACGCGAAATGGTGAAAGGTGAAATTATGATCCTATTGACTAAAATACTGTTAGCAATTATCCTTATTTTTATATTTAGCTTAACAGTAATAAAAATATATTGGAATTCATAGTTAGATGACTTCCTTTTACATTAAACTTTATCATTTTAAAAAAATCTGGAGTGACTCCACTCGGCTTTCCGAACATTGAGTAATTAACGGTTTTATAGATAAAGTAAAGTAAGAGGAGTTGTTAAATAAACAAAAGAGAAAATTAGAACAGGGTGTTTGAGTACTTTTCTCTATATAGTACACTATGTTTAATTTTCTATTGAATTTTGAGTCCATAGAATGATAAAGAATTTTTCGTTGAGTCCCTATAAAAATCTATAAATGCTAGATTCACTAAAATGCTTTAGTTAGTGCAACAGTGACTTATAATATTTATATAAATTTTCAGCTCCATCAAATAAGGCATTTAGACGCTATCGCACTTTAAAGTTTGAGACCATATGCCACAATGATAAAGAAATTTGAATTGTGTTCATGTAAAAAGAACCATAAGTGCTAGATTCTCTAAAGTTCATAAAATTCGTGTGACGGTGACCCATAACATGTATATAAATTTTCAGTTCATTTGAATAAGGCGTTTAGTCGCTATCGCACTTTAAATAATTTGAGCCTATAGGCCATAATGATAAACAATTTTTGTGTCAAAAAACAAAAACTATTTTATTTACGAGACAAAACTTAAGTTAAAATACATTTAAAAACAAAATACACATATAAAAATAATTAAAATCTAGACGTTTCGAAACCCACCCGTCTTTCCTCATCAGTATAAATTACAACATAATATGAAAGCATTACATGAATACCCAAGGAATTTATAGAAGTACAGAATATTGAGGAGCCATTGCGCCATGCTTCATTCACTTCAAATAAAAGGGTCTTAAAGTAAGACATAAAAACAACTGAAACGGCATTTAAGACCCATAAATGTCTTAAAATATAGATTAGACATTGTAGATATCTTAATTTAAGACAGAAATATGTCTGAAATACCAATTTAGACACAAAAATGTCTGAAACGAATATACGCGAATTTTCAGACAGCAAAAACCCGTTTGAATTTTCACACTTTAGAAATTCAGACACTTGCATTACTTAGAAAATTTTTCATATGGAATGTATTTTAAGAAAATGTGCTTATCCTACTTCTTTCCACATTAAATATATTATAATTTCATATAATAAGCAGTTAAGCTACTTAAACTATGGTAGATTTATGAAATTAAATTTTTATGGAATAATACTCTAGAGACGTGAATGATATTTGCATGCATATGCTATTATCTTTAACATAATTCATAAACAACATACTTACATATAAAGCTTATTTCGTTTAAAAATATGTATATATTTGTTTTTAAAACTTTCTTATATTAAAAGAAAAAGTGTAAAGACGGACGTAGCAAGTACAAGAAAGTGAATTTATAAGTGAACAATCATGAATAATTTGTGCATAACTTTTTTCTTCTTATTCATTTACAAACTTTTTTCTTTTACATATTTACCTGCATCTAAATGTAAAACAACAAATTTTTCTGTATTCATGATTATAGTTTGTATTTATTTAAATATCACTAAGGAAATAAATCGTTATCATCGAGGGAGGCAACCTTCATATTAAAAATCTTCTAGACCTATAGATATGAAATTTAAGATAATATTAAGTTTAAGATACCATTCTATCGATAGTTTTATGGCAAAAAATTAGAAATAAAATATAACACTGCGATTTGTTTCGCGAATACTGCAGTATATTTTATCACAAACACGTGATGCTGTGTTCGACGGTGGCGTGATTGGTTAATGCTTGACTTCGACAATGCTTGGCTCGAAGTTTCGGTTTCCTTGGACAGTGTAAGTTCGAATCCCAATGCTGGGTAATGGGACTTTTTTTTTTTAAATATAAATATTTCATTAATGTTCTAAACAACTCTAAAATCTATTTTTAACAGAGAAAGATCATAGCACGCCATATTTATTTATTAAAAAGCCTTAAAAACGGCAGTGTTTTTAAGCCTACAGCAAAAAGGTGTCTTAAAGAGACTTTTTTTTTTTCGCTTAAAAAATGACCATCCATTTAAGACAATTTTGTAACTGACATTTACGTTTACAGTGTTGATAGTGTGGAGATGGCTGGTAGTATCAGCTCTCAAGGAAAATACGTGATTTTATAATCATCAAAACCAGAATTTAGAACTTTTATAGTATCGAAGTCAGGAATATGATCAATTTCTATTGAATGGATTACAATTTTAGAATTTTGTTTACAATTTTTAAAAGATCGTCTGTGCTCTTGTAGTCTAATTTTCGAACCCATAACCCCTTCTCTGGATCTAACTGGTGTAATATATTTAATTCCTTGTGAAAATTGTAAATATGCTTATATAGGTGAAACTGGCCGTACAACAAAAATTAGACTACAGGAGCACAGACGATCTTTTAAAAATTGCAACCAAAATTCTGAAATTGTAATCCATTCAATAGAAACAGATTATATTCCTGACTTCGATAATATAAAAGTTCTAAATTCTGGTTTTGATAATTATAAATCACGTATTTTCCTTGAGAGCTGGCACACTTCCAGCCATCTCCACACTATCAATGAAGCATGCGCACTGGCTCCTCAATATTCTGTACTTCTATAAATTCCTTGGGTATTCATGTAATGCTCTCATATTATGTTGTAATTGATACTGATGAGGAAACCCGGACGGGTTTCGAAACGTCTAGATTTTAATTATTTTTATATGTATATTTTGTTTTTAAATGTATTTTAACTTAAGTTTTGTCTCGTAAATAAGTTTTTTGTTTTTAATATATAATTGAGACGGTTTGATGTTTGAGTACGTTAATTTTTGTGTCCCTGTAAAACTCTGTTAGTGCTAGTTACCAAAATCTATACAGTTTGTGTGATGATGACCTAAAACATGTATATAAATTTTCATCTCAAGCGGATAAGGCATGTAGATGCTATCGCAATTTATATAATTTCACCCTATAGGCCATAATGATACAGAATTATTTGTTGTGTCCCTGTATAAAAAAAAAAAAAAAAAAAAAAAAAAAAAAAACTAAGTGCTAGATTCACTAAAACTTATACAGATCGTGAAACTACGACCTATAATATGCCTATAATTTTTTTGCTCAATTCAATAAGGCGTTTAGACGCTATCACACTTTTAAAAATTTGGTCCCATAGGCCATAAAAGAATTTTTCTTTGTGTCCCTGTAATAAAACTATAAGTGCCAGATTAGCTAAAATCAATAGGGTTCGTGCCACGGTGACTTAAAACTAAAACATACGTACCAACTTTGAGCTCATTCGAGAAAAACGTTTAGACGCTAGAGTGTTCACTCACACACATAACACACATTCATATATCGTAAAAATAGTGAAAATGGACTCGGGGCACCTCAAAACGTGTAGAAACATCAAAATCTACAATTCAGATTTTTGACATGATTACGATACTTTCCTTACATATGTATGTTCGGAAAGTAAAAAAAAAAAGGGGGGTGGGGGTGGCGATGCTATCTCTTTTGCGTTATAAAATACTGAGCTGATTATTTTATAATTTTGAATGTATAGCTGTCAATGATTTCAGTGTAACTAACGGTGACTGTAAACTTCCAGCATTTTATGATAGAATTATTTTACCATAAAACATCGAAAATAACTTTGGTTTTACGCAAATAGTTTTTATACATCTTTGAAAACTTTAGTTTATATCAATACAATATACAATGCTCAGTTTACAGATTTTTAAAGTACCTACAAAAGTTTACCTGATCAGTTTCTTGACATAATTAAGGAGGGGGGGGGGGGGGATCACGATTTTTTTTTATTTTTTTTTTCAATCAATGGGAACATTTTCCATCTTGATACACAATTCAAAAATTATACTAAAAATCTATGCAGTTACAGCTCCATACAAATAATCCCCAAACTTCTCTGGAGAATATACATATATATATCTGAGACGGACATTTTCTGCTACCTTAAGATAGTTTATTTATTTTTTTTACCTAAGAAGTGAACACTTATTTACCTAAACAATTGGAAAAACTACTTCTGAATAACACATGCATTCCCATTCTGCCATTAAATTCAAGGCAAACATTGGGAAATCCATGATAAAGAGAGGTTACAATGATAAAGAGATTTATCAGCCAAAAAAAAATTGTTCGTAATACAAACTCCTATTGCATTGGACGTTGCGGTGATTGAGCCAATAAAATTAGCTGAAATTAACAATCGGCTCAAAAGTTGCGCGAAAATTTGTGTGTAATAGCGCTACACAATATCGACATACAGATTGCTAAATTTGTAAATATGAAACAATTTTTGTAAAATTTTACGCGGTGTTTTAATAACTCAATGGGGACTAGTCGTTGAGAAACGACATGAAATTTTGTGTCGTAGATTTAAAAAAAAAAATAGCCACGAAAATTAGTATTATGTTTATATCCGAATTTTAAATTACATTCGTTTGGAGATATGGCCTTGAAATTACAAATGTATACACAGTCGAACCTCGTTAACGTGAACATGCTTAATGTGAATTACTTTTAACATGAACTGTTTCCACATTTCCTGCCAAGAGGAAGATTAGTTTCTGAGTTATTGTTAGCATGAACTACTGACTAATAAACAAATTTTTTATCCCCCTTGAAATTTACGTTAACGAGATTCGATTGTATTATCTACCGAAGTTATCTAATTATTCAGTTTTCCGAATAAGCAAAATATTGTTTTAAAAGGTACAAAATTTAAAGTCTAATTTTTGTTGTTACAGATGTGTTTTTGATTCTTGTGCATGCGATATGGGTGGCGACTGTGAATGCCTCTGCACAGCTATTGCAGCTTATGCCCATGAATGCAGTCTGCACGGAGTGGCAATTAAATGGAGATCACAAGAATTATGTCGTAAGATAATCTTTTACAAATAATCGATATAAGTTTTTATTTGTAGAGTAATTCCATCTACAATAAAGATAAAAATATGAAAAAAAAAAAAAAAAAACTAAGCCATAAAATTCTTTAAACATGCAATTTTTTTCTTGTACTTATAAATTTTTTACATATTTTCATTACTAAATAAATTCTTATCTGTTTAAATTATTTAAGTTATTTTGTCCAACGCCCAACAATAGTATTATTACTTATGACAGTTCTTTCTTACAAGCATTTATAATATAATGTTTGGCTATCATTGTTTTAATTGAAATAGATTCAAATTTATAAACCAACACGATTTTGCACTTCTAGTTTCAGTTTCTTTGGATCAAATAGCACAAATCGGAGAAATTTAGTTTCACCCACACAACATTATTAAGTTTTCGTTATTCTTGAGGGTATTTGTTAAAAATTACTCACTCAAGGTGTATTTTTATTTAATATTTATTGTGCATTATTCTGTTTGTAATGCTCATGAATTTTGAAATTCCCGCTTTATATATTTTTTAGGTTTAGATAATCTTAAAAAAAACAATTGCAGAAATACGATATATAGGTAAAACAACGCAAAAAATGTTTTCTGAGGATGGGATGTTTTCTAGGGACATTGTTGAGAGAGAGAGAGGGGGGGGGGGTGCGATTTTAATTTTACAAACTACAGTTACAAGAGTAATAAAAAAAATAAACAACAAAATTAAAATAACAAAGCATCTTTTAAACACCGTAATCTGAAGGAAACATAAAAACGTAAAAAAAAGTTAATATCAAAATCTAGTCTATTAAGTCAAAGATAAACAGGGGAAAAAAAAAAAACTGAAAATATCTCTGCATGCTGTAAATACGATTTATTCATACAAAACTCAGTGCAAAAACTGTAAGACTAATTTTCATAGATTTACTGAAGCACAAAGGGCCAATTGTACGAGAAATTCAGGAAAACATTCCGAAAAGCATTTGTCCAGTAATATCTAGGATTATTGATTACTTTAGACCAGGCCTATTTCTATATCCTCTATTGTAATGAGAAAAAATATATATCGGAGATTGGTTATTCAAATGGTAGATCCGCTTTAGAAGTTAAACACAAATTGAGAGTGAAAATAATGTAAACACGTTTACATCTTGGGACTAATTTCTCAACTTCCTTTACACATACCGATAGTTTTTTTAAAATAATATACAATGCTGAAATTTTGTGTCGTCATATTAAGTTACGGAATTAAGGAATTTAAACGGAGTTCAAGTTTTTCCGAATACTTTGTACTAAAAATAAGTTTGAAATAGAAAGTTTTTAGAAAAAATAATTTTATAAATGAATATTATTCAATAACTTCAACTGACAATGGAATCAGGAGTTTGATGAGAAACATGACATATAATTCTTTTAACTTACTTTAGTATTTTTTTTTCCATCTTTTTAAGAAAGTATGATTATTGTTTAACTTTTCCCTTATTTGTTTTCTCCAGCTATTCAGTGCGAAGAATGTGCAACATATGAAAGCTGTATTTCATCCTGCCCGAAGAAAACTTGTGAAAATGAAATATTCTACAGCAAAATCGAAAGAGCTTGCACTTCAGATTTTTGCATGGAAGGCTGTAATCCTAAACCTTGTCCTGCGGGTCAAATTTACAACAATGGCAGGGAATACAAATGCATATCCGAAATGGAATGCGTTATCCCTTGCATGGAATTAAATGGAAGGCTTTATAATGAAGGCGACAGGATAACAGATGTACAAGTTGTAGATGCTTGTCAGACATGGTAAGTGGATAATTTGCTACCTTTTGCCTCTTCGTTTCTTGCATTTAAAAAAAGAATTATATATATATATATATATATATATATATATATATATATATATATATATATATATATATATATATATAAATTGTCTATGGTAATTATCATAAAATTAAAAATTTTGCTTGGGGTAAAAATAAATATTTCAAAAATTTAATTATCAATTTCGAAGTCTTAAAACTAGAGGGCCCGTGAAGTATGCCCATGCAGTAATGTGGTATTAAAAAACTTGCTTTATTTTTATTTTTTATTTATTTATTTATTTTTTATGGTTAATACATTAATTTCAGAGTGAACAGTCAATTCAAATACTTTCTTTATAGTTTAATTCTTTATTTTACCAAAATAAGGGGGTTGTCAGTTGTCATCATCAACTACGAAATTCCATATTATTCTATAGGGAAATTTTGTTTAGAGAATTATTCATTACCTTAATGCGCAATTTAAATTCTGTTTCAAATTTTCATAAAATTTCTCATCCGTTAAATTAATTCTTATTTTGCAGAAATTTATATTCTAAAATTTTCACTATTTCACTTTAAAGTTATGAAGCAAGAAAAATGAACTCTATACATTTTTTATGTTTTTATAGTTTCATAATAAAAGGTTAACTTTTTTTTTTTTTTATTTAAAATGCATCAAAACATGGACAGATTTAACAATGCAATTTTTTTCAGAGGGAAAACGGAATTTAAATATGCACTAGTTAATGAATAATTCTGATTTTTTTCTTCTTTCATAAAATAACATAGAATTGATCAGTGATGCGTCCTTCACTTATTGTTGCCATCAAATAAATCTGTTTTTCTGTGGGGAAAGTTGGTACGCGATTTACTCATTATTAGTATTCCTATAAATTTCGTTTTCAGATTAAGAAAATTCACTACCATTAAAATCATTTCCCGTAAAATGATTTATTTAGTTTTGAAAACTATAAACTGCAAAAATTAACTAACATAAGATAATTTTTCACTCCTCACTGCTTCAAAAACGAAATATTTATATACATATATGTTCAACATGAACAAATCAACAAGAATATATATGTACACGATTTTCAAATAAATTTGGTATTTTACATAAGTTGGCAAGTTAAATATTATTAAAAATAAAGTCTATGTAATCGAACAACAGGCGAGTTGCCAATTGCTTTTAACTTGAAAGCAAATTTTTAAATTGATGCCATAAAAATCTTTCATTCATTTTAAACCATTATCTGTTTTTAAAAAAGATCATTTTATCATAAATTATTTTTGTTTTTATTTTAAGGATATAACTTAATATTACAAGATTGTAGAAAGCAAGAAAAACAGATGATCAAATATCAATATCATCCAAAAGAATCCAAATAGATATCAAAGGATAGTTTAAACAAATATTTTAAATACAGAATACTCACGTTTATAATGAATCCTAAATACCTGTATTCGCTAATAAATATTTTTTTTTTTTTTTTTTTTTTGTTTCAATAGTACAAATATTTTATTAATGAAACTTAATACAATATTTGCGATTCCTTTTTCTTTCTGTTGTAGGGGTATTGTTTTGTGTCTATTAATTGCTAAATTTTAAGGTTAAATTTTATTACGATATCTATCATTTATGTGCTATACACCTATTTAAAAAAAGAAAAAAGAAAAATGAATTGTTTGAAAAGGAAAATTAAATGTTTTTTTCTGATACAAATTTTCATTTGGGGATGATCCATTATTTTAAAGACCTTTTTAGAAAACAGCTGAAAAACAACTCATTTTATCATCGATATCTCTGTGAATTTTCATGATATTTAACTATATATATACTAGTATATAACCCCGTCAAAAATGACGGAATGTGAACGATAGATCCTGAAAACGATGTTTAGATCATGATGGTTACCACGTGATCATTTAAATGTATTTTCAATTTTTGTTTATAAATCAAACGTGTTTCGATATTTTATAAATTTCGTTCTGAAATTAAAAAAATTCTACCCGATCAATAAATATGAATGACAATAAAAAAAACTGCTGGTTGACAAAAAATATAGGCCCGACAACACAACAGCAACAACACATCCCAGTGTTCCATTAAATGCTCTCGCAAGCGAAGTGTGACGTCACTGACCGTCCGTGGATGCAAGAAAATGATTTCCTATGTTTATCGCCCATTGGATTTTTTGTAAAAAAATTATTAAAAATCGAGGAAAATTATTTCCCGATTTTAATCCTCATATTTCGATATATATATGTATTAGTTATCATGTGCATGTGTTAGATTGAGTTATTTTGCTGTCAAATTGACAAAATTTTAATTTTTAAATTTCAAAACTCTGTTGTCCTTGGCGTTTTTGTATTTGGCGTTCAAAAACATACTACGAAAATATACATGCCAGATGTGTATATTTTCGTAATATGTATTGTACGAAATATTGTTTCATATTATTCATTACTCTCTTAATATAAGTTTTTAAAATAACCATGATTTTTGAAAGGAATTAAATTATATTCGCCAGATAATTTGGCGATATATACATATATTTTTTTTGCTGCCAAGGATGACCGATATCAAATCTATTCCGCTGCAGCATATTAGTATCTTATATCAGACACTTTATTTAGACATTTGAAAACAAATTTCACTTCAAATTATGATAGAATATTTATCATTTTCCTTTTAATTAGTATATTAGTTGGATATTTATTGTGTAAATATACTTTGAAATGAAATGTTTGTTTTCAGTGGAATATGGAAGTTTGCCATTTTTTTTAATATAGAGTTTTGAAATTTAAAATTCAAATTTTATCAATTTTAGAGCAAAAACAACTTAATCTAACGCATGCACACGATAACTAATACATATCTATACCTAAAATCAAATGGGCGTTTAACATAGGAAATATTTTTCTTGTATCCACGAACGGCCAGTGACGTCACCACTTTGCGTGCGTATTTAAAGTCCTCATAATAAGAAAAAACGATCACTTCACTTTACCAAAATACTTTTTTTAAGACTATCGTAGATCCTGTTTTCAAATTTTCTAACTATCTATCAAATAACTACAGACACACCATGCTAACCCAAATTCACCTCTACTCGATACCTCCAACCAGCTATCTCACCCACAACATCGAAAAAATATCCAGGATCCAGCTAGGGACTTTCTCATTCTCAACGGAACATTTTACCTTGACTCGACATTATCACCTTAGACTACTTTCAATGCTCATTTCAACTGGTGACCTTTACTTGCCCAACCAAACATTCTATCCCAACTATCACTTTACACTAATTTCAAAACTAAAATCAACTGGCGGCATTTAAGTACTAAACTCGACGCCAATCATACCTTACAATGTAAACAAACAATGATGCTTGATAAAAATATTTAAAAGGCTTTAATACGTTTTTACAAATATTTGAAGATTTTTAAGGCTTTAATATGTTTTAGAAATATTTTAAGCGTTTTTTTAATGAAACAGTCAGAGTCGTTCATTCGGAATTAGAGTTGTCCATTTGGAATTTGTATTTTCTGAATGGCAACAGTTTTGGTTTGTTTTTATTTGGTATTGCGTTGTTTATAATCATGAAGTTACATAATTCTATTTATAGGTTCATGTTTATAATAGCCAGTGATCCGTTATATTTTAGACATTTAAACATTACAATTGAATAGTTTTTCAAGGTTTTAGAGGAAATAAATAAGTATATGTGCGATACAAAACATGTATGAAAATGATATGTATGTTTCCGTAAGTTGAATTGAACAAATGAAAAAAAAAATGGCTGCCAAAAGTTTCTGTTTTGAAGCGGTGTAACCGGAATCGTTCATGACAGATGAGGGTCATTATTATCATTAATGTGTATGTGTGTGTATATAGATTAAGGTTTTCTCTACAGTTGATTATTAAACACTATGGTGAACTTTTTTAGCTACAGTACGCGCATGCACAGTAATAAATTCTTTACTACAACTTTCCATCTCTTTGAATATTAAATTAAATTGTTTTAAACTATATTATAATTATTTAGGCATATATTGTCATGTTTTCTGAAAGTTTCATGAAATTTGAAAAAAAAAAAAAAAAAAAAAAAAAAAAAAATCTTCAGAGTTATGTTATAAAATAAAAACTTGTGAAATTTTTTTGCATTTTTAAATAAAATATTTAATTTTTTAAATATTAGAGCTATCGTCACAAAAATCTACACACGTATAAAATATAACATTTATAACCATATCTGAATTTTGCAGATGAATCGACGTACTTCCAAATTCTGAATAATCGCAAATATTTATTTTATTGGATTTGTTGTTCGTCCCCTAAGGGCCTACGTGACAAATTCTTTGCTGAAAAATATGAGGAAAGTTATGTTTTTTATATTCAAAAAAAAAAAAAAAAAAATCAAACACATTAAGTATTTTTCAAGGTATTCGACAAAAAAAAAAAAAAAAAAAAAAAAAACATTATTTTGTCCAACACTTGTATATTTCTAATGTACAGCTAACAAGAAAAGTATGAATCACTAAAATTGCTATTGAAACCAAACCAAGCTTAAATTAAAGAGCATGGTCGAAAACATACATAGGGTACAGTACAAATTTGCTGCAACAACCCACATGGGGGCGAGATATGACCCCGTAATAGTTTTAGTTATTTCTATAAAAACCAACAAAACACGCATCGTAGTAGGAACGGATGGTTCAGTGGTAGCGTGCTTGATTTCTGATACGGTGGTCCTGAGATGGTCCCCGCAAGGGCGTTTTGTAATTTGTTTATTTTTTCAATTTTTTTTCTTTACATTTTTAATTAAATTATTAATTTAAGAAAAAATATTTATTACATTTAAGATTTTTTTTGTTTTAGTATTCCAATTAATAAAGTATTAACCGTGAATTTAAGAAATTTTATTTTTTTATTTATGAAAAAGAAAAAATGTTTAAAACTATGAATATAGTATATTAAAATCACACAATCAACTGATTGGGAAGAAAATCATAATTTATTTTTCCGACTGAGTGAAAATAATGCCTGGATCGAGTCGAGAGTCGAACCCCAGATCTTTGACTTACAAGGTCAAGGCTCTACCAATTGAGCTATCCAGGCCGACAACAGGTGGACATTACTCACTCAGACAACCTTTAGGCAGAAACATCTGGTCTATCATGTAGATAGCTCGACAGAAATAAGCCACAGGTAAAGGAAAACACCATTAATCCATTTATCTGCGGCTTATTTCTGTCGAGCTATCTACATGATAGACCAGATGTTTCTGCCTAAAGGTTGTCTGAGTGAGTAATGTCCACCTGTTGTCGGCCTGGATAGCTCAATTGGTAGAGCCTTGATCTTGTAAGTCAAAGATCTGGGGTTCGACTCCCGGTCCAGCCATTGTTTTCACTCAGTCGGAAAAATAAACTTCAATAAATATGAATATAGTTTCTAATTTATAACAATTATAATTAAAAGTGGAAAAATCATGAAGCCATAAGTATTTTTCACATTAGAACAAGAAATATAAAAAGATTGATCAATGATTTGAATTACAATTTTGTTCACCGTCAATTATAGTTCATCACGAACATTTTGTTAAATATTTGGCTTTTCGTCGAGATCACTATATTTGTGAAATTTATATTTACCCAGATTTTGAATTTTTTTTTTAGATGTAAACTAATAGCAAATTACTAAAATCATTTTCAGAAATTTTGTCATTGTGTTCAATATTATCAGTTCTTCTGACACCACCGAATTTGACAGTTGTTTAATGAAATATTTGAAATAAAAGTTAAATGCGACGTCGAATAGTTAAGCAACAGCTGTTGTTCATTCAGGATTTTTCATGCAAAAAATTGCATAAATAATACAATTGAGAGCAGACGATTAACTCTTGCTATTAATGTCGTCGTTAAAAAATAGTAATTAATAATTTACATAACATAATCATTAGCAAAATTTTATCTTAATGTAATCATTAACAAAATCCTTTTTAATATAAAAGTATTTCCTGTTAAATTATTAATTTCTTTAAATTTAATTAAAAATGTTTTAATATAATTAATATTTTGGCTTAAAATAATGATTTAATTAAAAACGTAAAGAAAAAATAAATTGAAAAAATAAACAAAATTCAAGACGCCATTGCCGGGACTCAATCCCAGGACCTCCGTATCAAAAGTCAAGCATGCTACCACTGTACCATCCGTTCTCACTATGTCTGTTTTGTTGGCTTTGATAGAAATAATTAACCCTTTCAATCGCAGTGTTCCCGCTGATGGAACACCTAATATTAATTCTCAAGTGCAAAAACTCATCCCGGAAATTTTTTAGCAAAAATTTACATTTATAACATAGCAGTAAAGGTCTTCTTTTTTTAACCTGAAAATTTAAAATTTCTTTTACTTTGTTTGTAAATTCTGGTGGCAGTGTAATTTTAAATGATCCGAATTAACCTGCGCCTTAAAGGGTTAAAACTATTAAGGGGTCATATCGTGCTCCCATGGAGGTTGTTGCAGCAAATTTGTACTGTACCCAATGATTTTGACCATGCTCTTTAATTTAAGCTTGATTTGGTTTCAATAACAGTAAGTTAAAAAATGACGTTTGCAGCTGTAAAGATGCAACTTTAAAGTGCCTTTATTCTACAGTATTATATAGTCAGACACAACGAAAATAACTTACGTGATCATTAAATATTGCGAACATTTTTTTTTTTAATTATTGAGCCATTTTATAATTTATCTACATATTTACCGCATGGCTAGAGTTAAAATCTCTATCTTGGTCGCAGAAATGAATTCTTTGGCGAAAAACATCACAGCTATTTCAACTCTAAATTTTAAAAATCGTTAAATTGGTCGTACTAAAGATTTTGCCATTTAGCCAATCGTTTAAATATGTTTAGACTTAAAAAATCTAAATCTTTATAATAAAGTGATCTAAGTTGCCTCTTAAATTTCTTTTTAAATCTTTCTGGGTTTAACTTAAAATGCTATTGCAGTAATTGTTTAACATACATGATGTTCGTTACTAAATCTTTTTCACCTGACGTTAGAATAAAATAAGATACAATTTTCATTTCATATGGATTAAATTTTAAAAAGTCTGCAGACGATGAATTACAATTCCAAATTCATTTTTTCGTTGAAAATAATCGAAAATAACGCTATTTACTTATTTGCAGACAATAAATTTCTCTGTTACCAATAGAAACATCGACAATTTACCAATAGCAACATTGCCTTTTTTTATTTTTATTTTTTTCGTCATGTATAGCATTTTATTTATTTTTGAAATTATGACGTCAGAGACAAACTTAATAAGAGGATCTACTTGCAAGTTGAGAAATAGAGTAGTACCTTTTCTTAATGCGAGGCTTTTAATTGATAAATTAGTCAGTAAAGTCGGCAAAATTCCCTAACCAAGATAAGCATGATCTTTGGATTATTCGGCAAAATCTGAATCTTTCGCGACGCCGAGGACTCTCTTGTTTGCAAGGAGATTCCCCCCCCCCCCCAAAAAAAAAAAAAAAAAAGTTCAGCGAACGCTGTAACTTTTAATATATAGATTAGAGTGTAATTGGTGGAAAGCATTGAGTTAATTATCACCCTAATTTTACAATTGTTACCCTATTCAAATTTTAACGCGTTTTTCGGTCTCTGAAATTTTTACTACGTTTAGGAGAAAATAAAAAACTGTTAAATTATGTATTAAAAGGTTAACACATTAAATTTAACAGATTGAAGTGGCTTTCTATTCATTAAGAAAATAATTGCTATTGTCCTAATGAAAGTGATTTCAGTTTCATTCGGCGACTTGTTTTAAGAATGCGTAAGGACTATTTTTTAATAATTAAAAATTTTTAATGTTTTTTTCAATTTAAAAAAATTTAGGCATTGATTCCCATTATACTAACTCTAGAAAGAGTCCCCTTTTTCACGGGAGCACTCCACTACTCAGACCTAGGTCTCTACCGCAGACAATTAGCCTTTTAATCCTTACATCACCTGTAATACTGACTGTATTATTATAATTTATTTTTTAAAGAAATTTATAAAATGTACTATTAATGGGTAAAATGTCTCATAACTATTATAATATATTTTACAATGCCCCCCCCCCCTTCCCGTCTACTCTATAACTTACACAAAAAATATTTAAATTTTAGTCATTGTCTGAGAGGGACTATCAGCTGTACCGGCCCACCTTGTGCAAATTTTGAACCAGTTAAAGCATGTAAACGAACTGGCTGGACTGCTTGGTTAAACACTCCCGCATTTGTTGGAGGAGATTATGAAGTATTAACTGATCCAAGACTGAAAGCAACTTTGGAAGATTATTGTGGGATCGCCAACATGACTGAAATCGACTGTAGAACAGTGGAAACAAAACAACCGTATAAAGAGACTGGACAGCGAGTGAGCTGTCGCCTACCGCTTGGTTTATCATGTAACGATGATGAACAAAAGGATTCAGTATGTGAAGATTATGAAATTCGAGTTTATTGCGATTGTGGTAAGTTTATTACTATGACAAAATCTTTTTGATAACATTAATATTTTAACTGTTGCTTGTTGTTCTTTCTTAAAATTTTCTTTAAAGATGTAACGTCTAAGCTTACTTATTGTGTATTTATTATAAAATATTTTTTTTATATATTTTACTTCCATTTATTATAAAATAAATGGGAAAGAAACTTTTAAATTTTTGCTAATTTTCAGCTTGCGTTTAGCGAGTAGCATAATTCTCGAATGCAAAGATTTATGGCAAAATATAGAAAGCGATCTTGCATTTTATTTTTTAAATAAATTTGGTTGCTTGTCATAGTTCTCCTATTTTTATTACAGAAAATTCGTGTAAGAAAATTTCACCCTGCAATATGGAGTAATCAGATTTATTCTCTTTTCATGACAAATTTTCTTTCTAGAATAAAATCTTTTGATACCTGACAACTTTGAACTTGAAGACCTAATCTAATAAAATTTCATTGGTCAAAAATAGTTATGTGCGTTAAATTCATAATGTAACATGAAATCAAATCTTTTTCTCTCTATACAGTGTTGGAGTGTGATGTTGCGCAATCGGACTTCATTTATTCAAAAGATTTTGGTTCAAGAAAATGGCTAATTGTATGTATTTATATGGGGAAAAAAAAAATGTTTATTATACAAGTTATTAAATTGTTATTGCCTTATATATTTCAAGTTGCTAAAGACAAATTAAAGTAGGATATGCAAAATAATTCAGTAGAATTTCACTGGATATTTGCATCTCTTTTCTTCATTGCATCATTGCACGAACTTATAACGAGCATAATAACGGTTATGTTTTTTTTTTCTTGCTCACTGCATTGTTATCTTCAACTTCAACTAAATAAATTGAAATAATATAAAAAGAATGGTGTGAACTTATTATTTTTTAGCGCTTTAAATTTCACAGAAATTATTTAGAAACTATTTTATCCTTTTTAGGTCCTATTCCAACAACAGAAGTTATAACGTCTACAGTTACTATTCCTCCAACTCTTCACGCTGTTTGTGATGAAACAGGCTGGACACCATGGATGAATGCGCATCTACCGAATGATGAAGGTGAATCCGAGACTATAGATAAATTAAGAATCAATCATTATTTCTGTGCAAACGATATGATTGAAAACATAGAATGTAGAACAATGAGAGGTTGGAAATACGTATCGGTCGAAGATGAAAATATTATTTGTAACAAGAAACTCGGATTAGTTTGCAAAGGATCCAAATGTGACGACTACGAAGTCAGAGTTTTTTGCAATTGTGGAACTGAAAGTAAGTGTTTAATACTTATCAAAATCTTATCAGTCAAAAGGAGCTATTGTATTTAATATATATATATATATATATATATATACGTCTATATACACACCTTAATTTCAGTAACATGTACTTCTTAAGTTAAAGTTTTCGAATGTAATTGATATTAAAATGCAATCATTTCACTATGAAGAATATAATTTAAGTTTTCAGTACTCTCTCTCTACGCTTTGGAATACTGAAGCCAAAAGTATATTACTCTTGTAATATTTTATATGCATTGCGTGAATATAAACACTTAATAAATATAACTGATATTTTTTATTATTTTCATAAAAATATATAGTACAATTACTCAAAACTTTACACATGTTTAAGTAGGCTTTATGTATTCAATAATGAATTTTAATTGTAAACTATTGTCTAACACTATATTTTTAAACAGTGAATTATGTGTTGTCTTAGAATTTTTTCTCAAGATTATAATCAGTTTAAATACTCATATATATAGTATAGTTATAGTTAAACTACAGTTTTAAACAGTATTCTGCAACTAAAACCGGAGAGTAAATTGCCAACAAATTTGGTATGGGGATGGCTACACCTGTTGTTGATATACGAATTCTGATCTCAAAGCAGGAAGACTGGCGGTGCCGGATTCGAAACCAGGTCATTCTAATCAGCCGAGCCATTCGAAGATTTCAATGTTGTTCTCCAAAATTTGCGAGAATACACAGGCTGGGACCTCGTAGAAATATTCCTTCCCTAAGGAAGGCACTCTATGAAGACCTAAATCCTACAAGTTGACAACAGGCCACCATTTGCTATGTGGGAGATTCATGAAATTCGTTAAAAATAATCGAATAAAAAAGTGTTCTTCAATTGGCGCTTTACATGCGAAAAAAAAAAAAAAAAATTAACAAATAGTACGGCCAGCAAAGAATCAATCTTGTCAGTAAATGTTCAAATTGTTAATTTTTATGCACTCCGCATGAGTAATCTCATTTGCCATACTTTCCCATTCAAAATGCCATTTACTGGATATATTTTTTTAGATTATATATTTCGTTTATTTTATCTTATTACTTTCTTCTATATAAGAAAAAAAGTATTGGATTCGTAAAAATTTTCGACATTTTTTTTTTTTTTTTTTTTTTTTTTTGGTGGATTTACACGTTTTGAGCACTGAACACGATTTGATCATTTTTTAGAAAATGTCTGTGTATCATAAGTTTTGTTGCACTGTATCTCACGAACTAATGAACGAAATTCAACCAAACTTCGTATTTAGGTGGAGTTTGACCTCCACGACTATGGAAAACACCATACTAATGGAACACACCATAAAACACACCATATCTAATGGAAAACACCATTCGATAATGGGAGAAAGAAATACACTCCCATTATCTAATGGTGTTTTCCATTTCCTGCGGCTTATTTTCTGTTGAGCTGATTACATGATAGACCAGAGATGTTTCTGCCTAAAGGTTGTCTGAGTGAGTAACGCTGACCGGGGTGTCGGCCTGGATAGCTCAATTGGTAGAGCTTTGACCTTGTAAGTCAAAGATTTGGGGTTAGAGTCCCGGTCCAGGCATTATTTTCACTCAGTCGTAAAAATAAAATTTCAATAAATATGATTTTCTTCCACAGTTGATTGTGTGATTTTTAATAAATGAGAATTATTTGTATTAGATGATGGTGAAATTTATTAGAATTATGGATAATAGTAAAACTAGAAAAAATGTGCGTTTGTAGAGCAATCGCTCCTTTCCCTGGAAAGTAGAGTACTCCCCCTTCCTGAGGGATAAAAATTTTCAATATGGTTATCTTTCAAAAGAACTCCTTAATATCTTTTAAAATGGATGTTCGAATCATAAATCTGTGATAATTTTAAACAAAATTATCAATTAAAACGCATTTCCTAAGATATTTTCCCAATTCCACAAAAAAATTTTCTTTTCTTTCAGCATTTAGTACACTTCTGTGATAGAAAAGCGTCTGCATTCATTATGGTAAATAATTCTGATAAAGAATAATGTCAATAATATGTACTGCGGGAAATTGTACAGTAAAATTATAGAAGACAATTTCGTGAGGGCTCCTACATAGTAACTTTTCAAATTACTTGAACACATCTCGTGAATCGTCTACGTACCGAATTTGATGGTAATCCGCTTGACCGTTTTATCTGAAAGATGCTGCTTATAATGAAAGCATAATTTATAGCATGTATTTCTAGCTAAAAGTTATGTTTCCGTGATAAATTAAGTTTTTTTTTTTTTTTTTTTTTTATGGAAATCTTACTTAATCTGATTTGTTTTCAGCAACACCTGCTCCTGTTCCCCTCTGTGTTACGGGATGGACAGAATATTTCAACACAGATCATCCAGATACAAGTGACACCGGAGACGATGAAAGTATTGACAGAATAAAAGCAAGGCATGACTTTTGTGTCGGTGGTACTATTGAAGACATTGAATGCAAAGCTATTATTAATGGAGAGTTAATTGATTATGAAAGTCTTGATACATTCGGACTTAAATGTTCAAAAAATGTTGGTTTCGAGTGTAACAAATATGTAAGAATAGGAAAATGTGAAGATTTTACAGTCAGATTTTACTGTGCCTGCGGTGAGTATCTTTTAACAAGCTCTAAGTTTTATAGATTTGTGGAATATATTTTACAATGTGTCCGTCCCCTTCCATCCCAAAGTTTATAAAGTTTCCCCAAACAGTTGTTTCACGTTTAAGGCTTTAGTGATAAATCTCCCATCAAAATTTAAGATGTGTTTACCAAATTTCTACATGTATCACTTATCTAATGTGATGTGTCTACATGTGTCACTTATCTAATCACTTATCTAACATGACAAGTTAATTACTATGTTCAGAATTTGATCTTTATTATTTTAATCTTCTCTCTCTATTTAGAAATTTTTGAACATTTTTTACTTTTATGCTTTTATCAGTCTTCATCATGTGCCAAAATTCAATCGTGTTTTAGTCTTTTTTTTTTTTTTTTTTTTTTTTTTGAGGGGGGGGGGGGGGGAGGACTTCACTGAATTTAAAAATCTGAGTTTAAAATCCCGTTGTTCACTTGTTTTGAATATAAACTTTTATTATTCTCCTCTCAAAGTTAGTTGATGGAAGATGCCAGATTCGAATCATGGTTGCGATCGGCCTAACAGTTCACAATTTTTCGCTTTTTTTTTTCTTAAGCTCGTTTGAATATGGACTACGGCCACTTAAAACGAACCCTTCCCTTATATAGATCTAGATAACTTGTGTAAACAGTCAGACTTATAATAAAAGAAACAAAGAGAATAATAAAAAGTTTTTTTAAAGTTTGATGGAATTAGTTGCCCAATATTTATCAATAATATACTTAGAATACGTATGACTATAAAGAAAAAAAAAATCATTAAAAATACTATTGAATTCCTCAAATAAGGAACGTGTTTTCATGGGGGGGAAATGTTATTCTCAGTAATTTGTTCTAGCTTCATGAAAATTGGAACGTCTGCGATTATAATGCCATAACCACTTTTAATGTGTCTTTCATGCATCATCAGTTAACTTCTTGAAGCCTTGGCCATATACGTGAAATTTTTTTTTAAAATAATTAACATTAATTTAAGGGGGGGGGGAGATAAATTATTCACTGCAAAATCTCTCAGCAAAAAGAGTAAAGTCCCTATCCCCCCTCTCTTTGAATTCCTGTCAATATAAAATGAATAAATCGCACAAAACTAAAATTTATATATTTTTTTCACTATAAAATATAGTTTCTGAACAGTTTAATTTCTTTTCTCTCTCTTTTTTTTTTTTTTTTTTTTTTTTTTTTTAACGCCTTTTTTAAAAAAAAAAAAAAGAATAATAAAAAGAAATTTTAAAATTTAATAACAATTCAACCTGGTTTTCTATTAGGTAAAATGATTTCAAGAAACTGTTTCACATCATCGTTTCATGCTGGAAGTGCGAATCTAATCAAGATCATAACAGTAAACATTTTCTCGTGAATTGATTCTTTTTTCTCCCCCCCCCCCCCCCCCAAAATAACCTACCTTTCCAAAATGGAGACTACCTACATATATTAGAATATTGCTTAGTTACTTCATGTTTCTTTCTTGAATTTAAAGAAGCTTTGAAGAAAATAATAGAAAGTGTTTAAAAACTTTACACGAAAATGTATAATTTTTGAGCACTTGCTGCTTAAAGAAATCGATCGCTGTCAACTTAACATTCTTCTCATTCAACATAACATCCAACTTAATTTCCTTAACAATAATTAATTTTTATCATTAGTCTTTTTGGCCTGAGTTTTAAAATTTATTCCCATTAAAGATTTTTGCTCAGATATTTAAGATTTCATAAAACTGGAATATTCGAAGGAAGTTTGTGAACAGTTTAATGGAGAAAAAAGATTAATGCTTTATAAAGGGATTTTTAAACAGTGCTGCCCAAAATCTTTTAATTCTTACTCAAAAAAAAATTGTTTAATTGGTTATTTTAAATTCTATTATAGAAACTCTGGAAGAAATACCTACAACAGCAGTTATTACAACTACCCATGAACTTACAACTACACTTCTTCCTGCGACTCCGGTTCCAGTAGAATGTGGATGGACTCCTTGGCTAAATATTGATAACCCGGATTCAGAACTTGGGGACATTGAAGATATAACCAAAATTCAGGTAAATAAAATAAGAATCGAAAACATTCTCATATTCTATTTATTATTTTTTCCATTTCCAATTTAACTGTTAAATAAAATGAAATTGGTCTCCATATTTAAGTCATCGGTTAAAATTTTTATAATGATTATTTTAAAATTTCATATTAAAAAATTTAATCCAAGCTTACTTTAAGTTTGCCACATACATAAAAGTACCTACGAATTGATTTGAATAGATATAATATTCTATAAATGCTCATAATAGTTAAGAATTCTTAATACATTAAGAGCAGCCAGTACCTAATTTCGCTGACAGTCGATTCTCACGTTATTCTATGGGAGAAATTTGTTTCGACTTTTATTACCTAATGTATTTTTTTTTAAATTCCGTTTGCTCACTCAGAAACTTCAGAACTGTTAAATTAGTACTCGTTTTTAAGTTTCTGTTTAATTTTTGAGTTAAAAAAAAAAAAAAAAGAGCTCATTTTCTGCATTTTTTAGATAGAAAATAAAAATTAGATATTTTGAAAAACTAATACTGTTTAACGATTGTGAATTTTCTGAATGTGAAAATGAAAAAAAAAAAAAAAAAAATAGTGAATAATTGGTGGAAAAAAATTTCTTCCCAGAAGAACACGGGCTTGGATTGTTGCCGAAATTAGGTATTGTCTGCTATTAAATTAATGCTCTTAAAGGGTGATGTGAGACAAACTTTGCCTTACAAGATCTTCTGAGGGGTGTTTAAGAAATGCCCTTCAAGTCAAATATAAGTTATTGCTCAGACATCAGATAAATGTCAATAGCATGCATTTCATAACCAATATTAATGTAGCCGAAGATATCGCATAAAAGTAGTCTGTCATAGCGCTCCTTTTGAACATTAACTCATTTGTGCTGTATTAATCAACTTTTTTACAAAGGATATCAAAGTTTTTATTAGAATCAGTTTTTATATATACTTTCTCAGTTTGTTAATGACGTAAATTTAAAATTTGCGGCTCAACAGATTTAACCCTTTCGCTACTAATTATTTGTACTTTCCAAAATTATATTAAAGCTTTAGTAGGTAAAATAAATTAGAAATGGAAATTGTGGAAGTGGGACATTTGTTTCATTGGTCTTTCTAGATGGCAAACATGTGTCCCAGTGGAGTTGAGGAAACGATATAATATATGCAGTGAAAAGTTCAGTTCCCTAGTTCTCAATTAATTTTACAATACTTTTGAAACAATTTTATTGTAAGACATTGTATTGTTCAACATTATTCATCCATTTTTATGTATGGTACATTGCTGAGCAATTTTTACAGAGTGCAACTTTACACATGGCGCAAACAGTTTTTGTTCGAGTTTCTTTATTTTGTTTGGCACAGCGGGCAAATCTTCTAGTAGGCACTTCTAACGGCAAATTATGTCTTATATTCAACATCTGTTTTGACGGTCGACCTTTCAACCTTATTGGGACATATATGTCCAAGTGGGGTTGAAAGGGTTAAATTGCATGTTTTGATATGTATGAAATATATTCAAACTACTTTGATAAACTGAAATTAGATATGAATCCTAGAACTGGAACTGCATTACAAAATTGCTTGTTATGAAACAATTATTAGTAATATCTGTCACATAATAAATGATTCATAAAATGCAATAATCGGAGATTTCCACACTAAAAATGATTCGAATTATATTCATCATTCTTCTATCATAATGGAAAGATCAACTCGCCCTCCCCCTCATAGAAAACAAGTTTTTGTAATACATTATAAAAATGTTCTTTTGAAAAGTTTTAAAAATTAAACCTGTGATACACAATGTTTGTTAAATAGTCTAGCAAACTTAAGTGCATCCTTTAACCATATATTTTTCTTTCGAAAACATGCAGAATTATTTGAAATTCGTATATTTATATGGTTCGTTGTTGACAAAAGGTTTTAATATAATCTAATATAATGTTACTGATGTTTGATTAAAATTCTTTGAACAGTAGGGCCCGCAGCGTTCTTAAAATTTTTTACATTCATTTTATTATATTATCAAACTTTAAGAAAACATCTGGTGTGAAACAACAGGATTTCCATTACCCATTCATTAAACGTATTGTATGTACTTTTTCGAGGTAATGCAATCGGAAAATATGAAATTGACCTAATAAAGCAGACAACTAAAAATTATTGGGTAAGAGAAGTTGATACGTGTGTATAGACATATAAAACAGTTTGGACAGCAAGTTAAAAAAAAAAAAAGGGGGGGGGGAATCGGTAGAGCCATTTTTTAAAACATCAATTTTTGTGACCTATTTAATCAATATGGTTGCAAATTTTTCTGTAATAACTACGTACTATATAAGAAAAGCTACCTGAAATGGATTTATATAATAATTTTCCAGAAAATCGTTAGAGCCGTTTTTAAGATACTGACACTTACCAAAAATTGGTGACCGGAAAACAATTACACACAAAAGGATATCTAAAAGAAGGTTAATATGGCGTGTTTGAAAAAAATCTGTGCATCCGGTTTTTAAAGTAACGCATTTGCGAGACCTGAAATTGAGCTATTCATACAGGACGCCTATCAATTTTCCTGAACTAACCAACTCGCACACACGAAAGGACAGCTAATAGTGTTTATATAGCAACTTTTAAGAAAAGCGTTAAAGCTGTTTTTCAGATAGACTTACGGTCCTAGTTCCAGTTTCCAATATTTCACTTTCGGTTTTCCAATTTTCACCATAAGTTAGAAAAATTATCTGTACAACAGGCCTGTCTCCTATCTGGTGTTTTGTCGTTCTATCTTTATTAGTTTCGGAGATATGATAGGTCTCCCCCCCCACACACACATACACATATACACACTGGCAAATTGTTAAAACTACTTTTTTTGGACTCGTGAGACCTTAAAACATGTAAATCAAGTGAAATCTCGATATGAATTTCCAGATCGATTAGAATACGTCCATTATCATACAGTAATCCGGTAATGGAAGTAAAAATTTTTCAATTTTATGGGATTAAAACCTTTTAAGAAAAAATTATTTCTGAAAATAGTGGTGGCAATATAATAAAATGCTCCTGAAATCTTAGGAATGCAACGAGCCCTGAAGTAGTCTTATAGTCAGTAATTTTCAGTATACTGTGTAAGTAGTTTAATTAAAAAATTAAGACTGAGTATTTTTCAAAATTTGCTTAGTCTAGTGAAAACTGTCGAGAAGCTCAAAAATGTAATGAAAACAAAAATTGTGTATCCATTTATTCCACGTTATGTCTTCTAGTTTATGCAGGAGTATAGTAATAAAAAATAATAGATTTTGTGTGTGTGGGGAGGGGGGGTGTTATACAGACGCTAAAAAGAGTTGTATACAGAGAACTAAGAAGTCAATACTTTCGCATAACGCTGCTGATTTTTCTTAAACAATCCATATTATCATAATAGAATTATAGCGGTTTTGCCCCCCCCCCCCCCCCAAAAAAAAAAAAAAAAAAAAAAAAAAAAAAAGGATTTATTCCATGAAAGAGTTGTATTAATTCCAGATGCATCAGATATTTAAAATCAATCTCAAGAAAATTTTTAAGATGAAAGTTAAATTTTGGAAACCGAATCAATTATAATCGGTGCAATGTACTTTATAACCTTTACCCTCTTGTTCTTTATCTCGTTTAATAGATATTTTAAAAAAGTCTAGCAACCCCATGACTTAATGGAAGACTTAGCGTGGAACTGATGCACTGAAGACGGTACGCTAAATGCTACAGAAACAGCTACATGCTTTCCCATTATTTCTATTTGTTGTTCTAGACGTTGTTGTTTGACTTGTTTTTATAACCCCATGACTTCTGTTACCTACTACTGCATAGATTTCTGAGATAATGCTGTTAGAAGACATAAAATCGACTTAATTGTATATCTATTTACCATGTTTTTATTAACTTCTATTCTTGTTTGTTTGTCCAGTACAAATCTTGCAATCGAAAACTTCCCTACTAGCTAGACATTTGAAACTTTCACAGTAGCTCAGAACCCGGTAACAACACAATACTTCGAAGTCCGATTTTCGAATTTTTAATTAGTTTTCTTATAATTAAAATATGAAAATAACATCCTAATAGCCATTAAAATATTAGCTATAATTTAATTGTTGCCAAAAAAAAAAAAAAAAAAAAAAAATTACGAGTTCATTTTCTCTCGACATAAAAATAAATACATATTAAACGTGAACGTTAAAAAATTATAAAAAGTTAAATTATGCATCTCACAAAAATTGACGTCATTATCACTTTAAAAATTTTATGCACGTTGATAAGGCAAATACATACTGAAGACAGAAAATAACTTGAACGAAAGACATTTAAAAGGGAAGAGAGTATAGGAAATTCAAAGAAAAAAAAATTCGTTGGTAGTTTTTGAGAAACCGACATATCGTTTCTTTCTTATTTTCACCAAGACTTGACTAACTCATCTGTGTACTAACATCAACTAATACATACGTAAAGAGACATCTAAAAATGTTAACATAGCAAGTTTGAAGAAAATCATTGAAGTTTATCACGAGATACCAACTTTCGGTCCTACTTTTGATTTTTCAGTTGTCTACAAAACTTGTCGCACTCATTTGTACTGTGTACCTTTCTTAATTTTAGTTTTACTTTTTCCATATTGGAGATATAATAGTCGGAAGATCCCCCCCCACCCCCAAATACACACACATTCTCTAACTTCAAAAAAACATTTTATTGGACCAAAGATCTTTCAAAACATTTGAGGCGAAATTCGATATCGAAATTTTTGACCGAGACATAATATTCCCGTTACCTACAGTAGATCTGGTGACGAAAGTAAAAAGTTTTATTGTTAATTGTCAGCAAAATTGTTCGTTAGAATTTTACCTATAAATTAGTGTTTGTATTAATAGCTTTTTACGTGTACCATTAACATATGAGTATACATGGATATATGTATTTCTGTAACATTAAGGTTTTTTTGACTGATAGGTGTGAAAAAGTGAAATTTTCAATATTATGAGATTTCTTGCTATCAAATAAATGTTAATCATACTTTTATTGTAACTTGCAACAATGTTTTTAGATGATTTACAAAACATGTGGCGGCAAAGATCTTGTTGATATCGAATGTAGAATGTCTCGGACATTACACAAATATTCTGAATCCATGCAGAATAACCTGATATGCAACACAGATCAAGGATTTAGATGTTTAAATGAAGATCAGATAGGAAAATGCTACGATTATGAAGTGAGATTGCTTTGCATGTATCCATGGTGCTATCCACGTAAGTTGCAGTTTTGAAACTTTTATTTTATTTTTTATTTCCCTCAGTTTTCTCAAGTTAAAATTGATTTCCTCATTCTGATTATCACATTTAATTTTTAAATCTAATTCATATTAAAAATCTTATATAATTTTGGGTTTTTAAAGTTATATCTACCTACATAATTACGCAATTCCCACACCAAAACATGCAAATACTGTACATAGTATATGTGTAACAATATATTAAAGTTACAAGTCATTTGTAGCTTTTTGTGATACAGGGTGATCCGAAGTATTTACGCTGCTCAATTTGTAGTTGGTCCCCCTAATTGCACTCTGGACTAAATCGATAGTGGAAAATATGAGTTTTTAAATATTCCTTTCATGTATGAAATTTCAAGCCATTTCGTCTAGTATTTTTTTAGATAATCTTAAAACAAATTCTGCCCTGAGACCTAATGTTACAAAAATAATTATCAGTTGACCAACTGTGATCTCAATAAAACAAGAAAATAAAAATATGCAACAGTATTTTTTTCAAGTGTTATCGTTACAGAAAAACTGCAGAGAAGAAATGACTCAATTTAAATAAAACTTTGCAGTTGAGATTTGCAAGTTGCATCATTTAAATTTTTCTGAGCCAATTTGTTTTTAATTTCTGGTATAATTTTATATATTTTATTCTATTAACGTTTCAGTAAATATCTTTTGTTAATTACATATATAATTCTTGTCAGTTGACTTTTTTATTTCACATTTTTCTAAACAATTCCAAAAAGCTCGCTACTGGAACTGAAAGGTGTCTACTACAGAGTTTGTGGGAAAATGCTCCAATTAAAAATTTTAGCAGTAGTCTTTATATATATATATATATATATGTGTGTGTGTGTGTGCATGTATGTTAATCCCTTTCTGCATAATGGTCCAATTAAGATCGAAACCTGAAATCAATTATTAAATTGGTGATTTACCTTATCGTTTCACGCATGTTAAACATAAATGAACCAAACCTGTTTTTTACAAAAAGTTTTGAAATAGTGCTTTTGTTTATTATAAAATATATAGCAGAATTACTTGTAAATTTAATAACCTCAAAACTTTTAAAGAAAAATCATGCAGAAAGGTGAGATTATTAAACTCTGATTTTTTTTTTTTTAATTTATTAATGTCTAAAATTCTGAATAGTTTACAGAAAATAGCTGAAACATATCTTTAACCCTTTAACGTTCATTGGTTTCGCAGCGAAACCAAACATTTGACATAATTTAACTTTTCAGCATTTTTTTAATATTTCCCCTTATTTTAATCAGGTTTTAAACTTTTGTTTCTTTCCTGTTCTGTAGATAACAGCACTATTCCAAAATTTAACAAATAATGCTTTAAAGGAAGCATAAATCACTTGAAGTTTCTTAGCGTGCGCGAGTGCAAATTGCAGGTTTGATGATGCACTTATGTCTAGTTTTTTTTCACTTAATGAAGACTATTATTTTTACATGAAACAACTTTTACGAGTTTTCGTAGTCGATAATGTTTACTTACAAAGTGTTTTATTTATTAAATTAAATATTATTTGACTTTAATAAGGTTAAGTTATAGATGTTTCAAACAAAAATTTATCGAAAAGGAACTATGCTATTTTTTTTTTTTTTTTTTAAATATTTGTGAAAAGCTATGTGTCTAAAAGCCATTTTTACAATTAGTTTAGTGATTTTTTAAATAAATTAAGTAGTGCACGTTAAAGGGTTAAAGTTTCCATTATTGATATAATTACCTTAACGTAAGTCAGAAATAATAAAATAGTTAGAAAAATAAATAATGGTTAGAAATATGAGAAATAACTGCTGATTGAGATTTTTTTTTTTTTTTAATAGAGAAGAGAATATAGATTCTCTAATTTTATGCAATACGCTCTATTTATTATTTTTTATTTAAAAGTATATGTAATAAGTTTATCCAGGTAAATTCAAATATTCTTTAACCGATAAATGTTTCTTTAACAATTTACTTTAGGGAATAGTATATATCAACGAAAAATTGAAAAATTTATAGATATTTAAAAAAAAAAAAAAAAAAAAAAAGTTACTAAATACAAAGTATTTACTTTTTATTATTCAATAATGTAATTCAATTTACATTTTTAAAAAGTTATTTCTTACATTTTCAGCAACTACTACACCAGTTCCAACAGTACCAACTACAGAAAGTAAGTTTCAAACTTTTTCAGTATACTTATTTGATTTTTGTTATTAAAAAAAATAAATCCTGAAAAGATTTTACTTTGATTTTCATGAGATTGTCTGTATTGTGAGATTTATGACCCCTTTTTTCTTTCTGACAATATCTTTCATCTTAAAATTTTGCTCTAAATATCAAGAAGATTTAAATCATTAGTCACTGTAAATTTCATTTTCTGAATCGAATAAACTACTTAGGGGAAAAAAAAAAAAAAAAAAAAAAATGGAAGCACATAATGTGAAAATTCAACGTACAAACTTTGTAGGGTGAGAAATTTTTTTAAAATATACTTCTACTTCAACTAAGATCGCAATTTTCTGATTTAGTCAAAAATACGGGGTTTATCTCACCAATGAAACAAGATGTTTTGTTCACAACTTAAACAATAGTGAAGATATAACAATTAATAACAGGAGACTTGGCGTTGGAATATTAAAACCCGAATAAACTACGTCAGTCTGACGTAGTAGCTTATTCGGGTTTTAATATTATAACAATGTTTACTAAGCGTTCAGTGTTTACGCAAAATGATTTAAGTACTGAGCTATTTCATCAGCGGCATGTGCTATCAGAATATCGAGAATAATATAACTCCTGGTGTAAGTTGTGTTGCGGTACATTTATGTAGATGTAAGTAGAAGTTATTTTAAGCACGTATTGTTAACTCATTATGCTTCATATAAAACGAAGTTTGATGTATAGGAAACTAAAAATAATTTCACTATTGTTAAATTACTGAAAAATATAAAAATAGTGGCAGAAAAGGACTGAAGATAGATTCTACATAAGTGGCTGGACATTGTTCTGCAAAATTTTAAATAGCACTCTGCAAGGCTTTCTTAAAATAAAGTTTTATCGAGATTTCAATTAAAAGAAAAGTATCACACTGGTAAAAATAAATTACATTCTACGACGATCGAGTGGTGTTTGAACAAATACGACAGAAGCTCATTCAATGTCCATTCTCTCCATGGCGTCGTTGATTCAAAGTTTTTGGCGCTTTTCAATCTCTTATGGTTTCGAAAGCCTCCTTCCGTAACATTTATCTTTAAATACACTATCAGCACATTCTCTAATTACTTTGCATAAATGACTTAAGTTTTTGAATTAATTTCCCCATTCTTGGTAGAGCCACATTTAATTTTCTGCCCGTATGGGCTTGATCAGATTCTGCATTTGCTACAACCTGCTCATCTTGTTCATTTCCTAGCTTACAGAATGCTTATAGAAAAGCACAGGAAGAGTATAAAATTTAAAATTTCGTCGTCGATTTTATATTTTCAATACGTGTAGCATACAATTTTTCTTAAACTAATACGAGGAATAAACTTTTCCTGCTGTGAACACGTTAGATTTTTTTTTCTTCTGAAGTATTAAACGAACGCAGTTCTGTGTAAGATCTTCATGCACAGTAAAGAAAAAACAAAATAACAAATTTGGTCAATATTTTTCTGCCAGTCTATTTAAAAAAAAAAAAAAAAAAAAAAAAAAACTCATTTTTGGTTGTTACGTTTTGTCAAATTCTAAGAATTAAAATTTTTAACGTTTGAGAACCTAAGTATTTAATTATCGCGCAGTCCACCTGTTGATTATTTCTTTAAATCTCTCTATATTTCGGGAAAACTCTAATTTAGCTATTTTCTGTGTTGCTTAGTAAAATGGCATTTAATTTTGTTACTGAATTTGATCCACTATTCGAAATCATACAGTATTATACAAATTTAAACTGCCGTCCCGAATTTTCTTCACTTCACTGCTTGAGATTAATTTTATGTTACAGCAAAAAGTTTATATCTTTGTTTAGATCCATGTCCAGAGGGGAAAGTTTATGATGCCTGTGCATTCCGGTGTGATCAGACGTGCTCTTCTCTTGCTAATAAGTTATCAGAAGAATGTAAGTTAGCTTCTGATGGTTGCATTCCTGGTTGTAGGCCAGCTGAAAATTGCTATCTTCCTAATTTGTGGAGAGATTACTACACCTGTGTTTCAAAAGAAAACTGTATATGTGGCATACAGAATACAAATGGAACAGTAGTAAACATACCGGTGAGTGTGTGTGTACATAGTTTTTCTCAGATAAAAACTTAGATCTTTCTATAAAATATTGCTATTTTCCCGAATAGTTCCTAAAAAGGTTTTGAACAAGTTTAAACAATTTTTTTCATAATTAAGGAAAAGCGCTAATTTATATTTGCAATCGGTCACGAATTATCGTGCCGGTTCTTACATTTTATAGTTTGATTTTACAGTGGTGCTTTATTGCACCTTTTGAGAAAATAAAATTTTTATATGTATGTATGTGTATGTATAAAATCATTAATATGTAAATTCCTAAATTTTTAAAACATTGTTTTCAATAAAGTACATTTATCATACATCGATTGGATATAGGATAAACGTACTTTAGTGAAAAATTTATTTGGCAGCATCTTTTGCCTTTTGACACTGGTATAGACTACGTTAACACGTGCTAAATAAAACTATATATTAATAGGCAAACATGAAATTTGTGGTACACTTTTAACATATTAATTATGAGAGTAGAGCAATGAAAATGGTATTCGAAAGGTATGATTAGCCAGATGTGCAGAATACAAAAATTTTCTTACGATGTCAATAAGGTATTGAAAAATACTTTTATTTTTTATGCATTTCTCCATTTTATACACGCATTTTTTTATAGTGAAAAATACCTGAAGTAGAAAGTTGTTAAATCTTGTAATTTCCGGAAGCTTAAATAAAACCATAGACACAGTAATTCTTATAATGTATTGGGTTGTTCGATAAATAATGTCGTTTTTTTTTTAATGTTTTTCAAAGTTAATTTCTTTATATTAACAACAAACATTAATCAATGATATATTGACGATTTTGTTGGATGACCTTTTGCCATCTTTCGGTAAGTTGAAAAATTCCACGTTCGAAGAAGCCTTGGTTTTTAGAAGCGAAGGTTTCTGTGTGTGTGTTAGATTGAGTTATTTTTCAGTGAAATTCATGAAATTTTAATTTTAAATTTCAAAACTTTAGAAAAATAAAATACTTCCATTTTCAAATATAAACATAAAAAAATTATTTCAATGGATTGAGATTCAGTAGATAAAAGAAAAAAATGTTACTCTTTAAGACTTTTATAATGTAATTTATTTTAAATATGATTTTTTTTTTCATATTGAAAGGAAAAATATGACCGTGATATTACATATTTGTTTATATCAGTTTTATAAAGTTAGATGTTTTGATTTTGCAATTAAATACGTTTAAGGGCGGGGTAAGGGTTTCAGCGTAAAAAAAAAAAAAAAAACACTTTTTTGCGATTTTTTTTTCTCAAATATGGATTGAGCAATTTCATTCGAACCTTTTGTACATTACTAAGCATACATTTGACAATGTTGTGTAATTTTTTCATGCAGAATTATTGAATCATAAGCCGGTAACAGAGCTTCCCCCAGAACGTCTTGGGGGAAAAAAACAATTTGCGGTGTTCACCATAACTCGGCCGGAAATTATCTGAAAATAAAAAACTATGAAAATTAGTTAAATTATAATCAAATCTTCCCCCCCAACGTTCTCTGATAATTTTTTTTTTTTTTTCATTTAAAAAATTTTGCCGGCCATCAAAAGAGTGAACTGTTATTTTCTACGAAAAATTCCGCAATTTTGTGGGTGGGAAACACCCTTAATGTAAAAAAATAATAATAAATTAATATAATAATAAAAAAATATAATTTTTTTCTTCACTTTTCTAGTTCATAAACTTTAGACGCGTTTTTCTCAAAACTACTTTTTCAAAGTCCGTGTTCACTGCCATTTAAAAACTACTTGACAGATTCATTTCAAACTTTGTACACATTTTTGACATATAAAATACCGCCCCCCAACGTTTACTTAATTTTTTTTTTTTTTTTTTTTACATTAAAGGTGTTTCCCACCCACAAAATTGCAGAATTTTTCGTAGAAAATAACAGTTCACACTTTTGATGGCCGCCAAAAATTTTTAAATGAAAAAACAAATTATCAGAGAACGTTGGGGGGAAGATTTGATTATAATTTAACTAATTTTCATGGTTTTTTATTTTCAGATAATTTCCGGCCGAGTTATGGTGAACACCGCAAATTGTTTTTTTTCCCAAGACGTTCTGGGGGAAGCTCTGATACCGGCTTATGATTCAATAATTCTGCATGAAAAAATTACACAACATTGTCAAAAGTATGCTCATTAATGTACAAAAGGTTCGAATGAAATTGCTCAATCCATATTTGAGAAAAATATCGCAAAAAAGTGTTGTTTTTTTTTACGCTGAAACCCTTACCCCGCCCTTAATTAATATTCTTACTTCGTAACTTTCGATTGTAACTGAAGGCTGAAGTATACAGTATCACTGACAAATTAAGCTCCGCGAGTACTGTTTTGTATTAAAATGTTATAATTAAAGAATAATTTTCATTTAAAAAATAGCCTCAAGTATATAAAAATTTAAATAATAAAAATTATAAAATGTATTTGCTTTCTATGATGCAATTTTAGACACGTTTTATGGTATTTGACTTTTTCCTTCGCAGCCCAACGGAGTCATCGAGCTTGGATGTGAAAAATGTCAGTGTCTTGAAAATAATCTGATTTGCCATACGATACCAGGATGCGGCGCAACAGAAAAGCCAGCTGAGCCAAGAATGCGTAAATAAGTTTAATTCATTAGAAAGTCTATGCTGCTAAAAAAAATTAATTATAAAATGTGTATTAATAAAATATTTAAAAGTTCAAATTTTTCATTAGATATATCTTGATAGTAGAGTTTAACATCTTTATTCAGTAAAAATAATTCTTTTTTTAAAATTCACTACAGTATAAAGTGTAGAAATAAGGTATAAAAATAATGATTTCTTCGTATAAATATCTTATTATAACCGAAAAATACACGATTGTACTAATGATTTATTTCGAAACTTCGTTTTATTTCTTCCTGTTGATAATCAGGTATTTACATCAGAAACATTAATTGCGTAATTCAAGAAATTGGTAAGTAAAAGATAAATATTCTGATTTTTGTTACTACTGATGATAGTTAATTCGCCCAACAACAGATTCAAAGTCAGCTGTAACTTAAAGCAATTTTTTTCTTTTTATATACTGTGTAAAACTCACGATAGTTCAAAAGTTACTCGATTTGACTTTAGGCTTTTAGCTCCTTTTTTTTTTTTTTTTTTTTTTTTTTTGTGCGTGTGTGTGTGAGAGAGATTAGTTGATGCGAAATCATAATTTTGGAATTAGTTTCTCTCCTGTATAGCTATTGGAGCACCTATACACATTTTTAAGCAAATAGTTAATTTAGCAAGCCGTTTTCTTGCAAAGATCTAAATGAACATTCTGAACTGAAACCCTATGTATAGTTCTGTACCTTCTAATACCTTTTTCAGATATCTGTTTTACACAAAAAGATTTTTTGCCAAAATTTTGGAAACTTGTGTATGTAGATTTCTTAAATTTGTGCCTCGATTTTAACGAGCTTTACTTTTAAATTCCGTATTTACTTTTTCCCCCTTATTTTTTAAGTTATACCAGAAGATATTCTTCAAGAAGACTGCTGGACAAAGTGGATTAATATCGATAAACCATCTCAAGGTGGAGGAGACTTTGAAGTCCTGAAAAAGATTAGAAGACAATACTCATTTTGTCCCGATCCAGTGAAGATTGAATGCCGAACTACTGAAAGTTAGTAATAACTGCTTTACCTTTTATTATTATTATTATAGGAGCGTTATTTTTTAACATGTTACTCTGCTACATAGACTAAAATTTTGGTAGTGTCTATGTCCACAACTTCATGCTTCAATTATTGAACCCAAGCCTATTAATATACTGTAAAATTAGATATCTTTGCTGTTATATACAGGGTCAAACCAAAAGTTCCACACCCTGTCCTGATCTCAGATATGCGTGATAATTTTGAAAAATTGTGAAACATGTGTTCAATGAATTCGAGGGAGACCTCTTTTGGTAAAATGTTTTAAGGCTGGGAGAGCGCTAGGGAGGGCAATTTAAAAATTTCAAATAAGAAAGGATGTCTTGTGATACAACCCTGGAAACCTCTTGAAAGCAGGGAATTTGATGTAGTGTTGTCCTACGATGATTATTAAAGGAGATACATGAGTATAAAATTAACATTTTAAAACTCGAAAGTCTGACATCCCCTTCCTATCTCGGAAATGACTTAATTTTTAAAAATGGCAAAATAACTGTTCAATGAAATTGAAGGGGGACTTCTTTTGGAGAAAAAATGTTGGGCTTTGGTGGGGAAAAAAGTAGGTGGGCCGCTAGGGAGAGTAACTTTAAAATTTCATATGAGAAGGTATGTCTTGTGATGCATCACTAAAAACTCTCTTCAAAAAATGAATTTGATGTAGTTTTGTCCCGCGATAATTATTAAAGGAAATACATGTTTTTCTAGTTTAGAAATGGGAATTTTATAGTCGTGTATCTCGTTTTCGAAATTCCGACACATTTCTAAGATAGGAGGGGGGAATCAGTTTCTTAAGGAAAAAAAAAAAAGCTTTGAATCTTTTTAAATATGCTTTTACAATACAATGATTTTTAAAAGCTACAATAAATTTTAAAGAACTACCATACTTTATTTATCAACCTACTATTACTAGCGAATCCCAAAAAATGCCAATGTTCTGATCAAAAATGCTATTAATATAGACTGTACATACAAACGCAACATACAAAAGTTCTTAGTTTCCTTTTGTTGCCCCCTAGCAGTGCTATTTACTATCACTTCGGTTCGCTTTTTAGCTTCAGTATCTTAGCTGTATTGTCTAATCTGTGGAGCAGATTACCACCAAAATTTGTATATAGGATATTATTGAGATGCGCTCAAGAAATTAAAACATTTGTTAGGCGGCGCTTTGCATGAAAAACTGACAAAGCAAAATGACTCATACGGAATGCATAAATAATTTGAACATTTATCGTTTAGCTTTTTATTCCTTATGGTCATTTAGTTTGTTAAATTTACCGTTTTCTATACAAACCGCGGTCAAGTGACCATTTTAAAAAAATATGTATATATTTTTTTTAAATTCCTTTTCTCATGAATCATCCACATGTCAAATTTGGTCGTAATCCACTCGTCCATTTTAGTTGCAGGATGATTTTATGGCAAGAGTTTAATCATAATCATCTTGCCCGTATGAAAAATTATTTTAAAGTTTTTGTTGCAATTTATTTTGAGAAAGAAGGGGCTTATTGCGTTCGATTTAGTGCAATATAACTGAAGTGCGAAACATACATATAAATTAAAGTCCTATCATTACTTATTTTATTTACGGAGAGGGAAAAAAAAATCTCATAAAGGGGAAAAGGTTCTGTAATTTTAAAAGAAGATAAATAAGAATAGGCATTTGTTCATGCTTTATTATATTTGGAATTTTTATTTATTCTAAAGGTCACCAAAAACCTTTTGACGTGGGACAAAGTGTTTCATGTGATGTCGGCAAAGGACTTATTTGTTGGAACAAAGACAACAGACCTGAGGATTGCTATGACTATGAAATAAGGTTTTTCTGCCCTTGCCGTAAGTAATGTTTGACTATCTTCTTTTTTTTTTTTTTTTTTTTTTTGCACACTTTCAAATTTTATTCTATCTATCAAATATATCTCTAGAACATCTACTCATAGTAAATTATCACTGCGATATTTTTTCTGTCTTAATAAATTTAATGGAACTTAATAAATCACTAACTTACAATTTATTTATCTACTATTCAAAATATAATAATTTAAAATTTTATTGTACTGTGGAGACCTAACTGGGAAAAAAAAATTGAATACTGTACATACTTGCCAACCATCTCATTAATAACCGTACGATTGTTAACGCCCCCTGAAAAAACGCCCCTTTTCTTACACCACTATATTTTTAGAGTTATTCTCTCCAAATGTTGTTACGATTAAATAAGGCTAAAATTACTCTACAAAATTATTGGTGTGAAAAAAAAAGGCTGGTACTAAAAATTGTACGGATCATAATGAGATGGTTGGCAAGTATGACTGTATATGAATATTCATGTTTCTGTTTTGACATGCAGATTATAAACTTTCATTTATTTGAAGTTATTTGTATTAACCATTGCAATTTTTTCACATATGATTTGTCTTTTTATTAGCTACTCAAATACCTACGACAACGACACCCATCCCAACACTGCAACCAGGACCTTGTGTATACGGCTACACAGAATGGTTTAATTCCCACATTCCGGATAACCGTGGAGAATATGAAACAATCCAGAGTGCCCGGATTTCTAATATATTTTGCTCCAATGACATGATATCTGCAATAGAATGCAGACAAGTTGGTAAACCTACTGGTGTGCTGCAGAGTGGAGTAATCTGTGATTTGGATATCGGACTGAAATGCAACAATGAATTTTTAATTGATGGCGAGGAATGCAGCGATTATGAAGTCAGATTTTTCTGCGATTGTCCAACTATAGCTCCGATAACAGGTAAGTAATTTTAACTGCAAAGCTAATTTTGGAGGGGTAATTAATAATATAAAACATACACAGTATATCGTAATTATACGTACCTTTAGTATCAATATTAATGAATTTCTTTATTAAATTTTTAAGCAATTTATACTGAATAAAAATGACAAACAAAGCTGAAATGATCGCATTTATCGGCATAATAACAAAACAAATAAACAATTTGTTTTTTCTGTAATGAGAATATTATTAATGAATTCTATTCGAGAATAGAATTTTAAATACGTCATTAATTTTTCACAGTTTAATTTTACGCATTTTAGCAGGGTAATTCTAAAAGTGCAAGTTTTTACAGGTATCAATATTATTGCATGTATCTGGTTTGTTTAAAAAGTCTACTTATCTTCTCACATCTCTTTGCAACTATTTGATTGTGATATTTTTCGGGGAGAAAAGAATAGTTTTGTTTAAAAAGTATGAATTGAATCATTCGAAAGTTTAAGCGAAGCAATTTCGTATTCATGCGAGCATTATTCTCTTTCTCCTTTGTATTTGAAAAATCTGATTATCATTTAAATTATTTCTCGTGCAAATATACGCAGGTTTTTGCTTTTTTAAAACTATTATTAAAAGTATAAGGTGATAAACAGATGCGCAATGAATATTATTTATATAAAATTTTTAAGAAAAAATATTCACTGCGATTCTC
The DNA here is from genome assembly GCA_963930645.1 of Salticus scenicus. Classification (NCBI taxonomy): domain Eukaryota; kingdom Metazoa; phylum Arthropoda; class Arachnida; order Araneae; family Salticidae; genus Salticus; species Salticus scenicus. Next base: position 261,927,631 of record OZ005649.1, on the reverse strand, counting down.
TATTTGTTTTCATGATGCTTAGTTTGATTCGGTTGCTACTTACTTGATATGTTCATTCAGGGATACGCGAACACGTTTGAAATGGAAACTCCTTGCAGTGCCCCATGATGAATTTGAAAATTTCATTTCTTCATTAATGCAAATTCATCCCTGTAAGAAGTGTTAAGCTGACATTTTACTTATGTATGGTTGGATAGAATACTGTTAAAGCAAGCTAATTTTTCTACAATGCAGGCAGCATGTTCATTTTTCTATAGATTTTGATTAGTGCAGGGCCCGACTAACAACTTTTTGTGCCCAGGGCACTTTTAAATTTTTTGCCCCCCCCCCCCAATATATATATATATATATATATATAATTAACGTCAAAAAAATTATCTGGCTCTGTTTTGGGATCTAAAGACAAATAAAATTACCCCTAGTCAACCTAATGACAGACTTTATTTTAAAATTTTATTCATGTAAGTGAAACACAGTTGAGCGAGAGAAAAGAGAAAAAAAAAAAAAAAACGGAAGATTTAGACCATATATTTTGACCATTAGTAAAATTTTGTGCCCCTCAGAAATTTCGTGCCCAGGGCACGAGCCACAGGTGCCCGTGCGATAGTCGGGCCCTGGATTAGTGTAATAAAGTTTGCTGAAATTTCTGGAATTAATATACAAAACATCAGAATGACTTTAGTTCTTTTAATTATTATTAGCTCTTAAATTTCCATGTTAGCTTTCTTAATGTATGGAGATCTCACTAATTTGAAAATGTTCTTTTTTGCTTGAATATACCTCTCCAATAAACATGTAATCTTAACAAGTGCATCTTTTGTTTCCAGAACCACAGACTTTACCTCCGTTGAAAACAAAACCACCAGTTCACAAAGCTTGTGCGTACTGGTCAGAATGGATAAATGAAAATCACCCAAGTAGAAGCGGTGAAAGTGTCAAAAAAGGAGTAAAAGGTTCAACTGGAAACACAGGAGATACCGAGAAAGTTATGCTCTTAAAATTACAGCGAGAATACGATTTCTGTAAAGATGTAAGCTCAGCTTAATTTTGCTATCAAAATAAAATTTTCTTTTATTTTTAATTTAACATATAATTGAAACTTATGGTTTGAGATTGAGAAATACAATCGGAGACCAATTTATAATCCCAGAAGCCTAACTCATGAACTTCAGGATTAATTCCAAAATTCCGAATCGTTTTGTCTATTTTTCTTTCGATAGCTAAAGGCTATAACATTACAGAAAAAAATAAAAAGAAGAAATAAGAATTGATTTGTTGTTAGAGAAAAACAAGGAAAAAAAAACCTAAATGTTTATTTTCTGTTACAAAAATTTTTAGAACTCTTATCAAGTTTAACTTTAAAGACATACAAACGAAAGTTGGTTTTATTATACAGTTTTTATTATTTTTTCTTTTAATTATACAAACAGAAAATTATTTCGAATTTTTCAGATTTCATTGCAATTGTTACTAAACTTGAAAATTTTGAAGAAAAAAAAAATTCTTCATATATATTTTAATAACGATTTCACATACTGACTGCTGGTTAATTTCTTTATCTGAAAAATATTCCATTTCTATACATACTATGAGAAATTTGGCGTGAAAAGGGGGGAGCACTATTCGTTTACTAATGCCATCGAAATCAGGGAAGACTCTACTCTATAAAGGTATAACCGCTCAGGTAACGCCAGACGCAGAAAAAATAAAGTGATAAGACGTAAACGTCTATTCTCTCATCCTCTAATAAAAATAAATAAATAAATAAATAAACTGAAAATAAATAAATCGGTGTTGAATATGCGCAGGTTAGATTCCGATGCGAAAGTAGTGTACTCATTTTCGGATACCTCAAAGTATATCCTAAAATCAGATTTTTAATAACTAATGTGTGATTAATGTATTTTTTTTTTGTTTATGTACCTGTTCATAAGCTTTGATACAAAATAAATAATGCATTTTTATATATAGTTCAAACTTAGTCTCGCGAAACAGGTTAATAAATTTTAACTAAATATTTATCTTACAGAAAAATTCCTATTTTCATTGACTTTTTTTTTTCTCTTTAGGGATATATTTCAGATATAGAATGCCGAGATGCTGAGACAGATTTAGATTACAAAGAATCTGGTGATAAAAAACTTGTGTGTAATATCGTTAGTGGCTTCCGTTGTAGAGGAAGAGATCAACTTAGCAGAAAATGCAGAGACTATAAAATCAGATACTTCTGTGCTTGCAGTAAGAATTGCATTTTAAGCATTCTAAACAGTCAAATTATAAAAATTTAAGATTTTTTTTTTTTTTTTTTTTTTTTTTTTTTTTAATTTGTTCAAAATTTTAAATTTTGTTCTTGTAAAATTCATTTAAAAGTTTAGAGCAATAGTTTATTTAAATATAGAAAGTAATTGTTGCAAGAACAATTGCACAATTTTTGTTATTCTCTTCATTATCCTCTTAGAGGGCGAAAAAAAAACAGTAGTATTCAATAACTAAAAAATAGTTCATTGATATGCTGAGTTTATGATGCTATAACGAGTAATGTGTTTATATATGAACATAGTTGCCAACTTTCACGCTTTTTGGTTACCAAAAAATTTTATTAGAAATTTTTTATTTTACTTAATTTATGAAAACTATTGCAGAAGTACATAAAAATTTTCCAATAGGCAAAAAGTGTAGAAGTTGGCAGCTTCAGCTTGTGTATATACAGACATTTTTTCATAACCTGTATCATTATGAATAGGTTAAGTTTATTTTTTTTTAAGTTACAAAACTATTCCACTTTAGCTGAAGCAACCACAGTTCCAGTAATAATCAAGCCTACGACTCCAGAAATAATTGTTCGTAAGTAATATGCATTGCACTTATATTTTAATATATCAATTTAATACAAATTATATTTTTAAAAAACCTGACAACAAATTAATTTATTCAAGCACCTTGCACGGCCAAGTTTTATCATCTAGTAGATGGACCTTCTCCTCTTCCAGACACGAATTTGAAAGCATCTTCTAGTAGAGATTCCGCTAGTGGACCTCAAAGTGCTAGACTTAGTTCTGCATACGGAGCTAAATCAGGTATATTCATAACTTGGAAAAGTATTTTTTCATTAATACAAGTTTTTCTATAATGATAAAATAAATGCTAAAGGAAAATACAATCATTGTTGTTCAAAGTTTAAACAATGGTTTCTATTCTCGCGCCTATAACTGTAACCACAGATGACAATCTCTTTGGAAGGGCTTCTGCAGCGGCATGTACTATAGAGAATTTAATTTCATTCCATATCTTTAGTAATAAATTTTTAATGTAAGTGTGGACATTGGTTTTAGGTTTGTCAGTTTACTCTCCATATATCCCCATATGCAATAGTCCAGTGGATTGAGATCAGGACTGGATGCAGCCCATTCTTCTGTGGAAATAAAGGATGAACAATTTTGTTTGCACCATTGTTGAACAATCTTTGCTTTGTGGGCGGGTGCTGAATCTTGTTGAAATGTGAATGGATCCTTTTTAAATAATTTTTTGGCTTCTTTAATCATGTGAGATTTCAATACTTTTTGCAAATAATAGTTTTTGTCAATTTTTACACCTTTTTCAATAAAAAGAGGCAATTTTCCTCTCGCTTATAGCACCCCAAATTATTACTGAAAAGGGTTTCTGGAATCTCTGAACTTTTTTTGTTGTTGTTGTTGAAGGGATATTCTTCATTGATTTTGCATAAATCCTGTTATTTTGCCTATTATGAGATGCTTGTTGCAAAAATAATTTCTCATCCGAAAAAAATAATCTCATTAGCAGCATATCTTTTCAGCAGCTCTTTTCACTTTCTTAGTCTTTCAACTTTATTTTTCTCTGTTAATCCATGGACTGTCTTTTTCTTGTAAGATTTAATTTTAAGTACTGTTTTATGATTCCAGCCATATTTTTTGACAAATTTTAAGTATCGTGAAAATTTTCTGGCAGATTGTGCAGGATTTCTTCGAATTCTTTCGTGGACACATTTTTTTTTTTTTTTTTTTCGTATATTGCATTTTCTTCCACCCTATTATGCCGTATTTCTACACTACTTGCTTCTTTAAAACGTTTTAAATTTCTTTCAATTAATCTTTTTGACACATTTAAATATTTAAAAAATTTTAAAATTTCGCAATTTCGCTTACCTTTTAAATGAAATTCGAGAATTAAACGTCTTTTCACATCCATGCTGATAATGCAAAGAATAAAACGGATTTTAATTTAAAAAAATCGTCTGCACTATTGCTGATAGAATTAAAATAAAACTATCCGCGTTTGTAATGATCGATAGATGGCGCTTTTTCAGTTTTTGTTGTTAGTAAATATTATAGCCACGTGTATTAATTATTGTTCTTTTTGTTATTCTACTTAATATTCCTACTATAATTTCTCCGCCATTACATCATGGGAAAATTGATTGCTTTTGGAAAAAAATATTTCAGTTTATTCAAAGTTCGATCGGAAGTAGATTTTTAACGGAAGTTGAACAAATATTAGCTTCAAATCATCTTATTAATTCTTTACTTCCATTAGCCGAAGCAACTGAAATTTTAAATTTGTCATTTGGAAATAAATGGAAGCTTAATTCTGGATTTCTTGGTCCTTTGGAGTTACACTGGAGCACACAACAGTATGTTATCTTTTTTACCGGATTTATTCATTTTTATTCAATAAATATATGTGAAACTAAACATCGGCATGCAATGGCGGCTTAATGAAAGCCAAATTAATGCATGTTTATTGTAATTTTACCTTAACCCACCAGAGGGCGAGCATTTCATTACAATCGCGGATTAAATGTTGCCAACACTAAAGAGCGTTTTGAATGAAAATTATGTGCAAATGATTTTACCGTCACTTATTTGTGGGCGCGCTGTATTATCTGAAATTAAAAAACAATTTACCAATATCTGTTACAAAATAGATTATTATGGTTGATTTTCTTAGACTTTCTTCATAAATAAATTCATGTTAATCATAGAAGAAACATGTTAATCATAGAAGACATAGAAGAAATGGCTATTTTTCCTCATTTGAAACATTTTTCCAATTTTGACTAACTTGAGTGAGATGCAAATTCTTCCGCGAAAGAATGGTCTACCGAACCATTTCATAAGAGCCTCGCCTAATAATCATTGATTTTTAAAATGTTTAAGGTGTTTTAATCAAATAATTTGAAAAATTCTCTCCTTATATTTAATATTGTAGTGCATTTTGGCATAGAGTATTCCACCTCATCGGTATTGCTGTATATGCGTTTGCCGTAAAATATCTGAAATGTCTCACTTTTCTCTTCACAATTTTAGATTGTAAGTAATACTAAGAAATTTCTTTCCAATTGTTAGACTGTCTTAACCACTCTCAGTTTCATGGTGATGTAGCACTTCGTTTGTGCGTGCATGACAATTAAACAAACTCGCAGATTAAATTCGAACTCTTACAATTTTCACATAAGCTGGTATATTTTGAATAACTGAACAGGATTGAATGAATAAGATTAAAAATTACTAGTGTTATGTTAATTTTCTATGAATATTTATTAGAAAACATGACATAAATTTAGACGAGTTATTTAATTACTTTTATATTCTAGTAATTCTACGTTTTTAAGACTTTACGTTGAGGAATTTTTTCACTCCATAAGTATTTAACTTAAATCAAGATGTAAATTTAATGAAAGAAAATTTCCAATTTAACAATTCTAAATGACTTTTCAATAGACGAAATATATAACTGAGTTAGATTTTTTATACATTTCAGCTGGTGCTTGGATTGCTGGTGAACTGAACGATTTACAGTTTCTAGAAATAGATCTCGGCAGCATTCAGCCAGTTTATGGAGTTGTTACTAAAGGCCGAAGTGGTCGTTTGGAGTGGGTAAAAGCCTATAAAGTTCTCTATAGTAGAGATGGAGTAGTTTATAATTACATCAAAGATTCAGAAGCTCCAAATGAAGGAAAGGTAATATTTCTTAAGCTGACATTTCTGAATGAAAGTAAAAAGTTTTCAGTATAAGTTTTACTTAAATGTTTTGTTATTTTCATATGATTTTGTCATAATTTGTCTTATCAACAAGAAATTAGAGAATTCGTAGTTCTTGTAGTTTCAAGAATTCAACTGTTTAAAATTAAGCACTTTTTAATTTCTATAAAACACCAAGTTTTTCGGTATAAAATTTCAATTCATCTGTCATTTTAAATAATACAATTATCAATTTCTTGTTAATATTGATGAATATTTTATTACGTTTTATGCACATATTGTTATTTATTCTACTTCGGTGTTTTCCTAATTCCAAAACATTATTATGGTTAAAACATTTTATCATTATTGCCGTATTACATTTGTTTCATATTCGCCTGTAAATGTCTTAGCTGTCCATGAAAAGCAGTTGTTTCTTTGATTTAAAAATTTTCTTCTAATAAACGCTATTCCCGATAATTTAATAAAGCTAGAGTTTATGCTAGGGTTAGAACTAAGACTCCTATATGATAAGAGCTGGCACAGTGTCCGCCATTTCCTAACCCGTCTGGGAAAGTGTTGGCGCTAGAAAAAGCTAGGTTACCTGATTAGCATTGTTATCGCCTTTAAACTTCTATACAGATCAAGTGAGCTAGAACTTCTTATCAAGAAACAAACAAGTTGGCAATTTTAAGACCATCGCCAACATTCTCAAAACTGCAACCCTTCACGTTAAATGAAATGTAATATTAAAGTTAATTGTAAAAGAATTTAAAGTAATAACTTAAAAAAAAAACAGTACATTCATATTAAATTTGTGAAACAACTTTGAAAATGAAATAATTTGAAAATAAGGGAAATCTTGCGCTAGAAAGTTGTGCTTCTGCTCTGGGTATTCACGAGTTACATCTGCAATTTATAATTCACTTTTTCCTTCCTGGATTAGAAGAAAATATAAACAGGCGGTGCCCTTTTCTGGGGTTATTCGTGCAATTTATTGCCGAAAAACCACCAATAATAAATCGTCAGCCGGTCTTGTGGGCTAGAAAATGGCGGATGCGCCAGCCTTATCTATATAGGAGTTCTAGTTGAAACTATGTAGTTTTACTGTATGGTTAAATGCGTTAAACTAGAAATAGTACAAAAATTTCTTCAGACTACAGTTACTCAGTATTTTTTTTTTCACTATTTATTTATTCTTACTCTGATCAGCGTCGTGTGCAAAATGTTTTAATTAATAATATCGGTTTGTATATCTCTTAATTTTCATACACTTTTTTTTTTTTTATTTAATTAAATTATTTTATTTTCGCACACTTTTATTTAATTTAAAGCTTTATTTGTGTGAGCGTAATGAAGGTCTGAGCCTCGAAATCCACTTCAAAATTTGTTTTCGGATTTTAATCCACTTCTTGTCCGACCGAGCTGAAGCATACATGTATATTATACTCATCCACTGAATGGGAGTTTTTAGTATACTTAGAAACAAACAGTGTTCTTAAGATAAATTTGCCTTATTGAAGCTTTGTCTCTCTTTTATTTATATACTTCACTGTATCACTTTCGCTATACTACTTGAAAAATGTTTAGCCTGTCATTAATAGATTGATTGGTCTACCTTTTTTTATGAAATGATATATATTTTCTACCGTTCTTGTAGTAAAAAAAAAAAAAAATAAATAAATAAAGAAAGGAAAAAAGTATGTAGTTTGTGTGTGCGCGCACGCGTGTCTCTCCCCCCCCCCCCCCCAAAAAAAAAAAAAAAAAAAAAAAAAAAAGCCGCACTCCAAGAAAAGTAAGTTTTACATTTTTAATTTGCATTAATTGAAAAATAAACATTTAAACGAGTGAAATTTCGATGCTTGCACGATACCAAACAAATAAAATACTTATCTACATTTGCAGTTCAATTTGCATTTACCTTTATTACTCTTTACAAAATATTTAATAAAAAACCTACATAAAATTTTCTTTTCAAACATAATGTAATAAACTTTTATTTGCATTTAATTATGATTTTGAACGTAAAATAAAAATGTAATATTTTAATATATGAATAAAAACTATATTTTTGTCAGGTATAAACCAGTATTGAATAACAAAAAAATATTTAGTAGTGTGTTATTCCGCCTTCATTTGCAATTACCGCTTCAGTGCGTTGCGGCATAGTATTATGTAGCTTTTCAACATAATCTTCAGAAATTCCATTGTGCCAAACATTGTAAATGTTTTCTAGCTCTTGTAATGTTGAAGGCTTTAATTCCCCCCCCCCCCCATTATAGACCAAATGTTTTCAATTGGATTTAAATCAGGACTATTAACTGGCCATGGTAACGAAGAATTTCCCAGATATTCTTTCTAGGATTTAACCTAAAGTTTAAAACAAGTCCTTCCGGCTTATTCGGAAGGGTAGGTTGATTTCTTTTTCCTGATCAAGCAGCCGTCATTTTGATTCAAAATGGCGGCTACAAATTATTAATGCACTTGATACAAATATTGATGTAGGCTACGCACATATGGAGTTTTAAGCAAATCGGTTCATAAATACATTTTTATGTGAATTTAAAATTTTCAAGTGGCCGGCGCTTGGATAAAAATGGTGGGTTAAGTTGACAAATAAATGAAATGTATTTGTGAGATAAGTCTACTGTACACATATTGTTCGAATTAATTCAAAATCTCAAAAGTCATCGTGTTGAAAAATTAAGTGGCTGGCACTTCGATCAAAATGGCAGAGAAAGTTGCTCATCTAAGATATCGTTGCAAATTTGAAAATAATTTTTTTTTTGTAGAAATTCGTTCAAAAAGGCTTTGTAAGTTGATAAAAATGTCAGTTTTCTGCATTTCTAGTTTGTTTTATCATTAAAATAGCCAAATTTTTCCTTAAAAACGCATTAAAAAGATCCAGTAACGCAGGTAATAGATTTGGCGCCAAATTTGGCGACTTTCCCACTATGGCGAAAAAATACTTATTATCGATATACCAAAGATGGACGCAATAATGTGATTGGTTCACGAGTTACGAGAATTTTCCAGATTTTTGTTGTTTGAGTGATAAATCCAATTTTCAACTTTGATTTGAATTGATTAAGTATTTCTAAAGTTACCGTGATAACAAATTTTCAAGTGGCCGCCACTTGGAAACAATACAATGGAATAAGTTGCCCAGCAAACACATCCAAGATATTTGAAGCATAGGTTCACTGTCCAACTGTGGTTTAAATCAGTGCCGTGTTTCAAAAGTTATTATTATGGCAAATTTTCAAGTTGCAGTCTAAGTGGCTGCAACTTGGAAACAAAATGACAAAGCAACTTGCCCATCGAAATCATCCAGTATATTTGTATGATAAGTTCATTGTCCAGTTCTAGTTTAAATTAAATCAGTATTTCAAAAATTATCGTCATAAGAAATTTTCAGGCGGCATCACTTGTAAAAAAAAGTGAAGTGAGATGCCCAGCGAACTTAAGTGAGATATTTGAATGATAAATCCACTTCCCATATTTGATGCGAATTGATTCTGTATTACTAAAGTTACCATAATGACAAATTTTCAAGTGGCCGCCACTTGGAAATAAAATTGCTGATCAAGTCACCAAGTGAACTTATCCTAGATATTTGAACCATAAGTTCACTATCCAACTTTTATTTGAATCAGTTTAGTATTTTAAAAGTTATCGTGATGGCATATTTTGAAGTGGCAGTGTGATTTCAAGTAGCTGGAACTTAGAAACAAGATGTCGGGAGAAGTTGCCCAGTGAAAACATTCAAGATAATTATATGATATCACTGTCCAAATTTGGTTCGATTTGGAGTATTATTTCAGAAGTTATCGTGATTTTAAATTTTCAAGTGGGAGCCTGATTTTAAGTGGCCCCGCTTAACTTAAGATATCTGCCACTTTATTAAAAATGGCGGATATAGTTTATTAATAAACTTCATTGAGATCCTTACGTGGTCTGTATTTACATCACCATTCAAACAATTTCGGAATACGCTTTTTACAATTTAAATTTGAAATTTTCAAGTGGTCTCCACTTGAAAACAAAATGGCAGTGCAACTTGGTTAACAAACTCATGTAAGATATTTATAAGATAAGTTAAGATACTGTTCAAATTTGGTTCCATTTGGAGTATTATTTCGGAAGTTATCATAGTTTTAAATTTTCAAGTGGTGGCCTGATTTCAAGTGGTCCCGCTTAACTTAAGATATCCGCCACTTTATTAAAAATGGCGGATAAAGTCCATTAATAAAGTTATTTGAGACACTTGTATAATCTATGTATACATCAAAATTAAAAAAAAAATCGGAATACGCTTTTTACAATTTGAATTTGAAATTTTTAAGTGGTCTCCACTTGAAAACAAAATGTTGGAACAACTTGGTTAACAAATTCATCTAAGTTATTTATAAGATAGGTTAAGACACTGTCCAAATTTGGTTCGATTTGGAGTATTATTTCAGAAGTTATTGTGATTTTAAATTTTCAAGTGGTAGCCTGATTTCAAGTGGTCCCGCTTAACTTAAAATATCTGCCACTTAATTAAAAAGGGCACATAAACTTCATTATTAAACTTCATTGAGACCCTTATGTGGCCTGTATTTACATCAAAATTCAAGCAAATCTTGCTTTAAATATGCTTTTTACAATGTCGGTTTGAAATTTTCTAGTGGCTGCCACTTGAAAACAAAACGTCGCAGCAACTTGGTTAACGAACTCTTTCAAGATATTTATAAGATTAGTTCACTGTCCAAATTTGGTTCGATTTCGATTATTATTTCGTGAGTTATCGTGATGACAAAATTTTCATGATAGATAGATAGATAGATAAACGAAGTGATTGCAATAGGTCGATTTCTAAAGAAATAAACCTAAAAAATTGTCATTACTTACAGGATAATGAGTTATGTGTATAAATAATTAAATTTAACAATTACGATCAAATACACTTAATGCAGATGCCGTATGACAAGGAGCATTATCTTGAAATATTGGTTGGAAAAATGTCTAGGATATCTCCAAAATAGTTGGGTAGGCTCCGTCTTTCATAATTTTTATTTATTTTTTAGAGTTAATTGAAACTTTTAGCATTAAAGTTTGCCCAACTCCTTGAAAAGTTATGCACCCCCAAACCATAATATAAGGAGAATATTTCGCTCTTTAAGAGTGCAGTTTTCATAAAGTCGTTCACCTGTTTTCCGTGTAACTAGCTTGATTCCATCAGACCCAAATAAGTTGAACTTCGACTTATCAGAGAAAAACACAGGAGCCCAATCATTAACTGTCCATTTTTAAAAAAAAATTTGCCCACTGAAGTCTTGTTTTCTTAATTTTCTTCGTTAATAAAGGCTTTTTGCCGGTCTTCCAGCCCTTAAACTGTTCTTGTAGAAAGGTTTTTTTTTTTTTTTAGATACTTTTCCAAATCTCTTCTAAGTTCCAAACATGTTATAAATCGATTTTTAAAGCATAGTCTTTTCAAATTGCGATCATCTCCTCCGGCTGTGCAACGTGGCTGCCCAGAGCCAAATTTCCTGTTTAAACTGCCAAAAACGTTAAATATTGCTAAAAACCGTCTCACGAACGATTCGTTAACCTTCAACTTTTTTGCTATCGCGCGCATTGAAATATTATTTGCTTTGTATTCTAAAATTAATACTTTTTGTTGTAAAGTTAATTGCTTTATCTTCGCCATCTTCAAAATACTTCTCAAAATTACAACTTTAACAATTATCTCTTGTTTTAAAAATTTAGCTTAACGCCAAGTTTTACTTGAAGGACGACGTAATAAAACTTTTTCAAAAATTTACATTTTTAACAAAAGAATTCGCGGTTATAGAAGAAAAAAAAAATAAAGTGCAGCTTTTATTTTTTTTGTCGCTTAGTGTATGTACACGTACATAGTGTATGTATACATCCAAGACATAAATACAGAATAGCAGCTAGAAAAAGTAATATAAATCGTCGAAATAATAGAAAAAGGTGAAATTAATCAAATCATGCAAGAAAAAGAGCCTGTTTCAAAAAACATGGATGAGATTATAGTCTATAGTGGATTAAACCAACATGAAGACATGTTTCCGTTTTTGATACCTGTTGTGTATGTTTAAAGGAAACGAGTGGTGCACTTGCATACAAAAAGTGTCATAAAAAAAAATTCATACCTTTTTGTGGCCATGCTAGTAAAGATGATGAAATGGATATTTTGTGTACCCTTTGTTTAAAAACTGAAAATGCTATTGAAAGTAAAATAAATTCTAAAATCAATCTGGAAATACAAGCCCCCCCCCCCCCCCAAAAAAAAAAAAAAAAAAAAAAAAAAAAAAAAAAAGTTCGGAAAAAATTTTCCACTGCTTCTTTGGGAATAACTGTGCGAGCTCCTATTCCTGACGTCGACAAGGGGCGAGGTGATTCGCCCAATATATTGGCAGTTATAATGAGTGTGACAGAGGATGGTTTCTATCGACTTGGAACTTCTGAAGGAATTAAGTATACTAGTATCGCCCAGTGGTCGAAACTCGACCTTTTGTTTTTGCAAAGCGAGGCAAAGCAAAGTTATTGCCTTGTCCTAAACGGAATGCAATTGCAACACAGCTGCGGCAATTGTTTGCCGATATTCACTCTAACTGAATCAGCAGAGTTTTACTTAATATAACTATTTCTCTTTGTAGATGTTAGCCTTTCCTGAAATAAGAGAAAATCGCAACGTGAAAATGCCCCTTGTTGTGTGATACAGCCCAGAAGCTAATAGGTACAATGTCCAACGAAGGCCCAACCAAGTATCAAATTCTGTTAAATTAATTCGATTGGTTCATAAAGTACAGTGTTTAAACAAAAAAAAAAAAAAAGATATTTTTCAAAAAGGGTCGAATTGAGTTCGGGAAATTTCAAAACGTGTAACTTTATCGAAAACCGAAAATCTAAAACTTTTCTAAATCTTATATTTTCTACTTATATATGCAGAGGAAAGGATAATAAATCCACTTTTTAAAAAATAAAAATAAGTAGTCAATTTCACTTAATTAAAATGCAAGGAAATCTCAAAACGTGTAAATTCATCGAAAACCGGAAATCAAAAGTTTTCATGTATCTTCTACTTGCTTCTTCTACCCACAAAAGCTAGCAAATAAAGACACTTTTTTTAAAAAATAAGTAGCCAATTTCAGTTAATTGAAACGTAAAGAAAGCTCAAAGCATGTAAATTCCTCAAAAAACGGAAATCGGAATTTTTTCCGTATCGTCTACTTATACATGCAGCAGTTAGTAACAAATCCATTTTCCTTTTATTTAGTACTAGCAGGCTACGCCCGCTTCGCTGGTCACTATATTTAAATGAATTATCGAAAGAATTGAATTAATATTTATTTTTTTACACCACATTATAGAAAAAACTAAAAAAAAAGTAACTAAAATTGCTCCAAACTTCGCTTCGGGTACCCGCTGTCTACGGCAACTCTTTTCCCGCCCGCACTGCATCAGGTCTAGGATTCCCATGCCCGCAGAAAGATCTTTCCCGGTCACTTCAATCTGGATATTTATCGACGACAGGGGGAATCTGCTATTATTTAAGAACTACGATTTTAAAGATGACTGTATCTCAGCATCTATTAAATATTTTAGTTTTGAACCATGTATTTTATAGCCCATGCTATTTACACTGTATTACGATTTGATTCCGACCAATGTAATAAAATAAAATAAAATAAAAAGTAGATTGAAAAATAAATCTATATAAATAAAGAGAAGTGTCTGTGTGTCTGTGTGTGTATCTGCGCTCTGGTGCTCACACTACTAATCGCAGAGCCTCCAAATTTGGCATATAGGTACCTGGGACCCTGCAGGTGTGCACCTCATCGAGATTTTTTCGAATTTCGAATTTGAATTTTTTAAATTAATGTTTTTTCGAATTTAAATATTGGCTTCAATGTTTCATTTTTCAGAAATTTGTTTCGTTTCAAAAGTCTGCGTATCATAGCAACGGCCATTAAACTATTTATTTATTTAAATTCATTTGAGGAAGAAATCTTTTTTATTATATGTATTGAAATCAAATAGTTATACACATACAATAGAAAAAATTAAACATATTAAATTTTTAGATTTTGGCATATAGGTACCTGGGAACCTGCAGGGTTGCACCTCATCGAGATTTTTTCGAATTTCGAATTTGAATTTTTTAAATTAATGTTTTTCCGATTTTAAATATTGACTTCTTTGTTTCATTTTTCATAGATTTATTCTTTTGCTTCAATCGTCTGCGTATCTTAGCAACGGCTATTACGCAACTTATTTTTATTTAATACATTCATTTGAAGGCGATTTTTTTTTTTTTTTCTAATTTGTTATATTTATTGAAAATAAAATCGTAATGCAGTAGAAAAAATTAAGTATAATTAGATTTAAATTTAAAAACGTATTTATAACAGTTATATTTAATTTTTTATAGTAGAACAACTTCTCATTTTTCATTTTTTAAATAATTCCTTTAAAAGAAAAAACTTATTCATTAATTTTTTTATTTACAGTATTTATCGGGAAAAATGGTAGTATATACATAGTAAAAAGGATTAAAATTATTAAAATTTATTTGTTTATATATATATATATATATATATATATATATATATATATCATCTACTTTTTATTTTATTTTAATTAATTACGTTGGTCGGAATCAAATCGTAATATAGTGTAAATAGCATGGGCTATAAAATACATGGTACAAAACTAAAATATTTAATAGATGATGAGATACAGTCATCTTTAAAATCGTAGTTCTTAAATAGTATCAGATCCCCCCTGTCGTCGATTAATATCCAGATTGAAGTGCCCGGGAAAGATCTTTCTGCAAGCATGGGAAAACTACCTGATGCAGTGCGGGCGGGAAAAGAGCTGCCGTAGACAGGGGGTACCCGCTTGGAGCAATTTCAGTTTCTTTCTTTCTTTCTTTCTTTCTTTTAAGTTTTTGTCTATTATGTGGTGTAAAAAAATAAATATTAATTCAATTCTTTCGAAAATTCATTTAAATATAGTGACCAGCGAAGCGGGCGTAGCCTGCTAGTAAATAAATATATAAACAAATAAATTTTAATCAGTTTAATCCTTTTTACTATGTATATACTACCATTTTTCCCGATAAATACTGTAAATAAAAAAATTAATAAATAAAAGTTTTTTCTTTTAAAGGAATTAAATAAAAAATGAAAAATAAGAAGTTGATCTACTATAAAAAATTAAACATAACTGTTATAAATACGTTTTTAAATTTAAAACTAATTATACTTAATTTTTTCTACTGCATTACGATTTTATTTTCAATAAATATAACAAATTAAAAGAAAAAAAAAAATCGCCCTCAAATGAATGTATTAAATAAGTTGCGTAATAGCCGTTGCTAAGATACGCAGACGATTGAAGCAAAATAATAAATGTATGAAAAATAAAACAAAGAAGCCAATCCGCGTTTGTAATGATCGATAGATGGCGCTCTCTGAACACTGCAGTTGTTAGTAAATATAACAGCCACGTGTAATTATTATTCTTTCTCCGCCATTTCATCATGGAAAGTCGATTGCATAATATGAGGATATGCAGTGGTGTGATAATTTCACCTTAGCCCACCAGAGGGCGAGCATTTCATTACAATCGCGGATATTTAAAATCGGAAAAAACATTAATTTAAAAAATTCAAATTCGAAAATCGTAAAATTCTCGATGAGGCGCACACTTGCAGGGTCCCAGCTACCTATATGCAAAAAATCTAAAAATTTCATATGGTTAATTTTTTCTACTGTATGTGTATAACTATTTGATTTCAATAAATATAATAAAAAAGATTTCTTCCTCAAATGAATTTAAATAAATAAATAGTTTAATAGCCGTTGCTAAGATACGCAGACTTTTGAAACGAAACAAATTTCTGAAAAATGAAACATTGAAGCCAATATTTAAAATCGAAAAAACATTAATTTAAAAAATTCAAATTCGAAATTCGAAAAAATCTCGATGAGGTGCACGCCTGCAGGGTCCCAGGTACCTATATGCCAAATTTGGAGGCTCTGCGATTAGTAGTGTGAGTACCAGATCGCAGACAGATACACACACAGACACACAGACACTTCTCTTTATTTATATAGAAGATTATCACAGATCGATGGTTCAACCATTCGTTTTAAAGGTATTGGCGAGCTCTTTTGAAAGATACCCATCATGAAAATTTATTCCCGTCGAAGGGGGACTTCCTCCTGGGGGGGGGGGGGGGGGGCGAGGCTCCTACACATACAAAAAAATTTTCCCAGTTCACTATCTCTATTATAAATAATTCTTGTAAATTTCATAATGATTACAAAAAATATTTCTCTTTATGCACATTTATACAAAATTTTGTCCTATATAAAAAAAGTAGAGTTAATACTGTTTTGTTAAATAAATCCTTGTCGAATACTCTTCTTAGTCAGTCTAAGAATAGGATTCGACAAGGATTTATTTAACAAAACAGTATTAAGTCTACTTTTTTTTAAATAAGAATTTTTGCTAGTGTTCGGATACTTTTGTTACCGACTGTACTATGAAAGGAAAGTTTAGTAATCATCACAAAAACTCGGCTTTGAGGTGCTCTGAATTCATCTTTACGGTGATGTATGTATAATGTATGTGTGTATGTGCGTGAGCGAACACGATTTCTTTTAATGAGCTGAAAGTTGCTACGTATATTATAGGTCACCGTTGCCCGAACTCTATTGATTTTAATGCTAGCCCTTATATATATATATTATATATATATATATACAGGGACACACACGCACACACATTTTTAAAAAATATATATATTCAAAGTGCAATAACATCTAAATGTCTCACTCGATTGAGCTGAAAATTTATATACATGTTACAGGTCACCGTCACACAAACTGTAGGAATTTTGAAGAATCTAGCACTTATGGATTTTTTTTTTTTTTCTACACAGAACAAAAAATTCTTTATCATTATGGCTTACGGGCTCAAATTATTTAAAGTGCAATAACGTCTAAATGACTTATCTGATTGAACTGAAAATGTATATTCATGTTGTAGGTCACAATCGCGCGAGTTGCATAGATTTTGATAAATCTAGTTCTTACAGTTTTTTTTTTTCTTACAGGGACACAAAGAAAAATTCTTCATCATTGTGACTTATGGGCTCAAATAATTTAAAAAATTATATTCTTGTTATAGGTCACGGTCACTGAACCGTATAGATTTAGATGAGTCTAGCACTTATAGATTTTTACAGGGATGCAACGAAAATTTCTTTATCATTGTGATCTATGGGCTTGCTTAATGTTCGGAATGTCGAGTGGAGTCACACCAGATTTATTTTTCTGGCTGGCAAATAAAATAAGAAAAGATGTTCTTTAATTTATGTACGTAAAGATATCTAAAGTTTTAAATAATTTTAAGAAATAACCGAGATGCGCATGGATAAAAGATAAAATTTATTCAACTAATATATAAATGTATAGATCAATGTATAGATCGATTAATATATAAACCAGCAGGCCTTGCCCGCTTCGCTGGTCACTATATTTAAAGGAAACATTTTTTGTATCGCTTTATGAACAAAAATAAATAAATGAATACATAAAAATAAAATAAAATAAAATACTGAAATTTCTCAAATCCTGCTTCGAGTCCCCGCTGCCTTCGGCAGCAGCTTGCTCATCCGCAGAATCTCGGATGCCTGTCCTTATTGCTTGCGACAATGGCTTACCAGTGGGCTTCCGTTTGGGTGATTATTAGATGACAGTTTTGAAACGGACAGTATCGAAAAAATTGAAGTAGCCCTTTTATATTTGAGTCCCATCCCAGCCACATATGAACAACACTATACGTGGTGTACATAATATTTGCTTTCACGTTATTTCCTATGTTTATTTGATTTATCCGACCAACCATAAAACGACAGCAATTTAACGCCAAATGTAATAATACAATATGCTATGATCGGCAACGTCTATCGCATGAGACAATTATTTTTTGTGGTTATATATATTTCCTGGTTAGTTAACAGTAATTGGTGTATAGAGGAATAAATAAATAAATATGTAAACTTGATCATGGTACAGCCTTAATATAGCTCCCCTTGGCGACTTTTGTAATTTTGTCACCATTTTGGACAAAAATACAATTTATGCGATTAATGTTTCGGTTCCTTCCTCTCTCTCTTTTTTTTTCAATCAGCATATATAGTTACGCTCATCAGTACCTGACTCTGCCACGCTTTAGGCTTAAGAAATAGGCTTTCGAGATTTCCTTGGATTCTGTTTGTGTGTGAATGCAAGTTGCCACCGATTTTCATACTTTAGTTAATTTTAAAAAATCTAATTATCCGATTGATAAGCTGTTTAATCCGACGGATTCAGAAAAATCGCACAATCGTAACATTATTTGTAACGAATTTTTGATTAGATTTTTTTAAATTAATTAAAATATGAAAATAACAACTTTAAATATCTTTAAATAACATTTAAATTTTTAATTGTTGTCATTTTTTTTTTTTTTTTCAGCATAAAATGAAATATGCTTTCACGTGGAAAAAATATATATATATATATAAAATATTAAATTTGTGTCTATCCGAGTTTGTAGTGATCGATAGATGGCGCTTTCTCAACTGGAGTTGTTAGTAAATATAATAGCCACGTGTATTTATTATTGCTCTTTCTCCGCCATTACATCATGGAAAATTGATTGCATAATAGGATGCAATGAAAATTATTGCGTTTAATTATTTAATAATTCCACTGTATCTTAACTGCATCTATATGTTATCTTACAACAAAGGTACATTAAAAAATATAAATAAATAAATAAAAATAAAGGTACAACTATAGAGTTGGTCCATAACTGGATTTGGCGATTTTTCTTTGGCACCGTTTTAAACGATAACGATGCCTTTCTGAATTCTTTGCAATAAAATACGCTTTTGTTTACGCTTGGAATCCATCGCAACCATTTTCAAAAACGACATTTCGCCATAATCACCAAAGAAAAATCACCAAATGTACTTGTGGACCAATAGTATAGTTGCTCCATGACATTCATGAAATGTGATCGTTTTGCTTTTGCTCGTTAGCGAAGGAAACGATCAGCTTTATCTAAAATATTTTATAATTAAAACAAAATTAAACGTATTATTACTTGTGAAATCCTCAGGTGCGAAATGTTTCGAACAAACAGTCATACTTGACGATACTTCTTTCCCAATTCGCAGACGTCTAATCCATTCAGACTTTCTACTAACTAAAGCTTTTTTTTATTAGCGGAGGCAACTGGAATTTTAAATTTGTCATTTGGAAACAAATGGAAGCTTAATTCCGGATTTCTTGATCCATTGGAGTTACACTGTAGCACACAACAGCATGTTTTATCTTTTTTGCCGGATTTATTCATCCTATCGAATATACAGCAGCAGCAAGCAATGGTGTTTCGACGAAAGCGTGAAAGCTATCCGTCCAGTTTTATTGTTAATAGCAGGCTACGCCCGCTTCGCTGGTCACTATTTTTAAATGAATCACAATAATTAATGAATTCTCAAAATTGCATTAATTTGTATCATGTGATAAAAAAAGAAAAAAAAAAATCTGATCGGGAAAAATGTCGCACCGGGTCCCCACTGCCTTCGGCAGCGTAGACCCGTGCGCTGCGCGCACGTATTCATTCACTATCCTTATGACTTCTCAAAATTCAATGTTATTACTCATAAACTTTCATTCTCAAGAAAAGGAATTAAAAAATATATCATTTAGCATCGGGTAAAAACTCACACCGGGACGCCACTGCCTTCGGCAGCGCAGACCCATGCGCGCTGCGCGCGCACGCTTGAGGATATACGTGCGCTGTACACGCATATTCCTTCTCAACTCAAACTTTTATTATTAAGAAAATAAAATAAAAAAAAAATCTTTTATCATCGGGTAAAAACTCGCACCGGGTCCCAAACCCATGCGCGCTGCGCGCCTATTCCTTCCCCACCGTTTCAGCCCCTCCTAATTAACTTGCATATACCAATTTTGAACGGTCTTACTTAATTAGCTGAGATGCAAAAGAAAACCTGATCAGGACACTTTAAATTGTAAATCAGGTGAAATCTCGAATTCCACTTTCGATAATGTAAAAGAACTTAAAAATATCTTTCGAATGATGTATTAGAAATAATTTAATCATAATTAGAATATGAAATATTTAAATTTAAAAATATTACAGCGCCATTTGGCGGTAGAAATTTCTGTAATCTATTGTTCCATTCCAGTTACTTATTCTTACTCAATTAGCTGAGATGCAAAAGAAAACCTGATCGGGACACTTTAAATTGTAAATCAGGTGAAATCTCGAATTTCACTTTCGATAATGTAAAAAAACTTAAAAATATCTTTCGAATGATGTATTAGAAATAATTTAATCATAATTAGAATATTAGATCAATATTACAGCGCCATCTGGCGGTAGAAATTTCTGTAATCTATTGTTCCATTCCAGTTACTTATTCTTACTCAATTAGCTGAGATGCAAAAGAAAACCTGATCAGGACACTTTAAATTGTAAATCAGGTGAAATCTCGAATTTCACTTTCGATAATGTAAAAGAACTTTAAAATATCTTTCGAATGATGTATTAGAAATAATTTAATCATAATTAGAATATGAAATAATGAAATTTAAAAATATTACAGCGCCATCTGGCGGTAGAAATTTCTGTAATCTATTGTTCCATTCCAGATTAACAAAGCTTTCAAATGATGTATTACTCATGAAATTATTTTAATTAGTAGATGAGATACAAAAGAAAACCTAATCAGGACACCTAAAAACGTGTAAATCGGGTGAAATCTCGAATTCCATTTTTCGATAATGTAAAAGTACTTTAAAATGTGTATCAACTAAAATAAGCTTTCAAATGATGTATTACTTATGAACTTTTTTTAATTAATAACTGAGATACAAAAAAAAAAAAAAAAAAAACTGATTCAGGAGACCTCAAAACGTGTAAATCTGGTGAAAACTTTCGATAATTTAAAAGAACTTTAAAATATCTTTCGAATGATGTATTAAAAATAATTTAATCATAATTAGAAATTGAAATTTTTAAATTTTTAAATATTACAGCGCCATCTGGCGGTACAAATTTCTGTATTCCACTGTTTAATTCCAAATCTAAAAAAGCTTTCTAATGATGCATTACTCATGAAATTATTTTAATTAGTAGCTGAGATACAAAAGAAAACTAATTCAGGAGATCTCAAAGCGTGTAAATCTGGTGAAAACTTTCGATAATTTAAAAGAACTTTAAAATATCTTTCGAATGATGTATCAAAAATAATTTAATTGGAATTTGAATTATCGAAATTTTAAAATATCTGGCGGTAGAAATTTCTGTAATCTACTGTTCAATTCCGAATCAACAAAGCTTTCAAATAATGTGTTACTCATGAAATTATTTTGTAGTTTTTTAATGGAAGTAAAAAGAAAAATAAATATTTTTTATTTCCCCCAAACCTATATATATACCACGGTAGTCGGTTAATGGAAGTAAAAAGAAAAAGAAAAAGTATTTTTTAGTTCCTTCAAATGTATTTTGTTGCTATGGAAACTCCTATCGTCTATTGAAAGATAGATTACGTGTTAGAATAAAATTTAATAAGCAATTAAAATCTAACTGCTTTGTTTATTAATGAAATTTGATGAAATTTTAACTGCAGGTTGGTTTTGTGCTGAATAGGTTGTATATTAAGTGTTGTGTACGAAAAAGAAAATTTGAAGCACTTTGAAATTTGCAATTTTTAACCCCAGTTAAAGATCATGTGACATTAATGACTTGCACATGTTTTTTTTCTGTTAGAGACAGCCGTTAAAATCGTCTGCTGAATGCTGATAGAATGCCTCTTTTTAAGCAATAAGGATTTTTGGTCATTTTCGCGATCGATATGGGTCTGCATTTTAATTAATATCTCCGAAACTAATTAAGATTTTTAAATTCTGTTTCGAGGAAAACATCGGAAAGGCTCCAGAGCATCCGTATGTCAATTCTTGTACTTCTGCGTTCAATAGGGGCTGAACGTATAAAAGAACAGACAGACAGACAGACAGATAGACAGACAGACAGACAGACAGACAGACAGACAAACCTTTCCATTTATTATTATAGATATTAGTTGAATATTTATTGTTTAAATATCACCCTTTGAAATGAAATGTTTATGTTTACATTCGAAACTGGAAGTTTGCCATTTTTTTTTTCTGGAGTTTTGCGATTTTAAATTAAAATTTTATCAATTTTACAGAAAAAATAACTCAATCAAACACATGTAGACAGTAACTTATATACACGGAGTTATATTAATAGGAGTTGAAGGTCCAATGGGAGAAAGCTACGAAACTGTGATGTAAATTTTTGGTAAATATTGAGGGCGCCACTTGTCATTACTTCCTACCTGGGCGCGGATATAGCGTTGATTTCAATAGAATTTTGCTGGAGTACACTTTAAATTCTTTATTTTAAGCAATTTAATTTTGTTGTAAGTTCTTAAAACTGCATAATTCAGATGTTTCAAATAAATGCTTCGTTCCTAGTTGTAAAACAGGCTATGATAGTGATAAGAAAAGAAAAAAAAAAGCCCCAGGAGAGAAATAATGTCCGAGTTCGTGTTTTCTGCACCTAAAGTAAGTTTATTTTTTTTTTTCTTTACAAAATTTCATCCATTCTCCTTCTTCCCAATTGTCTGTTTTAGCTAGCTTCGGTTCATAAGGATCGTCATTTTTTAAAAGCTCTCTTTCAAAGTAAAATTAGTATAAAATGGCTCTTAAAAAACATGTTGGTTAGAATACTCTATTTAATGAAATCGGCTTTCAATCGAACTTTTTTCAGCTTGATATTTTTAAAAAAATAATTAAAATGAGACATTTCCCCATTGAATAACATTGCGGAAGCTGGAGAGAAGGAAGTATTGTACGCTGGCGCCATCTGTAAACATTATAAAACAGCATCACAAAATTTCAGCGTTACCTTCTCCTGTCTTTATCTCCGTGCTTATATATAACTATACCCAAATCGGCAGATAATTTCCGTTATTTTTTAATAATTTTTTACAAAAAATCCAATGGACGATTAGCATAAAAAATCTTTTTCATGGCTCCATGGACAGACAGTGACGTCATCACTTCGCTTGCGTATAGTGATGCTACATTATACAAATTACTGTGTCTATGGTTTTATTTGAGCTTTATGAAATTGCTAGATTTAACAACTTTCTACTTTTTGGTATTTTTTTAATGTAAAGGAATACGTGTATAAAAAGGAAAAATGGGGGAAAATGCATAAAAAATAAATGTATTTTTAAATACCTTCTTGACATCGTAAGAAAATATTTGTATTCGCACCTTCCGGCTAACCATACCTTTCGAATGATACCATTTTCAACCCTCTACTCCCATAATTAATATGTTAAAAAGGGACTACAAATTTTATGCTTGCCTATTAATTTATAGATGCGAGATAACAATTCACTTTATGCCCTAAGAACTTTCTTAGAATTGAAGATATTCTGACCACGAAATTCCTCTCCGGTCAGTTGCAATTGCTCAATCCAGTGGAAGCGGCCAAGGATTCGTCAAATGTATGTTTAAAACAAAGTACCAAAATATGAAGTGTCTTACGTGAAAAATGTAATGAAAGGTCATTCAAAATGTCATTAAAGACTAATATGTTGCAACAAAATATGATAATTTTAATTTCTTATTTTTTTTATATGAAAATTTCGTTTCTCTTAATAAGAAACGCATATTTTTTTGTTTTCTACAACTTTTATTTTTCTTTACGTATGTTGAATAAAAAAATTTTTAATGGCACTCTCGTTATTTTTTCAGATAACATTTGTATTTTTGAGGAATGCACGTCATTTGTATAATATCCTTATCAGGACCTTTTTTCATACTTTTTTCATAGGATGCCTAGGTATTACATACCAGCGGTCGTCAACCTTTTCCGACTTCATGATCATTAAATTAACAATTTAATATCCGCGTACCACTAATGGGATTGCTTAAGAAATGTAAATATATTTCTAGAATAATGATCAGAGAGAACCTTATTTTATAAATATAAAATTAATTTACTTAAAGTAAAACAATAGAAATACTTATTTTAGTATAAGAAAAAAATTATTATAAAATAAATACATATTTAATCATAATAATAATGCTTAAAAAATCTTTGATTATAATGAAACAATTTCAGGGAAATCATGAACACTTCTTTATTGCTTTCAAATAAGAAATTGAGACGAGAGACTAAATTATAATAACAGGAGACTTGGCGTTGGAATATTAAAACCCGAATAAACTACTACGTCAGAAACGCCAAAGAAAAATATTTGAGATGCATACAGCTGTTTCGGTAGCCTTAAGCGTACCGTCTTAAGTGCAAAAAGAATTCTGAATCTGGAGAAGTGCTCGTATATATCAGAGGAACCGAATTTAGTTCAACCAATAATATTACGGGAAAGATGGGGGAGTGTGTCGTATATATAGGAGAGGGAAGTGAAATCACAATTTACAAGGTTTTCAAAATTTTTATAAATATGAAAAGCTTCAAGCTTTTCATATTTAAAAACATTTTAAAAACCTTGTAAATTGTGATTTCCAACAATCAGACAAATAGAGAATAGCGAAATTTTACATTCAGTCCACATTTTCTTAATTGTTCTACTTTTTATACAGCTAATATTCCTAAATTCCTATTGGCCACACGCCCCACCTTTCCCGTAATCCTATTGGTTGAACTAAATTCGGTCCCTCTCCTATATATACGAGCACTTCTCCAGATTCAGAATTCTTTTTGCACTGAAGACGGTACGCTTAAGACTACCGAAACAGCTGTATGCATCTCATATATTTTTCTTTGGCGTTTCTGACGTAGTAGTTTATTCGAGAGATTAAAATACCGTGATAAATTTCTGTTTCTATATGTAAAACTGTATTTACTAAATCTAGTAATACGTATATTTTTAGATAATTAAAATCAATGTAAAATTATATTTTGAACGTATATTTGAAAATTTTCAAAAAACTCGAGTAATATAAGTTTAAAAAAATTTTGTAGCTACGTACCAAATGCAGGTAAGAAATTCAAAGGGATTTCTATGCCTTATATGAAATTCAAATTTTTATGATAGATAATTAAAAAATATTTATTTAAATACTGGCTCATCCAGGAAATTCGGAAGTATAATGTTGTGTGCATGAATGATTCAGGAAAAAAAATTAAGTTAGCACCAGTATAATTTCTAGTTAAACATTAAAAAATGCAAAAATCCTACAATGTAACTAATTATTTTAATAAATTTTTAAAATAATCGGTGATAACCTGCAAGAATACCCGTGTTACCTGCACCATTTTGTATTTATCTCTTCTGAAACCTACAGTTTTTCATAATACCCATTACGCCTATCAACTTTGAGACGCTTAAATTCTATAGAAACTGAGCTAAATATAGCTTTCCCGCAAACAGGGAAAATTTCAGTATAACAGTCCCACTTGTCATATATACCAGTATTTTATATATATTGAAAGTAATTCTATATCGTAATATGCAAGAAAAAATTCAATTTTTAAATTTAATTAAAATTTATTTAAATAAAAAAATTAAAATTTCTAATTAAAACTAAGGACTATTTTTTTTTTTTCCTTTTGAGGTGAGAAATCTATTCTGCATAATTTCAAAGGTCTAAAAATAGTAGAGTAGAAATAAAGCAGCAAATATTTAATGGAGCTCGGGTTTTGAAAATCTATGTTAGTACGTTTTTGAGACGACGAGGAATAGATTTCTTATAACTTCGAATCCGTAAAATTTTTAGGAGAGAAATAAGGATAGGTATTTAGGAAAATTAAAATGGAGCTAGGAGCTACAAAAACCGTGTTAATAGGTATTTGGGGTCAGGAATCGATTGTACATACATTGGGTTGTAAAAAATTGTACGATTGTGTTGTAAAATATTGTAACATTGTTGCCAAATTTTAGCCGTAAATTTTATGGCCAATCCATATTTTTTATGCTTAAGTTTGCCGCGTAATTTGCCATAATTTAACTAACTGTAAATCTTACGGTTCACAGCAAAATTTACGTCTAAATAGGTGCAGCGAATTTTTTTTTTTTTTTTTTCCAACGTATTTTCGAAGTTGTAAAATGAATAGGGGGATGGGAGGGCAGATAAATTAAAATT
This sequence comes from Salticus scenicus, assembly GCA_963930645.1. Lineage (NCBI taxonomy): Eukaryota > Metazoa > Arthropoda > Arachnida > Araneae > Salticidae > Salticus > Salticus scenicus. The sequence goes on along the minus strand of OZ005649.1, from coordinate 261,901,401 downwards.
TTTAATTGAAGCTAAAGTCTTGAAAAATAGCGTTTCTGGGATTTTAAGGTGATGAATCGATTGCGTATACTTTGGAAGCTGCAAAATTATTAAGTGAATATGGGGAACATGTATTTTACAATCTTAAATAGGATTGAAAACCAGGCTGTGAAATTAGGTTATTTAATATGAGGAATCGATTGCGCCTATTTTGAAGCTGAAAATCGTATGGGGGAGGGTGGAGATGCCATAAAAACCGGGTTTCTAAGTTTTGGGACTCTATTGAACTTACTTTTGAGGCTATAAAATAAAAGGGAGATATAGGCAGCCGCTGTCGAAGGCAGAGAAGTCTCCAACCAAAGTTCATGTGCTAATATTGTACTTTCTGCATGCGTGAAGAGCGCATGATCAAGGCGCTGCTACAAGTAGTTTGGATTCAGACCCAGCATGAAGCAATCTAAAAAATCGATGCCGAAGTCAGCGCGTATTCAAACTGAAATTTTGACAGATTTTAAAGTAATTTTTGATTTTGAAAATTTTTATTTTTTTGAGATTTTATATTAATAAGTGATATGAAATTTTATTAGTATGTGTTGTATTATATTAATACATGATGTGAACTTTTATTAATAAAAGATATGAAATTGTATTAACAAGTAAATTGAAAATAAAACATTAAAAAAAAAAAAAAAATCAATGTTCAGATTTTTCTGCGGACCACCAAAATTTTCTCTCAGACCACCGGTTGGCGATCACCGTTATATACAATACCTAGAGAAAGTATGTAATAATTCTCATATTTCATACTTTGCCTAAAAAGTCCTGCATTATATACAATACCTATATTCATTCTATAGAATGGCGGCGTGTTTATATATAACGTTTTAACGGGAATTTTAATTTAATAAATTGTTAATTTAAATAAAGCGATTCGGTTTAAAAAAAAAAAAAGTGACTCCACTCGACTTCCCGAACATTGAGTAGTAAACAGTTTTGTAGATAAAGCAAAGAAAGAAGAGTTGTTAAACAAACAAGAGAGAAAACCATAATAGAGTGTGAGTATTTTTCTCCAGTGCACAACGTTTTATTTAACGCTACTGAACTTTGAGCCCATAGATCATAATGATAAAGAATTTTTCGTTGCGTCCCTGTTAGAACCTATAAATGCTAGATTCACCAAAATGCTTATATTTAGTGCAAAAGTGATTTATAATATTCATATAAATTTTCAGCTCAATTGAATTAGGCGTTTAGATGCTATCGCACTTTTAAAAATTTGGTTCCACAGGCCACAATGATAAAGAATTTTTCTTTGTGTCTCTGTAAAAAAAAAACAGTCAGTGCTAATTTCACAAAAATCTGTGCAGTTGGTGCAACTGTGACCTATAACATGTGTAAAAATTTTTTGCTGAGATTAATAAAGCGTTTAGACGCTATCGCACTTTTAAAAATTTGGCACCATAGGCCATAATGATAAAGAATTTTTCCTGGTGTCCCTGTAAAAAAGTAAGTGCTAGATTCATCAAAATCAATAGGGTTAGTACTATGATGACTTACAATATACGTACCAACTTTCAGCTTATTCGAACAAAGCGTTTAGACGCTAGCGTGTTTACTCACACACATACACACACACATACATACATCATAAAAATAGAGAAAACGGACTCGGGGGCCTCGAAACCTATAGAAACATCAAAATCTCAAATTCGGATTTTTGACATGATTACAATACTTTCCTCACAGTAGTGTTCGGAAAGTTAAAAAGAAAAAAAAAATTATATGAGTAGAAAATGATAAATATTTTTCCATACACTAAATATTTCAGCTATGTATGTAATTATTTTTTATATAATTGTTTTTTAGATTTTTAGCGGAAACTACGACAGTGAAACAGAAGTCTCTCATGTTTTTGAAAAACCAATTGAAGCCCGTTACATCAGAATACAACCTGTAGGCTATTATAAGCAAATTGCTATGAGAATAGATGTTCTTGGCTGCAGTTTTGGTAAGTTGAAACTTTTATTCGGTTGGATCTTCTCTATTTTGTATTAAAGTGATTTAATATAACAAATGCTTCAAAATATAATTAGTTCTCTCTTAACGACCCAAGTATTTTTAATTTTAATTGCATGTGTGGTAAATACAATATTTATAAACATGCATTTTCTTTACTTAGTTTTAAAAAATATATATATTTAATATAAGTACTTTACTACTTAGTTTTAAAAATACATAAGTACTTATTTATTAAATTTTATAAAAGTTTTTACTCAAAATGCTGCTGATAATTAAAAACAACAGCGAATTAAAATTTTACTTTTATTATTTCTTAGATATTTTTAATTTCCTAAGCTATCCCCCCCCCCTCCCCCCTTTCTCTTTTGCGAGAAAACACTTTTATAAATCACCCATAAACTACATGTTTTTAAATAGCGTATGATGTAACTATGCACAATTTTTAAAGCAACATGTTTCAGGATTGTACTCGTAAAATGCATAAAATACATGTATCAGGATTGTAGACTATAAAAATAATAAAATGCGTATTTCAGGATTGTAGACTTGCTCACTATACTGGAAAATAAAGGAGCGTGCTCCTAATACGCAGGCGAAATTTCGGTGGATTTTAGTTTTTTTATTTTACAAAAGCAAACTAGAAATTGGTAACTTCGTACATTTTACATAAATATGATTTAAATGTGTCATTATTTTTTTTTAATTATATTTTAAAATATTTTTTTTTTTTACTGGTATTGATAAATCACAATTTAAAATTTATAAAGTGTTATGAACAAAAATTTAAAAGCAATTAGTTTTTCTTTCTTTCTTTTTTTTTTTAACGTATTCATTCAGTTTCCCACCATATTAAGGGAATGGATAACAGGCCCATATTATCGCATAGGCAAACCGGGACTTTGCCCAGGGGCCCCAGACATTAAGGGCCCCCCAAATCCCATAATATTAAACAGCAAAATATTCCCTTTTATTTTAATGAAAATTTATATATGCATTGATTTATGTTTATGAAATTTCTCTTTAAAAAGTACTAAATTTTCTAAAAAAAAAAAAAAAAAAAAAAAACAGAATTTTCATTTTGGATATATTTTGCTTTTTCAATTTCTGCTAAATAGTGAACATATTTTAATAGCCTTTAATCAAAAGATGCAGAGTTAATGTCCCAGTTCAGGCAAGGAGTTCGTAGCGGTTCGAAATTCATTTTGATCAGTAGATCCTGCTATAATTAATCCTAAGGTGTAAAAAAAAAAAAAAACAGCAGTAGAGTGACCAAACGAAAGCGGGCAAATGAATTACTACTAAATTTGTGCCAAATCCTGTTTATTGTAAATTAAATATGCTATACAGTGCTTCTTTGCTGTCACCTCTCAGGCACGATATCATGGAGATCAGCAGAACAAACCCATTCCATATTGGATTGTGTGGAGCTGGTAGCATTAATAGCTATTAAAAATGAAAAAATATTAATTATTTAAACGTTCACCCTCTAAAATATTGTTTAAGCATTGTACATACGATTGATCATCATCTATCGCAGCTTATATAAATGATTTTCCGGCAGTTTCGAGAGGGGCCCCTAATATCGCTTTGCCCAGGGCCCCAATCTGTCATGATCGGGACCTGCTGGATAACCTAAATATTCGTGAAATTTTTAGAGAATTTATCCGAACGAATCTCTGAAACATTTTTTAGGATACATTATTCCCAAATTTGACGTTGTAATCTAAAATCTCACAATTTTTTTAATATCCAAGTGTTTTTTATTTTTTTAATTATTTTAGTCGTTTTTATAGTAATTAGTTTTTAGCAATTTTTACTTAAAACCAATTTGTAACCCTTCAGCGTTCACTACATATATTTTCTTTTTGAAAATTGCTAAATTAATTTCAGAAATCACTTTTAAATACAGTTAATAATGATACGTAAAAAGAAAAAAATATTTCATTTTTTTTTTCTAGAAATTTTTAGTTTTAAACATCTATATCTTAACTTGATTAAATTAAAATAATTTAATCAATAACTTTTTGATTAAACACTAGACGTTGCAAAAACTCGCAACATTTATTTTGTATCAAAATTACTGCACATTCTGTCGTCAGAAAAAAGGGATGAGTGCATAAAGTCAGCAAGGTGCACTCGTATCTGCTAAGATATTTAAAGGCACTTCTGAATGTGGCTTTCTTTGAATTATCATTTGTTAAATTTCAGAGTACTGCTGCTATCTATCAAACAAAGAAGGGACAAAATTTGAAACTTGATTAAAACAATATATGGATGGATGGATGGAAAAAAAAATTACATTGAACAAAATTAATTGAATTCTGTGCGAAATCAATTAACACGTTGAGTGCCATGTCAGCCATCGGTGGCTGACACTGAACTTTCCGTTTAAGCTGCGTCAACCACCGGTGGCTGACATTGTCAAATGCCGCGTCAATTACCGGTGGCTGGCAGTGTAAAATATGATGTAACATTAAAAAATAATTACATTGTTTTAAGTAATTACTGAAAATTTATTTAACTTTTATTTATTACAGGATTATATCAAGTAGTTTTAACGGATTTTATTGAAACTCGGTAAACGTAAAATCGTGCTTGTAAACAGCTCGCGTGGCCTGACAGGCGCTCAACGTGTTAACGTTAAAGTGTTAATTAGAAAATGATAAATATTTTCTTAATGCTACAGTTTAATAAGCTTTTTCTTTTTTTTTCCTCATAGGACTGAATGTTTTTGAAACTACGACTTCTTTACCAAGTAAGTTTTATTTCTTTCAGACATCAGGATGAACAAATCAGTAGTTAACCATTTAGTGGAAATTTCTTAAAGTTTTATCATATTTTCTAATAAAACTCTTGACAACATTTTTGAAAGTTTCTCTAAGTACTAATAAATATATAAGTATTAATAATTGAGAATAATTTATTTGTTCTCTTTTCTATTTACAACTTACGTTATTTACAATGATAGTTTCAAAACGACATTTTACTAGTAAAGAACCACTTGTATCCAGGAAAAAAGGGCCTTAGTCATATTAATAATTGACCCTTTCAATTTTTTAGATTTTTTTTTTTTTTTTTTTTTTTTTTTTGTAATTTAAGGTTATTAATGCACATCAATGTAAATATATAAAATATTAATGTACGATCAATCAGTGAATCTATACCAATCGACTTACTTACTAATCGGCACAATTTTTGACGCAGATCAATTCCTCTTTTAACGATTTTGTTCAAATATGACTCCACCTCTTTCTTAAACCATTTAAAATATCGCGTAAACATAAACTATCAAAGACTAAGTCTAGAAATCATACCTAGTTCAAATAGCAAAAGTTAATTGCGACGTCTAACAAATTTGATAATTATCCATCTTGGTCAATTTCTAAAACAATATATATATATATATTTTCATATTAAAAGTAATATTGAAATGCAGATAAAAAAATCTTTTAATAATAACTTCGTTTAAAAAAAAAAAAAAAAAACTTGAAAACAAACAGAAATTTAGTAGTTGACAAATATGATCATTTACTATCACTGATAATATTTTAGATACCTACTAGTAGACACTCCTTAATTCCAATAAAAAGTTGGTTTAAAAAAAAAAATAATAATTGTAATAAATATACATGACCTACAATACCTCAATAAAAGTTGGAATGAAATTTTGCTTGATTCTTTGAAACTAAATTAAGCATTTCATAATACCTGGCTAATAAGTTACTTTTAAGCTTTATGCACAACTTTGTAATTATTCCATATTAACATCGAATCAAAACATTTGTTTCTGTTGGAAATTCTGCAATATATTTTCTTTAACGTTCTTTATATAGTCTACCAAGCAGGTTCAAAAGTTTCACACGTTAATTCTTGCTTTTAATATTTTTTGTGCTGAAGTGGTCAATTACCGACAGATTAGTCTATAAAATATAAATTTAGATTGAGTTTTTAGGAGTTTATGCTGCATAATTGTTTTTATTTTTCCACTAGCTCCAATATACATTGATGATATGGGCATGTACGATATTAAGCATTTCATAAGACCTGGCTAATAAGTTACTTTTAAGCTTTATGGAGAACTTTGTAATTATTCCATATTAACATCGAATCATAACATTTGTTTCTGTTGGAAATTCTTCAATACATTTTATTAGATGTTATTTGTGTATTCTACCAATCGGGTTCAAAAGTTTCACACGTTAATTCTTGCTTTTTATATTTTTTGTGCTGAAGTGGCCAGTTAATTGTCTGGGGTCAATTACCGGAAGATTAACCTGCGTAATATAAATTTAGATTGAGTTATTTAGGAGTTATACTGATATACGCTGCATAACTGTTTTTATTTTGCTACTAGCTCCAATATGCATCGATGATATGGGCATGTACGATGGACATATTCGTGATTATCAAATCACGACTTCCAGCAGCAAAAGTTTGAATTCTGATGGGCGTTATGCAAGATTAAATACTCTACAAACAGAGGAACATACAGGAGGGTGGGTAGCTGGAGATTTAGACGGTCACCAATTCATTCAGGTAGGTATTATGGCATTATAATTGGTAACCGAAAAAGCCATTTTCTTTTAATGATATTGATGTATTGTATATTATGTTTTACAGGTTGATTTCTTAGAACCCCGCAATTTAACAGGACTGAAAATTCAGGGGCGAGATATGGTGCCTCAATGGGTAACTGCATTCTACATCAGTTACAGCCAAGATGGGGTCAAGTGGAATCTTTTGAAGGACGAACATGGCAACACTTTAGTAAGTTAATCTATTGACATGAAAGTATTGATATAGTTCCCATTTTTTCCTTGTTTAATTTTTTATAATGTACACAAACTTCACTTACAAACTAAAAGCTTACTTTTGGCAGGATTCAATTCAAAATGTCCCTTGCAGCACAGTTGCATCTACAACGGGAAAAACGTATCGTAATATGATTTGATGACATAGCTGGAAAATCTCACTATTACATATAACATGTGAGAAGTATTGTACACAAGTGGAAATGTCTTCCATTTGCGACATAGCATAGATATTGCACTAAGGCATGCATGGGACATTGTATTGATATCGTTGTCTTAGGGATATAAATTTCACTGTCCAAATCGACTACATAACCGAAGTGTAAAAATATCGCAAAACGATATCGCAGGTAGAAATTTTCCCAGCACAAATTGAGGGTACGTGGATAAGGCGGTGCTATATATTTGGAACAAGTATGGGGTAATTTCACTTATATTCATCTAGTTTATATATATATATATATATATATATATATATATATATATATATATATATATACTTTTCTTTTGCATAACAAAGCTGCTTGCTTTCTAACTAATATAAAATCGCTTATGGTAAAAGGCATCTGGACTGGTGTCAGATTTAAATTAGTTAGTAGCCTAAACAGCAGATGTATTTGAAGAAATTTAATAGACTAATTTTTCTTGTTCAATGCACCACTTTCATTGAAATTTTTCTTCCGCTGGTAGCCGAAAGTTGGTAGATAAGGAGATGCAAAGTTCAAATCCAGGTCGCAATTAAAGTCCGAAGCGCAATGTTTTGAGAATACCTCTCCTACAGGTTTTATTACCTGCAGGGCCAGATTATGGCACGGGCACACGGGGCACTGGACCAGGGCCTCCAAATGTAGGGGGCCTCATTTCCAAAAACAGAAATAATAGTACAATTTTTTTCATTATATGTCTATTAATAAAAACAAAAATTAATTAAATTTTTCTTTCTATATTTTATTAGAGAGCTTAAACAATTCTTAAATTTTGTGACTAATTTCTTAAACATTGGCTAATCAATGTGCTTCAGTTTTTCATTTGTCTTGAACATAAAACTAATGATTTTGTTATAGGTTGCTGAAAAAATAAGGAAATAGAAGGTATAATTGAAGGAAATTTTTTAAAAATGCACTATTTTTATTTATTTATTTTTGTTTTTGAGAATGGGTTGTTGTGGTGAAATCTTTAGACTAGGGTAAGGGGCCTCCAAATAGCATCAGTGCCCCAGGTCTTCAAAAAGCATAGTCGGGCCCTGATTACCTGCACTATTATTGGTAATAAATATCGGCAAACACTGCAAACTTTTGTCATTTCTGAAACGCAGCAAACAAAGTTAGGACAGGACAATTTGTATACAAAGTCAAGCATTACTTATATTCATTCAGTACAGATCTTTTTACGGCTGTACTTTGGTAAGAGTTATCAGTGAGTGTTTTTCGACGGAATTACCGCCTCGTTCCCCTGACATCAGCTCATGTTGATGTTTGGCTGTGAGGTACCTTAAACCTGTTGTTATACTGTCGGCGTTACAAACTTCAGTTCCTTGAAAGAAAACATGAGATGAACTGCTTGTTTATATTCAAGTTAAGGGTTTAGTGTAACAATCATTCACCGGATTCAGTGTCTCGTACAAAGGAAAGGGTTCAGCACATTGAACAATATTACATGTTGTTCTAAGGACATCCCCCTCCCCAGTGCTTATTAGTAAATGAATACTTTTCGCGAGTTTGATAATGTCATTCCCATCTGCATGTGCATTTTTATTCGAATATTAATGTAAATTTGCATAATCTATGTTCTGAGCATTAAGATTATTGACTTTGTTTTCCTTTTCAACAGCTCCAAAATAAAGTATTCACCAGGAAAGTTGCAAAATGTATTTCGATTGGCAAATTTCGTAGAGCGTACGTAACATCAGCACCAAACTTTCCCTTATCCACGACTTTTAGAACTTTTTTTTTTCTTTGGGGGAAATAATCTTCCGATACCTTCTACAGTCTGTATACGAAATTTTGGTCTATTCTGCCAATTAGTTTCAGCTGCAGATGCCTCCAAACAAGAAAAGTTAGGTTATGGTCAACCTGTATGTTTATAGATTACTTTCCCACTACTTCGTCTAATTAAAGAGAGGTTGTATGTGTTGAAAATTGCTAATGTAAGCATATAAATAGGAATGAAACTAATTTGAAGTGGAATGTACTAAAAAGAAATTTTCAGTATTAAAATATTTATTAATTTTATCCTATCATTATCGTACATTCAAAAAAAGGGGAAAAATGCAGTCAGTGAATTTAAAAATATTTCTGGCATAATTTCGATCATTTTATGTATCGTGATTATTATAATAAATAATTAGAACAAGGATGTCACAATTTTGATTTGCAATGAAACTGCAACATTTAAAATGTGTTTTTCAAATTCATCAAATAAAGATATTTTTAACGGCTCAATTTACATTCAGCGTTTTAAAACTAAAAGCTAATTTAAATGTTCTGAAATTTATAATTCCATTTAAACGGAAAAGAAACTAGAACGAAAAATCCATGCGGTACTCATTTATTAGTAACTTTCCAACTGTACGTACTTGTAAAACTTACAATGATCTTTGACTACGTTATCACAAAACGGACAGACAGATAGAAAGGCTGAAAGGTATACAGATAGAGTAAATGAATTCATAATCACTCTTAAACACTAGAAAAGTGTTAAAAATACTTAATGCAAAATAAAATGCCGACCTTAAATTCTAATTGCGGTGCGAATGTATCTGAATATTTTAGTGTAGCCCTGTAAATCTGAAGGTTAACCATATCATTCTATACAAAGGATTATTTTAGAATATTAACAATAAATTTCATTTTCTTTGTGATTTTTGCAGAAGAAAGTTACTTAAATGTGATTTATGAAAACGTCTGTTCTAAAACTGAATGCATTGGCATTTCGTTTGGGTGTGTCCCTATATACATACCGGTTTTACAGGTCCTATTAATGCAATTTTAAATGGGAACATTCCGTAGTGAACTTGAATATTACATATCATTTTTAAAAAATTCTGAAAATATTTACGGACGCTGGAGACGGGCAAATGGACAGTTGGACAGATACACAAATTAAAATTATATTCACACTTAAAAATTGTTAGAAAGTGTTAAAAACGCTTAATATAAACGAAAGTGCAATTCCAACAAATTTCCATCAATAACCCTTAATGTAACAGAATATTTTTGTGGGGGCCCTGTAAATCAAATGCTAATCATACTATATTATATTAAAAAAAAAAAAAAAAAAAAAACTTTTGTGTATATGAATAATCTATTCCAATTTCATTAAGATTTGTGCAAAGTAAAGTTATTAAATTTGGTTTATAGGAATACCTCTCATAGAAAGAAATGCTTTGGAATACTTTTTTCGGGTGACCCTGTGCACAAATCAGTAGTGGTATTTACTCTATTTTCTATAGAAAACATCCGATAGGGAACTTAAATAACATATTTCAATTTCATTAAGATTTGTGTAAAGGTATTAAAGTATGGCATATAGAAATACCTTTCATAGAACACAATGCTTTGGAATACTTTCGGGTGTTCCTGTACGCAATTCAGTAGAGGTATTCACTCAGTTTTCAATAAGGAACATCCGATAGGGAACTTAAACAATATATATCAGTTTCGAGAAAGTCTATGAATATTTATGGGAGTTAGAGCTCAGACTGACAGACCGAAGTCATTAACACTTTTCAACCTTGTTGGAAAGTGTTAAAAAGGGAAATCTGTACATACGCAATGTTAACATAATTAAAAGTTTGGTTAAGTTTTAGTGTAAAGATTTTTATGTAAAAATACAGATGGCTTTAGTTTTCTTGAAAATTAGTTTAATAAGAGCTTGTAAAAATTTCAAATCTAATATCACAAATAAGATACAATGTATCTAGCGGTTATAAATCAGTAGAAATTTAGCTGATTTTTTTTTTTAATCGAAAACTTTGTTTTTAAGTCTTTTCAAGGTATATATATGCTACCCTATTTCGAATTCCTGGATGGAATTTCGTCAAATTTTAATGTGTAAAGTACAGTTGATTAAGTTTATGATCACCTAATAATAACTATAGGGGAAAGTACCCCAAAACGGGATAGCTTATCTATTCTTCGCTTTATTTCTTATTGTGTACAAGGTACATTCCAAAGGTAGACGTCATTTAAAAGTATACACCTTTTCAACTACTTAAAATACCTTTGTCACATTTGTTCAATAATATTTATGTGAAAAATACTGGTTTCACAAAGTCTTACACGATCCCGTTTTACCCTACCAAGGGTGGGGGTTATAAAAGGGATAGGGATTTTTATGTTATTAGGTTTTTGCTGATTTTACTTTTGATTTATTTTTTAGAACAAAAATAGGCTACGTTTTTATAGGAAGAAACTTTTTAATTGTAAATTTGAAAAATTACATAACACAGAAATCGCATAAAAATGTGTCGTCGTCGTCTTCTGCTCTGGAACAGGCTTCGTGGGCCCATCCCTGGCAGCTCGAGCATTCTATCCAGCCTTCTCCAGATTTCGATTCAAGATACAGAGCGTTGCAGAAAATACATGCATCTTTTTCAGCTTCATCTTCTGAAGACGACGACGTCCAACCTTGGCTAACTGATGATTTTTTTTTTAGGTTTTCTTATGTTAGGTCCATTTTCTTCGATTTTTGCAAATCATGATTGTGGGTTTTTTTCAGGTTCAGAGTAACATTTTTTAACTTTATCTGCCTGTTTTGCATCTTCACTTGGTTTTCTTTTACGCCTCATTTGTTTTCTCTTCGGAACATTCAAGAGACTTGTTTTGGCAGCCCCTTTTTTCAGCTTTTAAGTTCTTTCTCGTTCTTTTTTTTTTCACGCTCTTCTTCCAAATCAAGTTTATATGGGCTTCCTGTTATAATTGCTGTTTTCCCTCTTCTCCTATCGTGTTTATTTTGAGGTCTTGGTCCAATCACTCGTGGTGGAGGTAGAATTTCTTTGGGTGATATAGAAAATGGCAGTGAAGAACGATAGTATAGCCTAAGTCCTTTGTTTCCTGTTGAAGTGGACGGTTGGATAAGTCCTGCGTTTGTGCTAGTGTTTATCGGTGCCCCCATCACTAGGTGATTCATCCAATACTGTCTTTAGTGGTTGTGATGACTGCAAACTCTTAGATGCTATGACTGAACTTGAAGATCCTTCGGATCTGGCCTCGTTTTGTTGCAGATTTAATGGTTGTTGGGACGTCCTGTTCTGAGCATCCGGCAACGGGTGATCTGTTGGAAGAGAAGGAGCGCAGAGATATTCAGGAAAGACATCTGGGTTATATGGAAAAATGCCTGTTTTCCTGAACCCATTCACAGCAGTTTGGACAAGAGCTGCTCGTTGAAATGCTGCATTGAACATCTTTCCTATTTCGTATGTAGTAATCCCTCTGCCAGGATGGTTGAACATCCACTTGCGAACTTCTTGCTCGTAGAATGTGCTCAATGGAGACATAACTGTAACATCTAATGGCTGAAGCCGATGAGTAGTGTGGGGAGGGAAAGTCAGCATAACATTTTTTTCTCTTGCCAGATTTATTAGTTCGATGCTTTTAGTGTGGCTGCAGTGACCATCAAGCAACAGCAGAACAGGTCTTTCATGGGAAGGATTTGCTATCTGAACGAATTTCTTGAACCACACAATGAATGATTCCTTGTTTATCCAGCCTGTCTTGTTGTATGCCGCGAAAGAGCCTGGTGGAGTATCATCCATTAGCCTTGGGTTTTCCCTTTGCCTTGGGAAGACAAACATAGGAGGAAGGTAATTCCCTGCAGCACAGGTTTCTAAATTGACCAAGACTCCTCGCTCACCTGATGTCAAACTTCCCACTTGCTTTTTACCTCGCAATGCAAGAACTTTAGAAGGTTTGTTAGAACTGTGAGAATCCCAGTCTCATCAACATTGTAAATGTCATTGGGAGCAAACTTATACTTTTCATAGAGAGAGGCCAATAGGTCATAAAACTTTTTCACGGCAACGCGATAGAAACCTTTTGCTGTAGCCATCGATGTAGCTTCAGGGTTTCTCAGACTAAGGGTTTTATTTCTTCCAAGAAAATTGTACAACCAGTGCTTACCCGCCATTTTTTTAACGGTTCAGCTAACTCAAAAGCTAGGATTCTCAAGTCGGTTAGGGTAATTCCAAAGAGCCTTTCTTCTAATATCAGTACATGTTGAGCTAACTTTTTTTCCTGATCTGCAGTAAAGACGTTTTCAAACCTGCCCAGCTTTTTTACAGCAGCTACTTCTGGTGTCAAAGCATTTAAGCGAGCTTTTTTCACTTTTCTCTCCAGTGTAGATTTGGGGACATTAAATGAATAGGCAGCTTTCAGAAAACCCATCCTCCCTTCTAAAACTTCTCGAACAGCCTCTGCCATGCTCTGCTCGTCCCAGCTATTTCTAGATGAAGTTCGCTGATAATTGCGAGGCATCTTGTATTCTGAAACCAAAATAAATTATTAGCTTTTTAAAAATTGCCAAAGAAAATATGGCAAAAGTTTAGTTGTGATTAGCTTATGTTTTTATAATATTATAGTGCGCACAACGTGTGGTTTTCTGGTTTATCTTTGTATAAGCCGCCCCCCTAAAAAAGATTTAAAAAAACTCAACTTTTTTTAATTTAAAACTTAAATTTTTCGTCAAAACATTTTTCTGACTTACAGTTTTAACCTATAACTAAATTTTGTACATAACTCAGGCCAATTATTTGTACCCCAAAAGTAAAGTAAATTATTTTATTTCGAAAATATAATTATTTAAAATTTAAAATAAATTGTTGTAATTGATTATACATATTTTAATTCATTACTTATTTCAATTAAAATAACTTAAACACATTGCCAAAATATTAATGGAAATGGTCGGGTAAAACAGGACACATCAAAATTGTATCCCGTTTTAGGCACCCCAAAAGTGTCCCGTTTTGCCCGACCGTGATGCTTTTGACAACATAAATGGCTGACCTCTGAACTGTCACTCACTAGCAATATTTAAATACATGAAATTGTTGTTAAAAGAGCTATGAAATGAACAAAACACAGTACTTACCGGAATTGTTCCGAAGGACGGAGAAGCACAAGGATAGTTGTTCTGCAGTCGAAAAAAAGTACAAAGTAAGTAAAAATCTCACTTGAAAACTATGAAAAAATATTTCTTTGTGAAACACCTGGCCTAGCGTTGAGAGATCAACTGAGAATGCTGTCATGGCGGTCGGGAACCAGTCAGGGCCCGACTTAGACTACCTCGAGCCCCGGGGCAAGCCTATTCTGGGGGGCCCCCTTGCAGTGGCATAAGAGCTCTTTAGGTTGCAGAATTTCTGCACACGCCTGTAGGGGGGCCCCTTCCAGAAGGGGGGCCCAGGGCATTTGCCCCGTATGCCCTGCCGTTAGTCAGGACCTGGAACCAGTTTAGTCTTTCTCCTGCGAGGTAGCACCACCAGTCAAGATCCGAGGCTCAATATTCCGTTTTGCCCGCCTATCCCGTTTTGGGGAACTCTCTCCTGCTATATTTTTGTGATAACCGTTATATCTGTATTTTTACAATAAATTGTTTCATATTAATTCTTGGATGTAGTAATAAATATTGCTTAGTATTTTTAATGTTTCATCGTAGCAATAAAAATTGTATCATATTTATGCATTATACTCCGTGAGAACGTGGATACTAATATTCTAGAATAATGTAGAAAGTTTTGAAATAATTGCAGCGTAATTGATTTTGTCATTAATATTTAATACATCAGAAGTATTTTTTAAAGATATGTTTTATTTTTCAGCAGAATTTTCTTAAATTTTCTCATTCATTTCAGGTTTTTCCAGGCAATTATGATAGCAGCACGATAGTTACCACTTACTTTGATCGCCCTTTGCGGACTCGTTTCTTACGCATTCACCCGCAATTCTGGGAGAACTGGATTGCCATGCGTTTTGAAGTTATAGGATGTTACGGTAACATTTTAGTATTCGTGGTTATATAATTTTTCATTCTTAATGTAATAATCTTTTTCTTATTGTTTTTCAATTTTATTAAATATCTATTTAGGTAACCGGTTTTATCCAATTTTCTGTTGTGCAATTAAATTAGCAATTTTTGCTAGTGGGGTAAATATGATACTGGATGTTTAATTCCCAGGATAACTGATAATCTTTTCTCTTAGCATTACAAAACTAGTTTGAAAACGGCAATCTTAAATTTTATTTTTACTTACTGTGATAATAAACTAAATAAATAAATGGGAATCACTCGACTTTAAAGATTTAGAAGCACATTACAAACTAAAAATTTACAGTAGTTTGATTTCAACGAAATGTAGTAAAACCGAACAAAAATTACTAAAATCATCCACATTTCTCGATAAGATATGTGTAGAGAAAATAAAGGTCATAAGAAAAGAGTAAATTTATTAAGGGATTAGACTAATTTTTTTTGTATTTTACTCGCAGTTCCTAAAACATCTTATGTAACAAAAAAAAAAAAAAAAAATTGCACCGGTGGACTGCTGTAAAAAACTAATAAATAATAATATTTGTTAAAAAAAAAAAAAAAATACCCTAACAACACACTTGTCCGTAATACATCTTGAAGATGTCCATGGGATGTCCGTAGATGTCCTTTTCATCCATATGATATCCATTTGGAGAAGATGTGCTGTTAGGGTATTTGTTTTAAAACACCATAAATTGTTTTTTAAAAATAAACAAAATAAACAAACTCAATTGCTTCCGGTTGAAATGATAGCACAACCTATCGTCGAAGGAACGAAGTAAGTTCGAATGCATCGAACAAAACGGTGACTCACAAAGCTCAAATTTAAAGCATTTTTGCGTTGCCACTTGTTCTTACTTTGTTTGCCTTAAGATGGATCATGCTGTTATTTCGACTCGAGACTATTGTTGCAGTTATTTTTATTATTTTTTTACCACAATTATTAAAAATAACGTTTTTGTTTATTTAATTTGTTATCTTGCTTCTCTGCCCTACATTGAGGAGTTCCCCCGGTGACGGCCTAATGTTTTGGCCAGTTTTATTCAATTTGATTTTTTTCCCTTACTATTCTATTTATCCTATTTTATGTACTTAACATAATTTCTATGCTAAATTTTCTTGCACATTACGTAAATTATTATTTTTTATTTCTTTTCATTTTTAAATTTTGCTTTTAATTTTCTATAACAATCTTGTCCTTTTTATGGATCGTTACTCTGTAACAAAAATTCAGATTTATATATATAAGGGATTTAAGTCCATATTCTTGATTTTTCAGGAGACGAAAAATAAAGTTCAGCTAACTAAAAACAAAGCAGAAGAATCGATTAGGAAAACGGGATTTTGTTGACTTATTTCCTTTATATCATTCAGTGGTTCTCAACCTTCATTTAATAACGGGAAAAAACTGAATTAAATATTTTATACCATACATGAATGCTAAATTTCTGACTAGAACCTTTTTTTACCAATGGATTTTCTCAAAGACTAAATGACATAGACTTAAATCCTTTATACCAATCGATAGAGAATTATTTTTCTGAGTCTATGTACTTAACTCAAAATCTACATTTTTGGACTTAAATCCTTTATACTTATCAGTACAGATATATACTCAATATCCAATTTACCTTATTTACAGAATTTGTATAATATGTGTCTAGATAATATGCGCTTGAGAAATACTTAAGAATTCATTGAATAATAAACTGAACAAAATTTATATTTTTTGAAACTGTCTAACAATTTTTTAACTTGTTAAGCCAACTAAAATAAAGTTTATTTGTTAAACTTATATTTTCTTCTTCCAAATCGCTATGAAACAAGTAGTCTGATATAAGAATTTGGCAGTCACCTAATTTAATTTTCTTGATATATTATTTTTAGAGACAATAGAAGAAGTGAAAGCAATAATTCCAACAACTTCAGAACATACTATTGTCGAAGGTAAGTTTTGTTAAAATGTACTAGAAAAAACATACTTTTAGTGTGTTATTGATCATTACACATGCATCTATTTCATAATTTTTATATTTTACTTTAAAGTTACAATTATTTCTCGCTATAAAAAGAATTATTTTGCATGAGATTTTAAATTTTATCGAATTTTTAAACTTTCATTTATGTATAAACAGAAAAATTGAATAATATTGGACAGCCTATAATACAACACTTAAAGAAACACAATTTAAGCATGTTTGTTAAAGCCACAAAACCATAACTTTTAGAGAGGAGAATATGCATAATACTATTATAAATATTACAGAAATGCACGAAAGAAATCGGTTACTTGTCATGAATAAGTAGTGATAATTGGAAAAAAAAAAATTGTAGCCGCAAGTTAAATTAACTATATATCGCTTAATGAAAAATCATATGTTGCACATACAGTGTCAAAAACACTCCAGTAACTCTATTGTGTCAAAAACACGCTAGTTTAGTAAAAAAAGTGTTTCAATATGCATTATGGTTTACCCTTCTCATTTCCAAACTAAAATCTTAGACTTTTCAAATATGTCTATGGGGAAAATTTAAACTTGAATTTTTTACTCAAATAAAGATGTATCTCAAGCATAGTATCTAACTCTATTATTAAAGTTGTATGGTAGTAAATTTAATATTAAATTTTTCCGAAAGCCTTTATCTGATAAATGCGATTGTCATACAGCAATAATATTCCATAGACACATCAATCGTCATCCTTTTGTCTCGGAAATCGCCAGCTTTCCTGCTTGCCGCGTTTATCGCAATTAGTTCTTAATCTCGTAGGATCCGAGTGAAATATACTTTTATGCTCTTTTCTATAATGATTTAAGCAAATTAATGCTGGACAACCTTTTATAACTTTTTTAATCTAAAATTACTAAACAATTTTAAAAAGTAACTCAAAAATAACGCATTGCAACCGGAACAATGGCTACCGCTTGATAATCTACGGATTCGATGGGTACACGTTTTTTTTTAACTTAAGGTAAAAAAAAAAAGTCTGATGCTCCCGGGCGTATATATAGAAGCCTTATTTTATGCAATTTGCAAATAATTTAATCAAAAATATATAAAAAATATCAAATCAGAAATTATTGTATAATAAATAACTTAAACTGTCATAGAAAATAAATCCGATATTATGATCGATCAGTTAAATTACAAATGAATACTTAACAAATTTTCAATCGTTTCTGGAAGTATTCAGTCATGAATAAAACTTAATGTATCTCATATATAATTGTAAAAATAGAATGAAACTATTAATTTATATGGGATTACGCTATAGGAGACTGTAACACGCATGCGCACGAATTTCTCAAAAACCAATCTTAAAAAGACAAGATAATACAAGTACTAATTCAATCATCGATTTACATTGAAAATTCTTTCGTTTAATGAATAATTTTATTTTCAGGAATTTGTACAGAATACATGGGATTCGAAAACCATCAATTTCCTGATACTCTAATATCAGTATCATCATCTTTGAGTCCGAATACAGGGCCATCAAGAATAAGGTAATTACTTAAAAATAGAGAAATTTAAGCTACAAATTTTAAAATAAATTCTGCATTTTAAAATAATGTAATTAAATGAGTAATCATACCATGATCATGTGAATGCGCAGACAATTTTTTTTAACATTTTGCGCAGACAATTTTGACAATGTCTGCGCAAACATGCGCAGACAATTTTTTTTTTTTTTTTAATGAACATTTGAAAAACCTAATTGTTTTTTAATAAACTGAATCACTTTTTATTTCATTTTTTAATTTGATTTATTATAATTTATTACTATACATTCGTATCTATATTTAGAAATTATACAAAAATGAATAGAACATGAACTTTGGCATAAAACTTATTTTATTAAAATAAGACATTCTATAATCCTACATCATTTCAGAATATAAATGTAATATAAATAATACATAAATTTGTGGAAAAAAATAATTGGCAAGTTTTTTTTATTTCAAATTTAAATTTAAAAAAAAACATCAAAACTGATAAAATATTCCAATCAATTTCGTTAAGTATACTAAATATAGTATAAGAGACTTAATTATTACACGTAAACTAAAAAAAGTTGCTTATAGATATATATATATTTTTTAACTTCCGTATGATTTAAAGCATAGGTTCCCAACCTTCTTTGAACTGGTGCCCCCTTTTCTAGTGAATATTTCAATACCGCCCCCCCCCCTCCCACTCCAGAGAAATAAGAGCGTACATAATGCATGGTGAAAACAAGAATTAAAAAAAAAAAAAAAAATACAGATAGAATATTGTTGGAATTGAAACGCTACTGAATTTCTTCTTTATTTAAAAAAGAGGAATAAAAGTTTTAACTTACCTGTTATAAGGACAGGCAGGGGTTTTGATGATACGAAGTAATCCATAATAAACTATTGCTTTCTAAATATATAAATTGACAGTTTCAGAGAAAAACGCATACTTAATTATATAAAAAATTATTTTTATTAAAATTTAAAGACATCGAATTTCTAACTAAACTAATGAGAAGGCTGAATTTGATGCATTTTAAGGAGCTTGATCAGGTTCGATTTTACTTAAAAACAATCGTAAGTCGCAGCGTTCAGTAACATGGAGCCGATTTCTCTTTTACAGCCCTAAATCCACGTTCTGCTAAATATGAAGATGGGAATGCTATCAGAAATCGTTGAACAATCGACTATAATCCTGAATACAGTTGCGAAATCGACTTCTGCAACAAAAATTGTTGGTAGCCATTCTTGAATTTAATTTTTAATTCCTCATTTGTCGTAATTTCTGTTAGTAGTTCTTCTCCTGCTGTGTTGACATTGGAAAAAGGATCCAAAACCCAGTCTGGTATGTCCCTGTTTAAAATGTCCTGGAATCGTTCCATGAAGTCATTGTAGAGGTTTTCCCAAGTGTTGACAGTAAACAAGAAAGTCGTCGTGCTTGAATGATATTGCTGATAAACATGGGAAGTTATTGAATTCACGTCTGCCTATATTTTTTTTATATAATAGCAGTTTGGACACGAAAGCAGCAACGCTATTTTTAGTCTTAATCAAGTTTAAGTTGTCACTTTGAAGTTAGAGATTGACATCATTAAACAATTTATATAGGTCTGCTAAGTACGCAATATCGGTCTTTGATGCGATGAGGTTGTCGCGCAATTCTGTGTCTTTGTTTCCTAGGAACTCTATCACAGATTTAAACAGATTGTAAAATTGAGTCAAACAAGTACCATTTGAAAGCCAGCGCACCTCTGTGTGAAGCAGCAATCGGTTGAAATCTTCATCATTTGCAATGCAAAGCTAAATAATCTGTCATTCAACGAGTTGCTTCTGATTTTATTAACTGCTCTTATAACATATTGCAATGATGTATGGAGGCGTTCGCTCAAATTTTTTGCAACCAAATGCTGTCGATGAATTACGCAATGCACAGCAAGAGAGGAATACTAGAGAGGTATCTCTTTCTCTCAACAGTGAAGTCTCATATCGAAATATGTGAATTTTCGCACACGTGATAGAAATGAATTATCAGCGTGATTTTTAAGTCTTTTTAGACTATATTTGGTTAATCTTCCAACGCCCCTCCGTGCCATATCAACGCCCCCTAATTTTCTCTGGGGCTTTTACCGCCCCCCTGAAAGCCTCAAACGCCCACAAGGGGGCGTTATCGCCTACGTTGGGAACCTATGATTTAAAGCAACAAAATGATTTGGTGGTTTAATTTTATTCAATAATTTTCTCATACATAAAGTGTTAATACTTTGTTAACCCTTTGTTGCATCGTGTCCACTGTAGTGGACAAAAGTTTATTTCCTTTCACACAAATAGTTTTACAGATTTGGTTTCAATGTTTATTCTTTCTGTATTATCTAAGCTTTTAACTGTTTCTCATAGATAGCAGCATAATATAAAATTACAGATTGCATTGCTAGTTTGAAAATAGCATCGCCCTCTACTTCCAAGTTAGTATGATTTCTCATTGTAAACATTGTATATAAGTGCTAAACCTTTTTTATTTTTCCATTTTGCATTTGGAAAAAGTAATTTTAGGCATTTTAGAATATGTTTGAATAGAACACTTATTTTCAGATGCTATTTTTCATGAAAATTGATGTATTTTTCTTTTTTGTCAACTACAATGGACGTTATGAACATGGGCTAATGTAGGACTCATTACCCAGTCGGAAAAATAAAATTTCATTAAATATGATTTTCTTCCAATCAGTTGATTGTGATTTTATTAAAAATTGTAATGTAGGCCTGTTTTCGTTTGTCCATTGTAGTGGTACGAAAGGGTATTATTTCATTTTATACATGTTACCGTGATAAATTCTTGGCTTCTTTACAAAGCTGTCATACCACAATGTTCTATGCAACTAGGATTTTTCATGATGTCCATTGCCAGATGACTAATATACAAGCAGTAATCAAGAGTAATTGATGAACAAGATACAGAAAGACTTAATTAAACAAGGGCCAATGTCAGTGTAAAAACCTACAAAAAAAATGTCTGTCAAAGCAAGCTCTGTCCTCTATGATGGAGTGGATCATTTTGCTAGACAAATATCAAATAGTGCTCAAAGATGTAAGATGGAGTTATGCTCAAGAAAATCTACATATTCATGCATAAAATACAAAGTTCATTTGCGTATCGATGAAAAAAGTGACTGCTTTTATTATTTTCATCACAACTTCTACTTTAGATATCCAGTTTCTGTATGCATACTGTCCACTACAGTGGACAAACTGTAACTTTTAAAATAAACAAAATTTTGATGAAACACCCTGATTTCTGAGGGCAATTTTAAGTAGGAAAAACACAATAATTTCCTTTAAAGTTTCCCAAGTGATTAATATGCAACAAAGGGTTAACTAAAAGACGAAAGAAAGAAATTTTAAAATAAAAACTACTAATTGAATTATGGTTGTTTCATTTCAGATTCTAATAACTGAATAAAAAGTTCAAATTCTGAATTGGGCATGAGTGTCCATAGTGGTTAGACATCCACTTTAAGCAGTATGTCCCGGACTTTGTAAGCTCTTGTGTGTAAAAAAGGCTAGAATGGTAAACCAAATTATCGTTATTCCAAGAGGAAAAAAAACATATTGCATTTAAAACTATTAAATGTTGTATACTGAAATATTTCCATATCAAGATATTTCAGTACAAATTGTTTTAACCCTTTCATTCCCCGTGATGCCAATTGGAATTATAACATTTCTGATTTTCTTACTTACCGTCTAACACTCTCACTGATTCAAAATGTACAATACTTAAATCTATATACATTTTCCCACCGAAAACAATATATTTTAGATGATTTCCCTATGCTTGTTGATAATTGAAAGTATATTTTTCTCTTCTGATAATATCGGAATCAGTTTCCTGTTTTGGGCAATTTAAGTAAATTAACTGTTTGAAATATTTTTTATTTTATTTTTTAATGTTTATAATTTGTATTTTAATTGATTACAAAATGTATTTCTTCCAAGATTTTGATATTTTTATTTATTGAAAAGTTATGATTTTTAATGGCATCAGTGGTTATATTAAACACAAATAAACACATCTCAGTTGCTTTGTTAGCTATATTAATTGGTATTCTGCTATTACTCTTATTCAAAAAAAAAAAAAAAAAAAAATTTGTATACATTACCTTTGAAATAAATTTATGACTAGACATAAGATTTACTGTTTTATGGAGGGGGAAAATTGGGAATGAAAGGGTTAAAGGACCGGGGGTAGCAATGTGTAAGAAATAGTATAGCAAATACTTTTCAAGATGACATTAGTAATACAAAACTATTTTGTTTTATACAGGTGTATTCATATCATGAAATATTAAAAATATACATGCAGACTAGTAGAATTCGGGTTTGAAAAGATAGTTATACTTGATTAAAAAGGCCGCGGTAGCCTGGCCTGTAAGAGCAGCGGGTTCGTAATTGAAAGATAGGAGGTTCGATCCTCGAGCCGACCGAAGACCAGTGGCGGCTCGTGCACCGAAATTTGGTGAAGAGGCACTGTGTTTTGCGCTGTATTCATTTATAGAATAAAAATTTACATTTAAATAAGTATTTTTAGTTAAGACCATACTCAGAGCCCGATTAACCTTACAACTGAGTGGAAGCACAAATCCATTTGGGGCCCCCCACTGACTGCTTGGTCTTAAAGACTCATACAAACATCTCGAAAAATTTATAAATTTTTCGGTAAATTTTGCAGTTACCTGGAATTGAGGACAATTAAATTCGCTTAAAATGTAGACCAAGTAAATTAACTTAATTTTTGTACCAAAATATAAACTGGTGAAAGCCTATATTCACCACAATATATGAAATTATTCTATTATAAATGAATGTGTAAAAGCTTCATTAGCATATTTCCTACATAATTTAGAAATGGTAGTTGTGCAGTCAGGTGTACTGTGACTTTTTGTAATCAGACAATGCTTTTAGACCGCAAGCTTACAATTCGGAGCCCATTTTTTGATTAATTTGGGGCCTTTTCAAAATTTTCCAGTGGAAGCACATGCTTTTTGTGCCTATTGGGTAATCAGGGCTTGAGTCCATACTTAATAAAAATTATAATTAAAAATACTTAAATATTATTTTTGAGCTCTTCACCTATTTTCGGTTCACGAGCCGCCACTGCCAAAGGTCTTCATGAACGCTAATGGCGACTGGAGCATGTTAAATCTGTCATGGTCAAAGAATTCTCAACGTTCCCTTCAAAATTATACTTCTGGGGGTACTGGATCATGGGATTACTCGGCCCAGATTTGAATCAAAATTCCAAGCTCCTCTTGTTTGCTGATGCTGTCATCTTTTTTCCAGTTTCTCGAGATAAATCATTCTTCCACCACTTACGGTAGTCTAAAACGGAAAGTGTTCTCCCACTGCCTTAAATCTAGATAGTTTCACTACGGGGCTCAGTTTTTGAGTTGCATAAATAACAATAATAATACTTGATTAAATGGAAATTCCGATAGAATTTTTTTCAGTTTCTATCAGCATCTTGATACACAACTTTCAATAAAACATTAGACATAATTTATTTTCTCAACTTGATAAGGTATTTTGACTTATCTTTTTTTCCTTGGATTTCAGAGTTTAAAAAAAAAATTGTACCTTTTATCTAGGCTCAATACACATAAAGAAGGTGATTTAAGTGGTGGCTGGATTCCTGCAACTAATGATTACATGCCAAGAGTATATATTGATTTCAACGAAGAAAGAAATCTCACTGGCATCTTAACACAAGGTATAAACTTATTTACAAATTAGTTCCAGATTCGATATCTTAATATGTATTCGTCTAATGAATCTTATAATTTTTTTCTAATGAAATTTTCTGTTTTTTAAAGTTAATGTTCAGGACTAAATGTCAGGAAAATGTTCGCTTCAAAGGGCTAGATTTGTTTCAATGTTCTTCAAGGGCAAATTAAATTTGAATTTTCTACTATTACATTAATAAGTTCGAGCAGCCATTTATAAAAAATGATAAATACATACTAAGTATTAGCATAAACTTTAAATTTTCAATTGCTTTTGATCGTTTTTATGTAACTTTTTATATTATTCCGTTCTATATTTTAAATGTAAAACAATTTTATCATAGTTAAAAGCATTAAAATCTCCAACATGAAACGCCCAACATAATCAAAATACTAAATGTACAATAGCAACAAAGTAAAAAGCAAGCAGAATTCAAATTCACGCTGTACAAATTATTTATTAAAATTATTTGTCAAATAATTTTAGAAGATATGTCAAAATAATTTTCTAATATGAATGTAGATGCTCTTCATCGCATAGAGATATAACACTATTTGTCG
Organism: Salticus scenicus; assembly: GCA_963930645.1. NCBI lineage: Eukaryota > Metazoa > Arthropoda > Arachnida > Araneae > Salticidae > Salticus > Salticus scenicus. Next base: position 261,876,735 of record OZ005649.1, on the reverse strand, counting down.
AAAGCCAAGTTTGTCCTCTGCAGATGATATCTGAAAAAAAAAGTACTTTCTCAGGATTTTATTAATTTTATTTATTTTTTAAATAAATTAACTTCGTTTGAAATTAACAGATTTATGGTTCAACAATTTGTTTTAAAAGTACGGCGAGTTTTTTGAAAGATACCATTATTGAAAATTTCAGCCCCGGAGGTTACCCCCCCCCCCCCTTTCTCTTATAGGGGAGTGATGTGCCTACTTATAATAAAAATATTTCCTTTTAGACTGTTATTATCAGAAATATATATATTTCTTTTTTCACATTAAAAAGTTAAAAATGTTTCATTGTGTACATTTATACGAAATTGTCACCATTTTTTATAATTTTTAATATGGTAATGTCATACTTGCCAACATACTAATTAATATTCCGTAGTGTCGTTAGTCCCGCCCATTTTTTCACACCAGTATATTTTGAGAGAAATATGCTCCAAATTCAATTACGATCAAATAGGAAAAAAAAAAAATACTCGTAAAAATTACCGGTGTGTTAAAAAAGGCGGAGCTAACAATACTACGGAATATTAATTAGGATGTTGGCAAGTATGTAATGTGGATAACAGCGCCACATGTTGAGCGATTGATCCCCAAATGTAATCAGCATCAATTTAAGTCAAGGTTTTAAAAAAATACCGAGTTTAGTAAAATTACATCAATCGGTTCGTAAGACAGTGTCCGAAAAAGTTTGAAATATCCTGAACACGATTTGACCATCTTTAGAAAAATGTCTGTATCCAAAGTGTGTAAATCTATCGAAAACCGAAGGTCGAAAAACTTTCACGAATGCACTGTAGTAAAATTGTTTTTACCTCGTGTAGCAGTTTAAGTTGTACTCACGGTTTAAAAAAAAAAAAAATCTATATTGAAATACTTTATTTTATTATTTTATTTTTTGCAGGTCTTGAAGAGGATGATTTATGGGTTGTCAGTTATAAAGTTAGCTATAGTTTAAACAATTTGACGTGGGACTATGTTAGAGATAAAGAAACTGGAGATCTGGTGAGTAACATATGGAAATTTATTTAATAAAAACCTTTAGAGTAAGGACTGTTTTAAATTTAGTAAGTTAAGGCTTAAATAATATCTATTCTTTTTAATGTTTGTAAATAATTTATTAATATTTATGATACACTTTGAAAAGGCTTTTTTTCCCCTTAAATTTCAAACCAAGAAATGCTTTTATTTGCATTTGTAGAACTTAACATGCATGATGCTTGCGTAAATTTCATTACGTTTAGTTTACCTCTCAGAAACTATGCAAGGTGCTTGCTTAAATTTTATTATATTTAGTTTACCCGTTAGAATATATTTCAATGAATCATACTGTTAAAACCCGATTGTATGTGTACCTAAATATCTTCTCACGAACAGGTGAATGCAGAAAGATGCATAATAATAAAACAAGGATTCAGAATTGACCATTTTAAATTAAAATATTCCAAGTAGTTATAAATACAGGATTCCCCCCCCCTTTTTTTTAAAAAAATTAATACTATTTAGAGCGACCCGTAGCTCGATCTAACAATCGAAATGGAACTAAAGTTGGTATGGAAACATACAAATTTTGAATGACATAGGAAGTAAGATTCCGTGAAAAGACGGGGGGGGGGGGAGGAAAATTAAAGGAATCGTCGATTAGGGTATTTATAATGCCGTACAACGTAAAAATTGTTACAAAAATGAGAAAAATAACACACCTAAAATTTCAGTGAAGTTTTTTTTTTTGGGGGGGGGGGCAATGAAATTTTAGAGTAGCTGTTTGTTCGTTATCGCTTTCGTAGTGTGATTTTTGTGCGCTTTTGTTGTGCCTTGCTGATCTTTTTGTTCCTGTCAATTTCACTGCCTGGCGGTCATTCGCACCAGTTTTTGGTGTCCTCTTCGTGGTCCCAAGGGTGGCAACCTTCGGGTTGGCCAAACGACAGGCTCTTAAGCTTCGCTTTTTTGGGAAATTTTTTCCCTTCATTTTTTTTCCTCAAATTTTTGTGTCTCTGTATTGTAAACATGGCTAAATCTTATGTATATGATTCTCTTACTCCGGTTCATCCTACTATGCGTGAACTGGATATGGCAAGAAAAGAAATCGATCAAATCCTGCTTGACTGAAGTAAGATTTCCAAGGCTAACAGTGCGATTATCATTCGGCATCTGAATAGTCTCACAAGTCTAGTTTCAAATCTGCTTGTAAGCAACCTTCAAAAGATCATGATGAGCATATGCTGAGTGATGAATATTCCCAGCTTGTCGATGAACTCGAACTTCTAAAAATGCAAAAACCAACGTTTTCTGAAATTGTTAAAGATGGTGTCGGTGCTGTTAAGTGTTATGTTCCTGAGCATGTCGTCGTCGTTGCTAAAAAAGAAGACGCCACCGAAAAGAATATCGAGACAAAAGAATTCATCCAGAGGAATCTTAACCCAAAGAGGCTCAAAGTAGGAATCAAGCGCACCATGGTCACCAAGAACGGTGATTTTCTCATTCAAGTTAATACTAAAAAAGAATTGCAGGCTATCACCGAGGAAATAATAAAAAAAAAAAAAAAAGAGACCTTGAGTAAAAACGTCGAAGCCAAGTCCCCTTCTAAGAGAGATCATCAAATAATTATTTTCAACGTTCCCACAGATCTTCCGATCACCGAAATAATGGAAAACCTGAAACATCAAAATCACATTGAAGACATGGTTGTCACCGAAAAAACAGATTTTCAAGGCAAAAAGAGGACCTAATGTTTTTTAAGCTTAGATTTTAAATCACTCAACCTATTAATGAATTTTGCTAAAGTTAACATAGGATGGGAGAGATATTCCTTTCGTGAATATCTCAAGCCAAGGCAATGCTTCAAATGTTTGAAATTTGGTCATACATCCAGAGTTTGTTCCCAAGCTGATTCTTTTTGTTTCAAATGTGCTGAAAAAGGTCATGAAGGAAAAGACTGCACTAACAAAAACATAAAATGCCTAAATTGTCTCCACCAGAATCAAAAAAATAAAAACATTAAGGCTCATTTCAAAACTGATCACTTTGCAAATAGTAGAAATTTTAACATATATAAAAAAGAAATTGAAAATCAAAAGAAGTTTGTAAGATATAAATGATCTTTTTTCCCTTTGTATTAAACCTCATTGCTTTTACCTTTTTTTTGCCTTGTTATTATATTACTAAAAAAAAAATTAAGTTTGTCTCAATTTAAATTAAATTTATTTCTCTCTTGTTGTGGTCTCTTTAATGTAATAAAAAAAAAAGTTTCCTGAGCTTTTGGGTTCTTTCCTTTAATGTTGGCGCTTCCTCCTTTTTTGAATTTTTACACAAATCCGGCGGGTCACTTCAATATGTTTCCAAAGTCCTCCCGGCAGCCGAGGGCGAGGTGAAGAATCTTGGACTATTTAGCATTTAAAACTTATACACACATTTACATGGTAACAGGGACATGGATAGTTGGGGGGGGGGGTACCGGTTGGTCCCTTTTTTTTTTGTTTTCTTTTGGGATGAATTAAGTATATTTATCTTTTCTTTTCTTGTTGTCTTCTCTTTGTTTTTATGGTGGCTGCATGTTTTGGTTTTTGTTGGCACCTGCACGTTTCTTGTTGTATGTCTTGTCCGTACCTGCTTTTTGTTTTGTTTTTCTATATGCAAGTTGCATCTTTTGTCCTTGTTTTATGTTTTTACAATAGCTATGGGCAGTACTCCTCATCTGATGAGGGTGGAACCCAAACCATAATTATTCTCATCTCCATCGCGGAATTCGACCACATTCAATATCGCTGCGTTCTGGTAATGCGAGTCGCATATTCACTTGAACTGACACTGACTCACATAAGCTGAGAAAAGTTTTCGGAGCTATCTACTACTTTTTATAGCACAAATTACAGTAAATGTAAAATAAAAGTTCAAAAAATCTGATTATTTTATTTGATACTGTATAATGTAAAGTGATACAAAAATGCGGGAAAAAAATGTGTACACAAAATTAAAGTGAAATTGTTGAGCTTTATTTACTACATTCGCCTTCCCGGCGCGTAATTCGACCACATTCAATATCACCGCTTTCTGGTAATGCGAGTCGCATATTGACTTGAGCTGGCTTACTTCAGCCGAGAAAATTTTTCGGATCTATCTACTCGTTTTTATAGTACTAATTACTGGCATTATTGTCGCCTACTAAAGCATAAATTTGAATTTTGCCTTTATGACACTGTTTTTATGCTAATTGCTAATTCTTGGTTTAGTAAGCTACACCACTACCATGAAATGCTTTTTTTTTTTTTTTTTTTTTACACATGGACTCTTACATTCCATACTGTCATTAGTTTTCATACAAACTTTGATGCAATTCCGGTGTTAGATCGAGCTACAGGTGGCTCTGAGTACCGTCAGTTAATTAAAAAAAAAAAAAAAAACCTGAATATTAACTTTAAATCGAAAAGTTTGTGCAAGATAAACGGCATACTGTAATGCTAAAATGTGTCCGCCTATGGCAGCGCCAACTGCTTAAAGCTCATAGGCAGCCAAGAAAACGTATTCATTTGGATGGTGGATGGGTTTTGGGTCGTCGGGATGGGTTAGGGAAAGCTTGATATCCAAAATCATATATAATCACTCGAAATGAGATTCTCAGTGATTTCATTGGATTTTTAGTTTCTATTTATAAAGCGACGTAAAAATTAAATATTTTGTCTATTTTGAAAATGCATTTAAATATAGTGACCAGCGATGCGATCAAAGCCTGGTACTTTTCATTATAAGTTGTAAGAATCTTTATTTAAAATAATTTTAAACATAATTTAAACGTAAATTTAATCAAATTCAGTTCATAATTCTTTTGAAAAATGGCGCAAAACATCTGCATGATAGTACCTATGTACCAAATAAGACTTCCAGAAAAATCAAAATCGCAAGAAAATTTCAGTTTCTCTCTCTGTCTCTCTTATATATTTTTTTTTTTCAATAAAATAAATTTAAATCTTTGATATTTGCATTATAATTTCAATTACATAAATTATTTTTTTCCGCTGCTAGGATAAAAGTTCTTAAATTAAATTATCGTTATATCAGTAATCAAATATTTCCTACAGTTTGATGAAATTAAATTACCATATTACCATATGTAAAAAAAATTCCATAGTTAATGTATATATAAAATAAATAAAAATTAAATTAATTCAATTTACAATGAATGAAAAATGTAAAATATATATACAGGGTGATCAGAAAATGAGTGTACATTTGAAAAATTAATTCATGGAATAATGCAGGTAGAGAGGTAAAAATTGATATACATGCTTGGAATGACATGGGTTTTTATTACAACCTCAAAAAAGAAAGTTCAAAAAATGGCCAACAGATGGCGCTGGACAGCAAAACGTCAGTGAAGCTGCATGATAATCTTGTATAAAAGGAGCTGTAATGAGAGAGGGATGATGCACGAGATTCGTGATCAGTTTCGTTGATTCGTATACGAGATTCGTCCGTTCGCATGGCAGGTTTTACTCTTTACACTCGGCCCAGTTCACTTAAAAAGGGGGATGTTTTCCCGTTTCAAGACTTGTTTGCTGTCAAGCATAATCACATGACGCTCATTCAGCAGTTTATGATCGACTCCTTGCCAGACGAAGAATGAGACCTTCCTGGAGGCTGTATATGATTACTCTGAAGACGGTAAGCCTAATAGAAAATTTACGAATTTCACCATCACCGAGCTTCGAAGGATAGCTCCGAAATTTCCTGACTTCAGACCCGGCTACTGAACTGTGGAATCTACCGATTGGACCAGGACGGATGATGCGGCTGAAGATATGGATATGCAGGTAAACAATGGTTCAACCGCTTTCAATTTTGACACAAATTTTTCTGCCCCCTCCCCTAGTATTAGTAATGAATTTAAACAGGTTAAACGTAAAGCTGGCAACTCTAGTCCAAATTCTAAAATATCTAAAGTTAAAGATTTCCCTAACTACTAATAATAAATTTGAAAAGCTTGAGGAAACTATCTTAATGGATAACTCTGTTCCGCAACCTAGCTCTAGTAAAAGTAATTGTCCTAGAAAAATTAAGCCTCCTAAAGGCAAATTCATAACTGTAAAATATGGTAATTAGACTCAGGTTCTCAAAAATCTCGGTAAAAACCAGTACAATTTTACTGCCGTCCAGGCAGGAGATTTTCTCAAAATCTACCCAGATTCTCCTAAAGACAACGACTCTATCTTGTCAAAGCTAGCAGAGATGATAGTTCAATGCTATCTAATGCAAGACAAGAGTTCCGATCCCCCTCTTAAGGCTGTTATTCGTGGACTTCCCGTGGATACTAATTTTCTGAATATTGAGGATTCTCTTACTTCCCAAAATTTCGACGTTAAGAAAGTTACTCAAATGGTCATTTTTTAAACCAAGAGACCTATTCCCCTATTCCAAATTCAACTGGCCAATATTGATAATAGTAAAGATATATTCAAAATTGATAGTCTTGTGTTTTCCAGGGTTCAGGTCGAGAACTACAGGAGTCCATCCCGTACAATTCAGTGTTTTAGGTGTCAATTTTGCCATCATTCTGCAAATAATTATAGAATGAAGCCAAGATGTGTTAAATGCTCTGGCGAACATGAAACCAGAGAGTGCGAGCTTGGCAAAGGAAAAATTGAAACACCTAAATGCTGTAATTGTAGTGGGTACCACCCTGTCAGTTATCGAGGCTGCCCATCCTTCCCTGAGAATAGGAAAAAGACATTCATTACTAAAAAAGTCCAACCCAAGTTAGTTATGCCAAAATTACTTCTCCTATTTTCAACTCAGCCCCCTCGAGCATTCCTCTTAACCCCCCCCCCCCAATTCGTTTAATGAATTTTCTAATGTGCTTAATGAAATCGCTAGGGAACTTAATGTAAAAAACTTTTCGGAACTCATTTCCAAATTTAAAATTCTTCTCGGTAAAATGAAAAATTGTCAAGATGTTATATCCAAAATTGGTATTCTTTGGGATCGGAGAACAGTTATCCCAACTACCTTAAATGGTAGTTGGACTTCATTTTTATTGCGTAAAAATGCACTGGGTCTCTTTTTCTTTTTAATTATTTTTAAATTATTTCATTTTTTGTTTATTTTACTTTACTTTAACTTAATTTATTTTTAACTATCCTTAAACTCTCTCCTTTATTTTATTTTTAATTTAGCGTTAGGTTTGGCGGTTAGCATTCAGCTCTGTTATTCATGCCGAAAAGAAGCCTTTTTCAAGGCTATACTGTCCTAGACAGAGTGCCGGTGGATACAGGCTGTCTGCGACTCCGACCCCCCCCCCATCCCCGTTAAGATCCCGATCTTTCTGTTTTTTAACCATTCTGCATCCATATCCAAGCTGCTATGATACCACCTCATCTTTGCTCTGCTGTCGTCTAATCATCACGCCGGAGTTCACTGTGAACTCCCTTAGTTTATGGGTCCGATCCTCTCGAAGATGCAAGTCTCACTTCTGTGTTTCTTCTCTTCTCTGGTGGAGGTAAGCGACGGTCTCGACCGTCGTAGGTACTCCTACAAACCCCGTGATGATGAGATGCACCAGCAATCGTAGCATGTTGACGTTACCACAAAAGGCAATGTTAGTGAATCTGTACTATCTGAATGGAGTGTCTGCTATTGCAGCTTTACGATCTTATCACCGTAGGAAGAGTATTCGAACGGGTAAAGATCCTATGACAAGGTTCAGCTGTGAAAAGAGTCACTTGGAAGTTCGAAGCCACGTGATGCTTAGACGATGGGCCCCGTAATGGCCGACCGAGCACAAGTGCTAATACTTCTCAGACAGTTCAGGAAGAAATGGAGATTGTAGCGGGTTCGTCTACACATGGGGAAGTCAGCGCTCGTGAAGTCGCACGTCGCACTGGCATTCTATACACTACTGTTTGGATAGCCTTTAGGCGTACCCTCCGATGCTATCCGTACAAAATCCAGTGACATCATGAACTGTTATCCGGCGATTTTGTGAAGCGGAGGGAGAGCATTTGCGGTGTGAGCGTTTCAAAAGATGGTGGAAGATAACGATTGGCTGTCTAACGTGTTGTGGACCGACGAAGCCCATTTCACGCTCCGAGGGTCTCTCACAACTGCAGAATTTGGGCTACTGAAAATCCTAGAACTGCCGTGCAAACTCCGTTGCACGACGAGAAAGTCACGCTGTGGTGTGAAGTTATCACATCTACCGTTATTGGGCCCTTTTTCTTCGAGGAAATGCGTGATTTTGGTTTTGTAACCGTTAGCGTGACAGGAGAGGTACGCCGATATGTTACAGAATCACATCATCCCTAGCCTGGCTGATAAACACCTGCTGGAACATACGATTTTTATGCAGGGTGGCGCTCTACCCCATATTGCTAGACGTGTGAAAGATTTCTTGCGCACGTCGTTTGATGATGATCGCTTGCTGAGCCGCCATTTTTTGTCATGCCTCCCAGGTCCCCAGATTTCACTCCGTGTGATTATTGGCTCAGTTACCTGAAGTCGCAAGTCTATCGTAATCGACTGACATCAAAAGTGATGCTAAAAGATAACATCCTATGCGAATGTCTCGCCATAACTACAGATATGCTGTACAGTGGTCTCTCGACTACAGCTATTGTTGATGAATGAGGGTCGACATATTGAGTATTTGTTCTGAAAAACATAGTCTTTGCTTTGTCATTATTTGTTATGCTAATAATTATTTTCGTATCACAGGAAGCGCCATCTGTCTGTCATTTTTTGAACTTTTTTTTGTAGTTGCAATAAAAAACCCTGTCATTTCAAAAGCATGCGTGTCAATTTTTGCTTCTCTACCTACATTATTCCGTAAATTATTAATTTTTTAACTGTATACTCATTTTCTGATCACCCTGCTTTCAAAGGTATGTATCTTATTACGATTTCAATTTTGATCAATAGATGGCGCCACCACCGTCCTGCTGAGTAGCCAACAAAGAATAGTGAGGCTTAACACACTTTACATATACTCCTAAACAAGAGCTCTTTGAATATGTTTCAGCACAAAAAGTTTTTTTTTTTTTCCCCCAATTTCTTTAAGAAAACGTGCATTTCAAATGTATTAATTTTTGTAACCCAATCTCGAATTTTTTCTTTAAACAACCCAAACTGGGTTGACCAATCGCATAGAATCTTATGTCCCTATCGTACCATTTCGACAAAATTTAATCGTAACTGGATCACGTTAGAGAAATATGTCGATAATCAAGATGTAATATTTTCACTTATCCTGTATTTTTTACTAACTAAGCTGATTTTATTTGACAAACTTTTCGGGTTTTTTTTTCCCCCCAATAGACAAATTTCTTATGTTTGGCAGCTTCAAGTTATTCATTCTTTGACGCTCTCTCATTTAACTCCGCTTTCATTGCCTCTGTAAGCCTGCTAAAAAGATAAGTCATATAAAAGATAAAGAAAATATTGTTAGATGCAGAAAGCCGCTCACACTGTATGGAAACGATTTTAGTAGTTGAGTTTTACTTATACATGCCGCAGTTTTTGGGTCAATTTTCTCCTGTCTGATAGCTGATTCTTGATAGCTCGAAATTTTCCATGAAAGTAAACTTTTTCATAGTACTGTCGTGTCAATTTCATCTAATTCCTCTTTTACGGTTTTCAAATATTCGTTCAATGTTCTTGGATGCTGTTTTCCTAAAGCTTGTTTAATAAACCAAAAGCGTAAAAGTCCATTGGAGAAGCGTCAGATTTTACTGGCATTTCATTAAATTCCTGTGTTTCTGACTTTCTTTGCTAAATAAGCGACAGTTGATTTATGCGTGTGTCTAGAGGCTTTGTCAAGAAGCTTAATTTTATCAATGTCCTTTCTATATAAGGCTGAGATTTCTTCTTCAAAAATTGGTTCTAAAATATTCTGATGATGGTAGAGTAAATTAATTTTGGCTTTACTTGAGACTTATTTTAATTTTCCGTTGTAACAAAATCTTGCAATTATCATGAATCCCTTTAGGAACTTTTCTGTAGACTGACAAAGCCATTTCGTTTGGTCATTTCCGTTAGCTGAGCAATAGGAAATTGATCTTTTATTATTATTACTGTCACTTATGTAAATATGCCCATGCCTCATAAAGTACTACTACAATTTCCATTTTTCAGCAACTTGGTGTTTTTCATATAATTTTCTTTTTTTTTTTTTTTCCCAACGAAAGCAGAGGTTTTTGCTGGACTAAAACTTTAACAAAATCAGATGAACTTTGTGTTTAAACATCCTTTTTTAACTTCAAATCTTTATGAATGATTTTACGTGCAGTGGCCAGAACACATTCCTGGTTTAGATGCAATGGATCTTTAAGTCGGCGGATTTTCTTTTAGGATCATAAACTTCACTTTTTTGAGAGATTTTTGTTCACTAGGATGAAAATCTGTGGTCATGTTTTCATTTTTATTTTCACTTAACTTTTTTCCTTTCAAATTTAACATGTTATAAATATTTTAGAAATGCAATAACCGCGTTTTTTACAGTGCTTTATAATTTGGTGATATTAATATTTCTCCTCAAAAAGTGCAGTTAAGTAATTTTTGAGCCATCTATAAATTTTAGGAGCCATTTTCAAAGAATCTTTTTATTTTTGCATCCCAAGCAAAAGATGGGAGCAGGCGACGATTATTCTAAAGTTGTCAAATTTTTATCTCAAACTACAAGAGAGAAAAATAAATTATAAAATCGTTTTCGTAAAGTGTAAATGACCTTCTGTATTCTGTTCTGATTAAAGAAATTTTGATTTTCAATATTGCTGAATGAGAAATATTAGTCTTCAAACAATGATTTATTAAACAATCGGTCAAGGAATTGGCTTGTTATACAATAATGCTCTGTCCTATACTGCAGATGTCACTCGCAAGAATATTAAAAAACTTAGATTGGTAATAGATCGATCATACCCATCGCAACTCACACCTGGAACAGTCACATTACCATTTGTTCCTGCACTTGAAAAGTTGGCCGGTGGTCAGAGCATACAAAACGAGAACGACACACACACAAAATAAAATAAACGTAGTGCAGATGGGGTGTCTATCACTAGCGAGAAACTTTCTTTGAAAAAGGTTTATAAGATAATCACACGTTGCGACAAATTTCTCGATTTCAGAGGAAACTATATAAGAAACTTTTAAAGCGAATATATATATACACTGATGGGGAAAAAAAATCCCAACACCAAGAAAAAATTATTGTACAGTAATGAAATTTCAGCAATACATTTGTCTAGGTAACATATTTAATTGATTAAAGTTTCAAGATCACAGGTAGAGCCATTGGCGAGAAGAGCCATTTCAAATGTGAAATGTTGGTACATTATTTATCGGTCTAACCGCCAGAATTTTGAATGCAAGCATGCAAACGTGCATGCATTGTGTCATACAGGTGTCGGATATCAGTTTGTGGGATGGAGTTCCATGCCTGTTGCACTTAGGCGGTCAATGCAGGGACGGTTAATGCTGGTTGTGGATGACGCTGGAGTTGTAGTCCAATGATGTCCCATACGTGCTCGATTGGAGAAAGATCTGGTGATCTAGCAGGCCAAGGCAACATGTCGACACTCTGTAGAGCATGTTAGGTTACAACAGCGGTATGAGGGCGAGCGTTATCCTGTTGGAAAACACCCCCTTGAATGCTGTTCATGAATGGCAGCACAACAGGTTGTATCACTAGACTGACGTACAAATTTGCAGTCAGGGTGCGTGGGATAACCACGAGAGTGCTCCTGCTGTCATACGAAATTGCTCCCCAAACCATAACTCAAGGAGTAGGCCCTGTGTGTCTAGGCCGCAGACAGGTCGCTAGCAGGCGTTCACCTGGCCTCCTTCTAACCAACACACAGCTATCACTGCGACCAAGGCAGAACCGGCTTTCATCAGAAAACACAACAGATCTCCACTCAGTCCTCCAATGAGCTCTAGCTTGACACCACTCACGTCGCAAACGGCAGTGGTTTGGAGTCGGTGGAATGCACGCTACAGAGCGTCTGGCTCGGAGCTGTCCTTGAAGTAACTGATTTGTAACAGTTCGTTGTGTCACTGTGGTGCCAACTGCAGCTCGAATTTCAGCTGCAGACGCAGTACGATTAGCCACAGCCATACGCCGAACACGGCGGTCTTCCCTCTCAGTAGTGCCACGTGGCCGCCCGGAACCCGGTCTTCTTGAGGCAGTACCTTCCCTTGACCACTGCTGTTAACACTCATGCACAGTGGATACATTCCTGCCAAGTCTTTCTGCAATATCGCGGAAAGAAAACCCACCTTCTCGTAGCCCTACTACACGACCTCGTTCAAACTCAGTGAGCTGTTGATAATGGCATCTTCGTCTTCTTAGAGGCATCCTTGACTAACATTAACCCACTACGTCAAATCTCAACTGTAAATAACGATCACGAACCTTACAGCGCTTATTTAAAGCAAACCTCATTTGCGAATCGACGTCATCTTTCAGATGTATAAACACGCCTACCAAATTTCGTTTATCTAGCACAGCTCCTTCCTGGTGTTGGGATTTTTTTTTTTTCCATCAGTGTATATGATATAAAATTAAAATAAAAGTTTAAAGATTAGAAAAACCACCAGGGGAATTACAAACAAATGCGCAAAATTGCTGCAAAGGGTAATGCAAAACTTGAATATAGGAATAATTTAACTGAATGAAATGAAATAACCCCCCCCCCCAAAAAAAAAAAAAAAAAAACACGGAGGTTTTCATCAGAGAGGCACCTCTTTGTAGGGGTAAGAGAGAGATTTCTGAATGGATAGTAGCAATTAGCTAATAACTATCCTTAAACCCCAACTTCTCACCAAACAGAAAACCACCTTTAACTGAACAGAAATCTGACATGTATAATATGAAAAATTCTAAAAAAAAAGGCATAAAAATACTTCAAACTAATTTATATAAAAAACTAGCAGACCCGGCCACGCGTTGCTGTGACTAAGTTATACGTTGAATTATACGGCTGTAAACTATTTAGTACAGTCAAATTATTATTTACGAACAAAGACGAAAACGTTGTAGCCGATGTAAAAACCCACAGGGTTGAGATTTGAAACTTAGGTCAAAATTTGGAAGCGATTGATAAAAATTTTCGTAGTGTTGATATTAAGCACAAATTAATTTTATTGTAGGGTCCTATAAATTTTAATGGAGAAGTGATATATATTATTTCTAATGCTACTTTGGATAAAATTGCTAAAATGACTAATATATAAATTAAATTCTATTAAAATTCTATTAAAATAAAAGTATAAAAGAAACAGACGATTTTAAAATCAATTTTTATGGAGGAGTGAAATATAATATATGCTATAATGGATAATTTTACTATAAAATGACCTCATCATTTTAAATATTTTAAAGAGGGCAACAGCTGTAGTTATAAAAAGGAAAACAATAAGGCTAAACCAGAAAAATAAGTAAATTTGATAAATATTTTAAAACTTTAAAATTGGAAATCTTATGAAATATTGGACATTTAAAGTAAATACATGTATCATTTTAAACAGAAAAAGATTTTGGAAAAGTTTAGTGTATTTTAACGAAGTGATGAGAAGTTTTTGAGTATGTTAAAATTTTAATAGTAAATTCAAGTTAATAAAGATGGGAAACATTGAGGATTAAGATAAGAATAATTATAAGATTTAAAAAAAAAAAAACTTTTTATATACCATGCTTTTAAATTTCAATATACTAATAATATACTAATTAAAAGAAAAATGATAAATATTCTATCATAGTTTGAAGTCAAATTTGTTTTCAAATGTCTAAATAAAATATCTGATGTAAGATACTAATATTTTGCAGCGGAATAGATTTCATTTCTGTCATCCTTGGCGAATAAAAAATATCGCCAAATTATCTGGCGAAAATATTTAATTCCTTTCAAAAATCATGGTTATTTTAACAACTTATATTAAAAGAGTAATGAATAATATGAAACAATATTTCGTACAATACATATTACATGTCATGCATACGTACAATGAATAATACATATTACATTTCGTACAATGCATACATCTGGCATGTATATTTTCGTGTTACGCTTTAGATCGCCAAATAATAATAATAATAATAATAATAAAAGCCAAGGGCGACAGAGTTTTGAAATTTAAAATTAAAATTTTGTCAATTTGACAGCAAAATAATTCAATCTAACACCCGCGATAACTAATACATATCTATACCCAAATATAAGGATTAAAATCGGGAAATAAATTTCCTCGATTTTTAATAATTTCTTACAAAAATTCCAGTGGGCAATTAACATAGGAAATCTATTTCTTGGCTGCACAGACCGTCAGTGAGTCACACTTCGCTTGCGTATAGAACTCATAGATATAGTATAGCATATATAGAATAGAGTGATCATTGGGGAGAAAAAAGTTATTCCTTTTCATTTGGGAAAAGACGACGTTTTTACCAAAATATGGCCGTCTTTCCCCGAGTGAATACACACGGGAATACATACTAATATTTTAGCAAATAAAATTTATGAATAATTTATTTGCTAAAGGGGAATGGAAGACTCCAGATACAGTTTCAAATTCATCTTTCTTTCTTTTCTTTTCTTCTTTTTTTTTTTTTTTTTTTTCTTTTCAATACCACTTAATGGCTGTTTCCAAAGCTTTTTTTTTTTTTTTTTTTTTTTTCGGCATCAAAAATCTTTGTACGATAACATGGGGATGAGAGATCTATATATATTACTATATCTATGATAGAACTACATTAGCACTTTATCAATGTGTATAAAATCTTTAAATTGATTATGACGTCAATTTTCGTGAGATGCATAATTTAACTTTTTATAATTTTTTAACGTTCACGTTTGATTAAATGTATTTATTTTTATGTCGAAAGAAAATGAACTCGTATTTTTTTATTTTTTTTTTTTATTATTATTTTTTTTTTTTTTTTGGCAACAATTAAATTAATGGAGATATTTTATTCACAGATATTTTGGAGCAACTTTAATAAAGGTCTATAATTAACAAATAATTGCAATAAAACAATATTGTGACAATAAATTGAGATAAAAACTATCCTATCTCTCAAGTTGGACCAAACTGCACACAGTGTGCAAAATTTCATTAAAATCGGTTCCTTAGTTTAGGAGTTTACCCTGGACAAACATCGTGACACGTAATTTATATATATATACAGATATACAATAATTTAAAGAATTACAGAATGTATACAAGAAAGCAAATAAAATAAATGAACCCCTGAATGAGGAAATAGAACAAACCATAAGAGGAAACTTAATTACGTTTTATCATATTTTTAATTTTTATATCATACAAATATTCGTTTTAAAAGTTATATATATATATATATATATATATATATATATATATAATATGATAGAAAGAGAAGTAAGATTTAAACTAGTATATTTTAAAATATTATTTTCATATTTTAAAGTATTAATTCCCTATTTTAAATTAATATTGCAAAATGACTTGAAGAAAATCTCATATTAAGCAATAAGTTACTTTAATAGTATAAAAATGGAATTTCGTAATCGCGATCATTCGAAAATGAATAAACAAGTCAATAATTTAAATTGAATGAGCATCTGGGGTCTGAAATATTCCATAAATAAGTTAACTGGTGTTTAAGATTTATGACTGTAATTTAATAACAATTGATGCAAGTTAATTTGATTGCTTATGTCAGATGTTGTAAATATAGTTGTTTATGACTTGGCGAGTGTAAGCCAAGTCGTCTTGTCTAGCTGCGCGAAATCATTGGCCAATAGGACACAAATAAGCATTGTGTCATTAGATAATATAACCACTAAAGAAATGGGGAGGAGATTAAGATTACACCAGAAATATGCAAAAATTATGACTATAAAAGATGCAAAAATTAGTGGTCTTCCAGAGCTCTCAACTGCTAATAGTTGTCTGAAAAAGCTAAGCCGACCGCCGAATCTGAGAGTTAATGAACGTACGAAATAGTATACAATCTTGATGTAAGTTTACGGCAAATTCCGATATCCGTGGTTGGGACCGCTGATTTCAATACCCCGCCAATGTTCAGAGGGTTAGATAGATCCCCATTGCCTTTCATACAACCCAAGCCACGATATGGATATTAAATAAAGATGTGTTCCAGAAAAAGAGTTGGTTTTCTTGTGAAGTCCTTGTCTGCAATTTCCTCCTTCAGAGTACTGACAACTATAGAAACCTGTGGGACTTGTGGGTTTAGTAATGCGTGGGTTTAACGACCCCGTCAGTATGTTACACACACATATATATATTTCAACAAATAACCTTTCATGTAAAAATAAAATTGACGTAGAAAAACATCATTTACGTTCTTCATTTACAAAACGGAGCTTACTTTCCAACCACGCCCTATACATCCGTTTAACATTTTGACGACCGCATGTTTTTTTTTTTTTTTTTTTTTTTTTTTTTTTTTTTTTTTTTTTAATGGTATATTCCGCCCGTGGGCGTTATTCTTTCATCTTACACTATTTCAGAACAAGGTTTTCTGTATCCATATTTATGACATATGAATATACATAATAATATAACACTCTTTCTTATGAAAGTATTTATATTCATAGTATTTTGATTGTACAAATATGAATATAGCGAATATTCTTAAGAAATATTGCAACGTACGATTTGGAAAAGAAACGCCCACTGGCGGAGTTACAGATTTTGAAATGACGTGAATCTATGTCAGCGGTCGCGAAAGTGTTAATATAAACATTCAAATAAAATTTTATATATTTTAATCTATCCTATAGCATGTGATTTACATTTCTTACAAGTTATTTTCTCTTTTCAGGTTTTCCAGGGTAATATTGACAGAAATTCTCCTGTGTTGAAACTTTTTGATCATATGATAACTGCAAGATTTCTGGAAATCATTATCTTAGATTATCATAATTTGCCAGCTTTACGTATGGAAATGCTCGGATGTTTCATACCTTACAGTAAGAATTTGTTCAAAATACCTTTAATCTGTAATAGTATATATTTTACTAACCTGCTATCAGGGCCAGATTAAGGCATAGGCAAACGGGGCATGAGCTCAGGGCACCCAAATTTGGGGGCACCAAATCTAAATGTTTTAAAATTTGTTACTGCTTTTATGTTGAACTATAGAAAAATGGAAACATTGAATCATGATTTTTTTTTATTAACGTTATTCGAAAATTGTTAAACTAAATTAGATGTGTTCATACCTGTTAATAATCTAATTAATATTCCGTAGTATTGTTAATACCCCCTTCCCTTTTTTTTTTTTTTTTCACATCAGTTTATTTTTAAAGTAATTTTCTCCGAATGCAATTACGATTAAATAAAAATACTAATGTGTGTGTGGGAAGGGGTGGGGGGAGAAACGGTGGGTACTAACATCACTACGGAATATTAACTAGGATGTTGGCAGGTATATATATTAATAAGCTACAATATCTACATTGTCTTAAGTATTTTGGTCTATTTTGCATTTTTTTTTTTCCTTAATGCTTCCAAACTGCGAATTTAACTCTAAAAAAGATGACATGTAGATTAGTTGTGTGTTGTCATGTCATCAGAAATGTAGCAAGTGACAATTTGCCAGTTTAATGTTTCATGACATTACTTCCAACTCAGTTATAGTGCAGAACATTTGTTTAAAATAATTACTAGTTATGAGTGTGGATTTGGATTTATTAAATTGCTGTGGTAAGAGCTACGACTATGGTGATATCTTCCTAAACCCATGAGATTGTTCTTTGCTGTAGTATAAGACATAAGCGCACCCCCCCCCCCCACCACCACACACACACTTTCAGTTCAGGATATTAAAACCGAAGAATGAGTTTAAAAATGCATTCAAGCCCTGAGCCTCCTACAGGCATATGCAGAAATTCTACAACCTAAAGACCTCTTTGGCTTCTGAAAGGGGGGCCCCCAAAAAATAAGCTTGCCCCGGGGCTCCAGATAGTCTAATTCGGGCCCTGAATGTATTTTCTAAAGCAAGCGTGGTTTTGAGGGTTCTAATTTAATTTTTGAAATGTACAATGTTGCTTGCTTGTTTTGGAAAACACACAAAATTTAGCATTTAAAATCCATTTATTTCGTTTTCAATGTTATTGTGGATATGAAAGCATTCTAATTCTTGCATATTTTAACTATCATAGATAAATCTGATATTTTGTTGTTCCAAAAAAAAGATTTTTTCAGTTTTATTTTTCTTAAAGATTATGTTAAAAGAAATATATTTTTATGAGTGATGCACAATAATTTAATTTATAGCATCCAAAATGTCTTTTACATATAAAAGTTGTATAAGATATAATACACTCAAAAATTATTTAACTGTGTATGCTTGGGGGCAGGGGAACTACTCACAACTAATCTACATGTGATATTTTTTACAGTTAAATACGCCGTTTGGAAGCATTAAGGAAGAAAAATGAACTTTTTTATAAAAGTTGTGCCGAGGACCTCCAAAAGTCAGTCGGGCCCTGCCTGCTATTCAATGTTATATGACGATTTCTTATTCTTTAAAAATTCTTTGTTTGGCCCAATCGCTTTTTTTTTTTTACTTACCATTGGATTAGCAAGAAGATATTTTATTTAAAGAGTACAATTAATGCTTGAGATATCATTTGAACATCATTGAAAAGTCTTTTCATTTACTCGGATATATATATATATTATATTATTAGTCATTGGATAAATAATTATTTTCATAAAAATTTAACGAGAATAAGCATAAATTTTGCCACATTCATATAAATTTTCATTTTATTTTAGCTGTATACACTCCAAATCCTGTTCTTCAAACTACTACAGGTTTGTACATTTTGACAATTTTAATTTTCTGTACTCGTATATTGGCTTCAAAGTAGATTAATCTAGAAATTCTTATTATTAGAAATTTGTGTGGAATATGGACCTTGGATTAGTTTGTCCGATCCTGCCTCTTCTGATTTCGGTGATGAAGAGCCCATAGATCAAATTATTACTACATCTTCAGTTTGCAGAAATCCATTTGAAATAGAATGCCGAACACAAGTAACTAAAAAGGATTCATCCCAAGTCGGACAGCATGTCACTTGTGATCTTGCTCACGGGCTCATATGTAAAAACTCTGAGCAAACATCTTATCAGTGTTATAACTATGAAGTGAGGATAAAGTGTTGGACATGTGGTAAGATATCTTTAAAATTTCTTGCGCTGTTCTTAATATAAGGCATTTTAAACTATTGAAATTAAAAAATAAATAAAGGTAAAAATTACATTTTGCGCTGAAAATAAAGACTAAATTTAGAGCTTTTTACGCCTAGAAGGACATTCCTCTTTGACAAAGAGATGGAATATATCTGGTTTGAAACCAGATCACGCTTGTTGGCCTAGCTGTTTGGTGTTAGTTTTCTTCATAACTCGCATGAATACGGACTAAAATAACTTACAAAGATCTCCATGGAGGACATTCCATCCAGGCCTAGATCCCACAACCAGACAGTTGGCCTTAACTACCCATACTAACAAGCACCACCTCTTCATTGAAGTTTCTAAATTGCAAGATTTTGCATTTCGTGCTAATTGTTGGTCTATATCAACTTCCTTCTGTAACTTCACAATGTACCAACTGTGAGACCTTTAAAAATTATGAAGCTAAGTTATCAGAACTAGAAAATACAATGTTTCAACCTTCATTAAATCCGTACTTAAACAATATTTTAGGTTCCTTCAAATGAATTCATTGGCATTATTCAGCAAAACCCGTATCTTGTAGATAACTACGCGATATCTCTATATGTAAGTATCCGTGCTTTTGAATGTTTCCTAAACTGATTACCAAAACCATTAATAAGCAGGGTTTTTATTTTTTCTTCCCTGCAGATTGATTAGTGAAATTTTACATCGCATGTCAGTTTAAGGAATTGAACTATATCTTAATTTCACTACTTTTAATGTCTTCTGTATATATAAGAAAAAAATATGGGATTTGTGAAAATTTTCTACGTCTGGTTTTCGATGGATTTATACATTTGGAGATGTTCTGAACAAGATTTGAACATTTTCAAAAAATGCTTGTGTGTATCAAAAATATTGTGCGCGTTGTATCTCGCGAATCAACGCACGAAGTTTAACCTAACTTGCTATTTCGTTGGATCTTGATTAAAATTGGTGCTTATTACATTTTGAAATCAATCGCTTGAGGGGGGGGGGGGAATATTTAGGGCATAATAGTGAATGTTAAAAATGAAATTTAAACTCAAAAATTTTCAAGAAACCCCGAACCTCCGAAATCTCTCATTGGCTATGCCTTGCAAGTTTTTAATGTGGCAGTACAGGACAAATTTTTGGATAAATATTACTAATGAGAACTATTTTTAACACTTCAATATGGGGAAAAAAAAAGTATAACAGTGAAAATCAACCAGGAAAATATTTTTGTATTTATAGGAGTATTTCCCCCCCTCCCTAACCTCTCTAAGAGAATGTAAACTTTCAATATGGGTATTTTTCAAAAGAACTCGTCAATACCTTTAAAATGAATGGTTGAACCATAGATCTGTGATAATTTAAAACTTTAGATTTTATTTTTTTTTCCATTTTTAATTTAAAAACAAAAACAAAATCGACACAAAATCAAATTTCTTTGGACATTTAATGTGTTTAATTCTCTGAAATAAAAATCGTCTGCATTTATCATGGAGAAGGATTTTAACTAGTATGTTATGGCCCCCACAAAACTTTATTCTATATTTTCTTATGCACATTCACACAGTACATATTAAAATTATTTATAAAAAATTTCCATGATGAATGCAGTCTATTTTTATCATAACATTAAATGTTCAAAGAAGAATCATTTCTATTCTTATACAGAAAATATCTTAAACGTGTTTCAAATTATCAGAGATCTATGCTTCAAGCATTCGTTTTAATAATATTGCGTTCTTTTGAATGATACTCTTATTGAAGCTTTTCAACCTCTTGGAAGGAAGGGTATTCCCCTTCAGGTGGAGAAGAAATCGCATACATTAACAAAAAAAAAGTGTATATATATATATATATATAAATTTCGTATTGAAAAGTTAAAAATAATTACGTAGGGAAGAGTGGGGATGAATGGAACATTTTTCATGTTTTTATTGATAACATCGGCCATATGTAATTCAGAATTTTGCAACATATTGCTCATACGTGCACTTCAGTAATCAGTTACATATAAACATACTAGCTTTAGTAAAAAGTTATTATTTTTAATTAGTATTTTTTATATATGCATGTGTATTGTCCCATTCATCACCACCAATGTGGATGAATGGGACAGGATTGGGGATGAATGGGGTAGGACTGGAGTTAACAAAGAAACGAAAACAAAATGAAAGTAAATAATTTTTTTAAGTTAAATTGGTTTATGTGATTTTATTACACACTATAAATTCAATGAAATTAACTTAAAGTGATGTATTGACTCAAATTAACATCAAAAGACAAAAATCCTTTGGTTCGTGCAGTTCCTAGTGCTGTAAGCTTTGGTAATTTGATCTAATAAGACCTAATCTAAAAATAAACCAATAAGACACAAGAAAACGATAAATCATTATAATAGAGTATAAATTATCCGGATAAATTTTTGTTTCCGACTAATCGGAAAACAACATTCTATTCTGTATTACATTAATAATCGCCAGGATTTATTTAATTAGCTTGATTGTAATTGTGATTTTAATCAAATTATTATTAGTTTATTTATTTCAATTATTGATGTAAGTTGCATTGAATATTCTAACTTATAATTTTTTTAATCATAATTATTATAAACAAAAATCACAACAATCAATTTTTTTCTTCTAAGTCTACAAAATTAAGAATCCTGATAATCAATATGGCTAATTTACGTTTAAAATGTGTAAAATTTTAATTGCTTGTGTAAAATTTTAAATTACTACTTAGTTGGGAATGTCCTATTCATCACCGTTTAAACTGTCCCATTCATCCCAACCATCACATGATGATATAAAACAGGAAATAGGCTTAATGAACAATTGTCAATATTCTTCTTGAATATCATAAACACAATAAAAGATAATGCCTTTTCACCATATAAGAGTTATATTAACTTTAAGTAAAACCTAACCGAATCAGTAAAAACTTACTTTGGCAGCTAAAAAAAACATTTTAATTTTTTCTGCCTTTCTATGAACAGCACAATTCTGAAACTGCACTTGATGAATGACCTCAGTACTGCCATATATCAGAAAAATTGTCAAGTTTCGGTGCTTGTAAAACATAAAAATTTTGCCATTGTCCCATTCATCCTGCGTCCCATTCAACCCCTCTCCCCTACATTTACACGAAATCTTGTCCTACAAGATGTGTCCCAAAAGTAAGTTGAACAAGTCCAGGAAAAAAGATTTATTGCAGATAAAGGTACAAACAACTAAAATTCTTCAAAGTAGCTTCCTTTCGCGTCGGCATACCAGCGCCAACGTTTTACCCAGGCGCCGAACGCACCCTGGAAGGCGTCGACGGGGACCTCCTTCAAGCACCTCATCATCGCTTCTTTGACGGCTTCCATAGTCACGAAGTGGTGGCCCTTGAGTTCCGTCTTAATTCTCAGGAACAAGAAGTAGTCAGCTGGTGCCATGCCAAGTCGGGGCTGTACGCCGGCTGGGGCAGTGTTGCCACACATGTTTCGTTAAGTAATCCATGACAATGAAGGCGGTGTGCGACGGTACATTGTCATGGTGAAGACGCCAAGTTTTGGCAATCTCCTTCCTGACGCATTGCACTTTGCTTTGGAGCCTTTTCGGAACTTCCAAGTAAAAATGACTGTTCACTGTTTGTCCTTGTGGCACAAATTCTGAGTGGACAATGCTTCTTTTGTCGAAAAAACTCTTTTGTCATTCAACATACTTTTGGGACATACCTTGTATAATGCCATATTAAGAAGTATGGGAAAATGATGACTGCGCCACCTGTTGAGCGATTGATACCCAAATGTAATCAGCAACAGATTAGGTTTAAAATTCAACTAAATACGAACTTTAGTTAAATTTCGTTTATTGATTCATGAAATACGGCAAGTACAAAATTTTGTATACACATTTTCTAAAAATGGTCAGTTCGTGTGCAGGACATTTCAAGTCATCGAAATCCATCAAAAATAGGAGGTAAAAAATTTTCACGAATCCAACATTATTTTATGTATATTGATGAATGTAATATTAAATATTTTGTACAGCGTGATTTAAATTGTTTAAAATTTGTTAATGTATTAAGAGTTATTTTATATTAAAAATATTGCGTTTACCCCCCCCCCTTTTTTTTTTTTTTTTTTTTTTTTAGAAGATCTTATAGAATTATGAAATATTGGGGATTACAGATGCCACTGTATACTATATACCAAAGATAATTGTTTAAAATATATTTTAATATGTACTATTTCAGTTTAGATAAATTTATGTAAAAGAACTATTATTCTCAATCTTTGCAAAAGAAATTAAGAAGCATAAATCGCCTGAAGTGTTCAAGAAAAATATTTGTATTGCTCACACATGTTTTTATACATTTGTTTCACGCGAGATTTTTGTTATAAAATATCGAAGATTTGTTTTCAAAATATTGGCATTGTTTGAAAAATCGTTAAATAAAGAATTTCTTTCCCTCACAGGTGGTGCTGAAACCACGACTATGGCACCGTTAGAAATGTGTCCAGAAATTCCCTTTACTTATAAGAATAGTTGTCCGGAATTTTGTCCACCCGATTTTGCCTGCGATGGAACTTCATGCGTGCCAAATACAGACTGCCCCTGTTTTATAAATGGAAAACGATTTGAAGTAAGCCGGATATCAAATACTTAATTTTTGTAAAGATGTAGCTATTGAGATGCCTATCAGAATTTTTTAATATTTTTTATTTCCAAAAAGCTGGATTAGGTTATTTTTAACCTTTTTCATAAGAATTATTAGTACCAGTTTTAAAATACCTTGGTAGCTGAATCTTGTCTTTAATACTCGAATGTATTTTAATGTTTAATTATATTTTTTCTCGTGTAAGAGTTTTTCTAGAAACTTTCAATTTTATTAAATAAGTCCAGAACTATTATATTGACTTTATTAAAATTTTAAATTATTTTGAATTTTGTTATAATATACAGTTGTTAGTTTATCCTTTCATATAAAGGCATCGTCTTATGTATACTTTTAAGGAAACCTGTAACCTTTTTAATATATCATCTGTACTGTAGTTTTCAAAATGTCTTGCAGTACAGTAATTCTTTTATTAGAATTTTAATATAGAAGTATTTGAATATTTTAGCATCGTTTCAGACAGTTATTCATTTAACAAATTTGAATAACAGTATTACAAATCTCATTTCAATGGCTAGTCGAATATTGCAAAAATTGCGCGAATGGCACCGTATTAAAAAAATGTAATCTGGTATAAGAAGTGAAATTTAAATATTTATTAAATGTTTTTGTATCTCTTAGCCATCTAATAAGATAATAACTCAAGATTGCCATAGCTGCGAATGTATTCTTGGAGGACACTCGCGGTGTGAACCTGTAATGTGTCCCGATTGTTTACCAGTAAGTATAAAAATTTAGATAAGGTTTAATTAATACTTTTGACATATTTATCTCTATTGAATATTAAAACTTGTGTTTAACTTTGTTTTCATTTTTGAGAAAAATTTCCCAAAGTTCAATTTTTCTATACTGTGAACTGAAAATACATGCATCCATTTAACGTAGGAATAATGTTTTTAATGTAAACTATTTTTCGCAAAATGTATTTACATTTAAAATGTTCAATTTTATTTGATTGTATAATTCTAAACTTTGGTGAGAATCCTAGCAAGAAAAACAAATATATTGGGTGTCCAGTAAGTATGGAGACACTTTAAAAATTGATACAAATTAAAATAATTGAACACGGTTTGTAAAAAAATTATTCTCGGGAAGGATATTTTTTTTTTTTTTTTTTTTCTTTTTTTCTTTTTTTTTTTTTTTTTTGGGGGGGGGAGTTTATGAAATAGCTAAATTTTTTGTCTATAGGGGCATCACATAGACGCGTAACGAGAAATGTGCAAATCAAAGTCTCATAAATTGCACGGTTTTATGATTAACAGCTTATTTCTTATTTCCTCCCCTATTTATGCATACATGGCGATGCTGACTTGGTGGATAAAGCATTATTGGTGAAGATGTTTTATCTCACAAGGAAACATTCAAAAGATGTCGTCTTCAAAAAATATTGAAAAATGTATGGGATTCTACTCTTCATTAAAACCAGAAAGTGAAAAAAAATATCGGCTGAAATGAATTACAGCGACCAGTAAAAATGATCAAAATTAAGCGTATTTGGCGATTTCACACTGTTAGGCGATTGATTTTGAGTACTTGGTGGAGAAGCAAAACACGGTTTTGTTCGTACACGGCAATCTCGGTACTAGCGAACTTATCGCCTAACAGCGCTAAATCGCCAAAAATGCTTAATTTTGATAATTTTTTGTGGTCGCTGTAATTCATTTCAGCCGATAATTTATTCACTTTCTGGTGTTTTATGAAGAGTAGAATCATATATGCTTTTTTAAATATTCTTTGAAGACTGCACCTTTTGAATGTTTCCTTGTCACTTAAGAATCGCCGACTAAAGCTGCTGTTAGCAGTGTTGTAACTCGTTTGCATACTATAATTTGTAGTGATGAGGGGAGGATACATAAAAATAAGTTATATGCTTGTAAACATTTGCATGCAAATATAGTTTTCATGGAAATGTATGTGTCCACGTACAATGTCGTCTATAGACTAAAAAAAAAAAAAATTTTTTTCACCAAAAAAATCCCCTTTCACGAGAATAACTTTTTCGCAAACCATATTCAATTGACGACTTGACTTTCTGTCGTCATTCTATGTCATGATGAAATTTAACCTATAGGAGTCTTAATTTAGCCCACAAATAAAGGACTATAGCCAATCATAGTGCAGCTTTTCCCCACAAACAAAGGGAAACTCCGCCTCGTTCTAGTCGTCCATTCTACTAATTCCTTCAATTTTTCTGAATTTTTAAAATGTCTTCAGACTTATGGGGGATACCTGGTATTCCCTCTTCTCGTTTCTATTTTCTACATGTTATAATTTCAATAAGAAGTTTAGTTCTTTTATTATAATGGATAAAGCAAAACTTTCTAGATGTTAAAATAAGTCCATAACAGTAAAAGTTGAAATAATAAAATACATTTTAAAGCTTTTATTGTTTTTATTTGTAGGTTGAATGGCATATAATTCTTCCGTTGATTTTTATTTGTTAGGGTCAAAAATCAGAAATGGACTCTAGTTGTCAGTGTTCTTGTATAGGCTGCCCAGTAGGAACTTTACTGTGCCCAACCAGTGGCGAGTGTATAAAAGAAGAGCAGTGGTGTGATGGAGTCATTGACTGTCCAGATGACGAGACTGGATGCCCAACTAGTAAGAATATTTTCAGATATGATAAACAATAAACATTTTTCTGGGGGGGGAAAAAGGTAGCGTCTCTTTTTACAAAACCACCAGATTTACACAAATGAAACAATTAAACGCATTACTGCAATTCTATAGATATTTCTTTGAAATTTGTTAAAATTCTCATGAAAAAAGGGCATTTCATGAAAAAGTAAAAACGTTTTCAGGTGATTATACACATTAATTGGAGACTAAGTAAGATTATAGATAATTTTTTCCCATTTATTATTTCGACAATGGGGTCCATGTTATCCGAGAATCACTCAAAACGGTCTTTGAGGCATTGCAGTACTCGTTACAATATTTAAGTCGTTAAATTTCCAACCAAAAAAAGGACAGTCAATAGTTAATGAATATTGTATAAATTAGCTAATCGAAAATCTCCTTCATGGTTCAATTTGAAAAGTTATTTCAAAACTGTGGTTAAATTTTCAAATAAAGAGATTGAAAATTGTTGGCGTTATGCTGCGTGCCGTTTTGAAAAATCATATTTTGAGAAAAACACGTTTGAAGTTTACAAATGCATTATAGACATGAGCAAATGAAAAACATGTTGAAATGCTTTTAACTATACCCAGAAACAACACTATCGACACCTGTGAGGGTTTTGAAGAACTTACAATTCAAAAAGTGGGGATTTCTCAGTGGGTATCGAGTTGGCGCAGGTTGGCCGTTTTGGGTCATTCGAAGCGGAAGAACTAGAGGAATTCCATGAAACATTTCTTTTTTTTTTCTCCCAAGAGATTGACTTTTGCCTCATTTTAGAAGGTTCAAAGCATCCATTAAGCCAATAAAAAATTTATATTTTGAATATTTTACAGTGGTGTTATCCCTTAAACATCTAAAATATGTGACATATTCCTTTAAATAAATAGTGGTGAAAAATCTGATTAAAAAATTAGAAAGGTTGGCAGCTATGGTGTTAAAATATGTTTATAAAAATACCTCTTATAGAAACGCTTTTGAATTATTTCGGATGTCTCTATCTATACACATACCAGTGGCGGTATTTACCCCTTTTTAAATAGGTAACATCCCATAGCGAATTTATGTCAGTTTCAAGGAATTCAATGAATATTTACAAGAGTTCGGGCACGTACGGGCAAACAAGCCGAACTTTTTTCGACAAAGTTGAAAAGTGTTAAAAAGGGAAGGGGGCGGGTACTAATTGTACTGAATTTTATCGGGAATGCTAAAACATTTTTGTAATCCTTCCCGTAAAATTTTTAAAAGTTCTTTAATATGCAAATTCGTTAAAAATCGATGAATAATGTATCATAGCTACAATTTGAAAATTTTGTAATTGGGTTAATTCAAATAATCAAAATAATAGTTATGCCTTAAGTTTTATTTTCATTTTGATAAGAATATTCTTTTCTTTCTAGCTACGACATTAGCAACTACATCAACAACCATACCAACAACTGAGCTACCGGCTGTTTGCTCGACAAATTATTTACAAGGTAAATGCAAGTGAAAATTTAATTTGTATCTATTATACATGTGATTGTAAGCATATGTAAGTATTTATTTCTTTATTTCAGATACAGATACGTGCGAAATGATTGCAAACATGTTCGAAACATTTGATGGTTTGACTTATCAATATGATATTTGTGATCATGTATTGATGAAAGAGATTTCTGGATTGTATTCGGTCACAGGTAACTAAAACTATGAAAAAAACTTATTTCAAGTAATTATGTGCTTTTTGCTGTTGTTGTAATATTTCATGTTAGTGCTTAACGAAAATCATGCGATCGATGTAATATTAAAATTACGAAGCTCTCAGTCCAATTTTTGATTTTAGGTTTGAAGTTGTGTCGTATTTTGTTTATTTGTTGTAAATTATCAATTATTTTCCTTAAACAATGGCTTCCTTAGCCGGATATTCTAAAAATATATAAATTATTCGTGGGCAGTTTTGAAATATTTCTAACAGTTTGTATCTAAAAAATCGATAGATTTCGTTTTAGAATAGAGAAAAAAATTATTCTAATAATAGTAAAGCTGAAGAGACTGGAAGCGATGGAATATTTATCTTATTGGTTGATTCGATTATTTCGAGTAACAGCGTAAATATGGCATTTCAAAGGTTATTCAGTTGAGCTTTTTATGAAAACGGACTGTTTCTAGCCACCGGCAGTGGCCAAAACTCGAATTGTATAATCTTTTACTTCTAAATCTGATTCAAAAGTTAATTTTTTATTAGAATTATTTAAATGTACCCAATGTAAAGAGGACTCTACAGGATATGCGAATAACTTTTTGTTTCAAAAAATCAGCGAGAAATTTACTAGATTTTCAAAAGCAAATTTAATAAGTAATGAAGATTATTATTATTATTAATTTTAATTTTTCACAAGGTCAAAATTACCGAATTTTTTTTTTATTTGATTAAATAAAGAAATTGATTTTTTTTTTTCTTTTTTATGTAAATTAATTTTAAAAGCTTATAACATGTATCCATTATAGTTAAGATAATGTTCTCTGCTGAACACTCACCCAATGAATATAATTAAAAAAAATTTTTAATTGTCACTTCCTCTTGAGAAGAAGAAAAAAAAAGTTAATAAATAAAAACTGTTTTTTAAATTAGTTAATTTTCCTTTTCAGTTCACAAAACGTGTACATCTGAAAATTCAAACTTCTGCTACAGATACCTTGTTATAGATGTCGATGGCACAACAATTAAGTTAGGACCAGGTCTAGAGGATGCAACTTTGAAGGACATAAGAATACCTGTTGCAAATTTATGGTTAGTTTCTAAACGATTTAAAGATTTTGAACTGAAGAAGGTCGGAAACACACTAGTGTTTAGATCGTTCAAGTATAATTTTGACGTCAGCTGGGATTCTTTGGAAGATGCAAAAATAACGGTAAGAGATGAAAAATTTCGAATTATTTTATTTATGTAAGTTTAAAGGTTTAAGCATTTAATCTTGCACGAAGTTAAATTACACAAGTTATTACATGGGAAAATTTTTTATCATTTTGTTCTGTCAATTCACGTATGTTCATATGTTTTTAAACGGACATTGATTTTTTTTTTTTTTCACTACGAAAATAAATTTAGAAATATTAACTTTAAAAATAATTATTTTTAATTTTGCATTTCTTTTTTTTTTTTTTTTAATCCTTAAAGTTGAAATTACGGTGGGTGATCAAATTATTAAAATTGACATTTTTTCGATTATCTAAAAAAATTCTGAACGAAATGGCTAGAACTTACATATGCAAAAAACATTTAAAAATTAATATTTTCCGCTATCGATTTAGTCCAGAGTGTAATTAAGGGACCAACCACAAATTAAAGAAGAGTGAAAATACTTTGGATCCCTCTGTATCACAAAAAGCTACGAATGTCTTGTAACTTTAATACACTGTTACACATACTATGTAGAATATTTGTGTGTTTTGGTGCGGGAATTGCGCAATTATTTAAGCAGATACTTTTCTTTTTTTTCAAAAATTACTAATTTTTTTGACAAGTTCTTTTGCTTATTACTAGAACGGATTTCCATAAAATTTTACAAAAGTTGCTGAAAATTGACAAAACATTAGAGAAACATTATTCTGACACATAAAATTTACACGCGTAATATTTGTTGAGATATGAGCATTTTCAATAAATATTTTACTGTGCATGCGTGAAAGATAGAAATTTTTTTATTGGATAGTTAGCTCATTCAGCAACAGCAACTTTTCACACATTCAGCAACTTTTTGTCAAAAGCTCATTCGGATAGAGTGAAAAATAAGTAAATTGTCGGCAAATGAACGACCTAGAATTTAGGAATTTTCCAGAGTTAAGTACGCAGCATGTGAAAAATCCCTTATGAAATGTTAATTTCAAGATCCAATTGTTTCAATCACGTTGCAAAAGTTCTTTTTTGGAAAAACTCCTTATGAACTCACAAATCTTAGTAAATAAATAAAAATGTTAAAGTTAAAAGCCTATAAGGGTTTTTTCATGAAAACAAACTTTTTCTATGTGGTTGAAATAATTGGATCCTCAAAAAAACCCTTATGAAATTTCAGCTTTGGAAAATTCCTAAAATCTTGGTCGTTCTTTTGCCGACCATTTTCTTAATTTTTATTCTATTCAAATGAACTTTGGATAAAAGTTGCTTCAATATATCTGTACTGATACGTATAAAGGATTTAAGTCCAAAAATGTCGATTTTGAGTTAAGTACACAGTCAGACTCAGAAAAAAAAATTCTCAACCGATTGGTATAAAGGATTTAAGTCTATGTCATTTATTCTTTGAGAAAATCGATTGGTAAAAAAAGGTTCAAGTCAGAAATTTACCATTCATATATGATATAAAATATTTATTTCAGTTTTTTCCTGTTTTTAAATGAAGGTTGGCAATCACTGAATGGTATAAAGGGTATAAATCCACATAATCCCTTTTCCCTAATCGATTCTTCTGATTTGTTTTTAGTTAGTTTAATTTGTTTTTCGTCTCCTGAAAAATCAAGAATGTGGACTTAAATCCTTTATACTTATCAGTACAGATATTTAACTTTCAACTTACGTAGTAAAAATTTTCGCGCATGCGCAATAAAATAATTACTAAAAATGCTCATGTCTCAACGAATATTACTTGTGTGAATTTTATGTTTCAGAATAACTATTTCTCTAATGTTTTGTCAATTTTTCAGCAAGTTTTGTAAAATTTTATGGAAATCCGTTCCAGTTAAAAGCAAAAAAAACTTGCCAAAAAAATAGTAATTTAAAAAAAATAAATACATCTGCCTAAATAATTGTGCAATTCCCGTAACAAAACATACAAATATTGTACATAGTATTGCAACAATATATTGAAGTTACAAGTCATTTTATAGATTGTTGTGATACAGGGTGATCCCAAAGTTTTTTCGCTTCTCTTCAATGTGTGGTTGGTCCCTTAATTGCACTTTAGACTAAACTGATAATGGAAAATATGAGTTTTTAAATGTTCATTGCATGTAGGAAGTTTCAGGTCATTTCGTCAAGTATTTTTTTAGATAATCGAAAAAATGTAAAAAAGATTCTAATAATTTGATCGCCCACTGCAAATTCTTAAATTCTTCAGTTTCTAACAAATTTACGAAGTTTTATTAAAGAAAATTGTTATACAAATTAATTTTTATCGGTTTCTTTGTTTTGATGAAACGCGCTAATGAAAGTATATTGTGTTGATCTACACTCGCATCCAAAAATTTAAGGAACAACCTGTTTTCTCGTTTTATTCTTTTAAGCATAATTTTTAAACAAGCGAACATATGAACATAAATTTGAATAACATATTTGTTATAAAGGTCATTAATTGAATTTTATGTAACTTAACATAAATTATAATTTTTAAACTAATATCAATTCGAATTTTCTCAATAGTAGTAAGCACTGGAAAAAATGAAGGTTTTTTTTTTTTTTTTTTTTTAACTATCTTAAAATAAGTAGAAATTTTATTGATAAACGCATCAACCGTGAAAATTCATTTTAAGTAGTTTGGAGTACAAGATTGATTTTTTTTTTTTTTCTTTTTTTTTAATACCAACTATGTGAAAAATGTCTGAACCGGGAATTGAACCCAGGCCCTCCGCTTACTGTGCGGATGCGCTTCCACTGAGCCACCCTCACTGATAGCCAGTTCCACATTTCTCACAATAACCGTTACATCTGCGTTTGCAGATATGGTGATCCTGCCCATGATTATGGGAGAAATGTCCAGCTTGTTATTAGCCAGAATGGCTAATATTTTATTTTTATTTATTTATTTATTTTTTAGTTATAAGATTGCAATATATAAATTAGTCCTGTCGTACTAAATTAAATTCTGTCAAAGACAATTTATTTAGAAAATTGAATGAGAAATGGTGTTAAGGATGCATTACAGATAGGTGATGATGCACTAACATCCATATGTTTAAATAAAACCGGATGTTTCTTCCTTGTATTCACTTTTACTGTTCGTTCTTTTTTTTCCACGTATGTTTTTTTTTTTTTTAATACGAACATGAAAACTGGATGAGATGTTCGTTTTAAAATTATTTAATAACGTTTTTATTATTCTGGCGGTGCTCAAAATTTACAAATTGATAAAAATATTTTTTTTTTCTTTGTGTGTGTGTGGGAGGGGGAAGGAAATGTGAAAGTAGGAAGAATCTGGTTTTAATTTACCATTTGGAGGCATGTGTATCTTCAGCTATCTGTAATGCCCCTTTGACACCCTTTCTCATTTAGTTTTCTTTACTAAAATTGTTTAAATTTTTAATTTAAATATTTTATTTCATTAAGTAAATTCGGTTCTTTACCTTTCAATCTTGAAAATAAGTATTAGGATTATTTTGATGATCATTAAAATGAAAGGCGTCATGTTTAATAAGTGGGATTAAAACTACCATTTTGAATGAGATCTAAATCTTACGAAGCAACAAAAATCCCATAGGATTACATAGGAAGAGATAGTGAATCAAACTGTCGTGCCATCTTAATTAGTAAGCCTATGTATATACTTTTACATAGTAAAGCTTATATTTTATTACAGCTAAATTTCTTTTTACAGGTGTCCAAATGCTTAGCTCATAAAATTGTAGGCCTGTGCGGAATGTATAATAAGAATGTCAGAGATGATCTTACGATGCCCAGTGGCCAATTAGCAACTGGAAATGAAGCATTTGGAAATAGCTGGGCAATGGGTTCCCTAGAAAGATGCAAACCGCCAGCTTGTCCTCCAGATACAATGCGAACTGCAATAGAAATATGCAATAAACTAAGGTAACTTTTTTATCAATAACCTAAAATTAAGAAATCCTTTTATTGGGTATTTTTTTTCATCTGGAAAATTTTAAAAAGGTAAAAATATTGACAACCTTTTTAAAATAAATAAGAGTATGTACCTCCTCGAAATTTCAAAGCAAAAGTTAGCTATTTATTATTCTAGAAAGCTCATGTAATCGAGAAATTTATACAAATACAATTGTTTTTTATTTCGTTTATAATTTTAAAACATGATTTTTATCTTTATAGATACAAATTTAAAGAAAACTAAAGATCTAATAACTTATTTTTGAAAGAAGTTTTTGACATATTTAATATTTTGATTTTTCTATAACCCTCATTGAGAATGCAGACAGGAATTATTTAGTTTAACTTTTTCTATAATCAGAATATCATCATCTATATATAATCAATTTAATAATTATATGAGAATAAATAAAAATTATAAATTTCGGCAGAAATTTAAACTATATCAGTTGCAACGTAGATTTAAGAAAAATATTTATAAGTTTCTGTATTGGCATAAATGTATTCCGATTTATATTGCAGTTCTTATTTCTCATTAAAACTTTACTAATAAGTTGCACATAAATGTCGATAATGTCCAAAACAGATAAAAATGAAAGTTCGAAATTTCGTGTGTGCGATTTATCTGTTAGCTGTGTATATAACCATTATATCTGAAAGTCTAAAAGAATAACACTTGCAGTTAATATTGATTTATTTCTGACTTATGGTTTTGAAAATACTACATAATAAAGTCGAAATAGAGAAATGAGAAAATAAATTTAAAGGCATGTAGCGATCTTCATATTATATGTATAGGTAAAAGTAAAGTATTAACATCATTTAGATTTTTCGTTCTTCCTATGGTGAAAGATAGGATTTACTAGTAAGACATGTTTTAATGATTTTTCGGGCACATGTTACACAAACATTGCTGTTCGGACACGTATTAACTTTAGTAAAACTTTGACAAATCCGATGAAAATTTAGAGTTGTTTCATAAACTTGTAAGGTTTTTTTTTTTTTTTTGAGGGGGGGGATTTATAATTTCAGGTAACAAATCTCTAAATTTGCCGTTCTTTTTAGGAGATATTAAATTAAT
>OZ005649.1:261599841-261839841 GCA_963930645.1 Salticus scenicus | reverse complement strand
TTGTGGCATCATCAACGGTCGCTTTTGGCCGATTTAATAATAATAATATTAAAAGGCACATTTGCATGTATTATTACATACTACGCAAAAGAATAAAATATATATTACATACACATGTATCAAAAATGCATACTACACATTTATCAAAAATGCATACTACACATGTACATTTTTATATACCACAGATTTTAATGTATAAAAACTAAAAACAGAAAAAAAAAATTGCGTGAAAAAGCGTAGCAAAGCTCTCCCATCTCATTAATCATGGACACAATTCAAAAGTGTCTTTATTGATTATTACCTCTCAAAGGCTGATATCAATCTGCGGTAAACGCGTTGTTCAGCACAACCTTAAATAAGGTAAGTTGAAATGTTTTCCCATATTACGGATTTCAGTGTTCTTGTATGCGTACACACATACATACAAGCATGCGTGGACATACAACACGCGCAAGTGCACGCATACACAGTAATATCATGTATCCCTCTTTAATTATAAAAAATATCTATTTGTAGAGAAATAGTCATTGTGGGCGAAATTATTAAAATCTGTAGGAGAAATTTCGACGTTTTCCCAATTTATTTATTTTTATGTATTTCAGAAACTATATGTATTTTAAATTCTAATACAAATTTTGCTCAATCGAAAACTGATTTATATCCTGTTATTAATTTTGAATTGAAAAAAATAATTTGATTTTATAAAACTTGATATTCAAACAAATCTTTCTACTTTAATTAAATATTCAATATAGGTAAGTTTTAATGTAAATGCTACAGATGCTTTTATATTTTAACTGTGGTTGCAATTTTTTTTTTTTTTTTTTCACGCAGGAAAAACGTATGTATGTGTATATATAATTAATAAATCAATAAAAGAATTTAACAAATACATTAATGACTGCATATTACCGACACAGTTATTCTGCATTTTTACTTATATATATGCCTGTTCTATATGTTGAAATCTTATTCCTAATCTTAAAAAAATTCTAAATTAATTTTAAAAATGTTATTAAACGCATAGGAAATGTGTAAATTGAAAAAAAAAAAATTTTTTTTTTTTTTTTTTTTGGACTGAGGACTGACTATTAGTTTCAATCTGGATTTTTTTGTAGACCAGTTTTGTGTTACACCAAAATAAATTAGAAATATCAGCTTTATCGTTACAATTTCAGTACCAAATGAAAGGGGCGATTTTTCTGAATTCAGGGGTGCAAATAGTTTTTCGACACGGTAATTATATTTTTTAAAATTAACTAAAGTATGAAATTTAGGTGGAAACACTTCATTTTAAAAAGTACGTGGCCCAGTTTTACGGTCAAAAAAGGATAGATAAATCTATGTATATAAATAACAAAAAGATTTCTTTGGACTCTGTGTGTGGACGCACTGAGTATATATAATATATCCGGAGTTTTTTAAGGAAATGGCTTATCGCAGAGCTACACAAATTTGCATGACGTTTCGTTATGACCTGTTCTGATGCACCTCGAAGCCCGAATTTCGAATTTTTGAATAGATTTTTTAAAATTAATTAAAATATTTAAATAATAACCTGGTAATAGCTTTAAAATTAGACATTTACATTTTTAATTGTTGCTAAAAGAAATTAAGAGTTATTTATTTTATTTTTTCAGCATAAAATGAAATATGCTTTAACGCTAAAAATAAAAATAAAATATTAAATTTGCTCATGCATATGAAAAAATGACGTCTTTATGACTTTAAAATAAAATAATAATAAAAATCTAGCATAATTCTTCCGAATTTTTGTTTCATAACGTCTTTATGACTTTAAAATAAAATAATAATAATAAAGATCTAGCATGATTCTTCCGAATTTTGTTTCATAACCTTTTTTAATGTACCTTAATTTTAGATTTTTTTTTTTTTTCTAAATAATGTTTTTGCATGAAAGTTAATTCGGCATTATATTAAAGAGCATTGCTTATTGGTAATCCTGGGTAATGTTTCATCGAAAAAGTAATTCTTTACAATTTTAGATTAATTAAATTTTAAAATAAACTTAATAATGAAAATATTTTCTCTGAAGAAAGTTTACACCAACGTTGTAAACATCAAAATGAAAATTCTGGACTGAGTCCACTCGACTTTCCGAGCATTTAGCAATTAACGATTGTTAAAAATAAATTAAAATCGGAGATGCAGTTTAATAAAGAAAAAAGAAAATTCAAGTAGCTTGTTTGAGTATTTCTTTCAAAACTGCAAGTCGTTTAATAGATCGTAATATATCAGAAATCATTTGTGCCTCTTTGTGAAAATAATTATAAAATTAAGTATTTATCTATTTTATGTTTTAAACACTAAAGCGAATTTCAGACTGAAGCCCTAAGACTGCGAAGTATAAAAATTCTACTTTGTATACTGGTAAAATAAAATTAAGTTTTACTGTCATGCAAATCTTTGATGATAACCTATAACATACTTAATAATTTATATTTTAATCGAAGGTTAAATTTAGACGATAACACACTTCAAATGATCGATTTACAGTCCGTAATGATAAAAAAATTTTGTATTCTTAGTCTTTTTTTTTTTTTTTTTTTTTTTTTTTTTGGGGGGGGGGGGGGGGTATAAATGCACACACACACCAAAAAAATTAATAAAATATTTACGGACTAAAGACTTAAAGTATACATCAGCTTAAGATATAAATTGGTATACATGTTATATCTCAAAAACCCTACAGATTTGCATGAGTTTTTTTTTTTTTTTTTTTCTTCACCAGTTTACGAAATAGTATATACTAGCAGGCTACGCCCGCTTCGCTGGTCACTATATTTAAATGAATTTTCGAAAGAATTGAATTAATATTTATTCTTTTACACCACATTATAGACAAAAACTATTAAAAAAGAAACTGAAATTGCTCGAAACCTTGCTTCGGGTACCCGCTGTCTACGGCAGCTCTTTTCCCGCCCGCACTGCATCAGGTCTAGGTTTCCCATGCCTGCAGAAAGATCTTTTTCGGGCACTTCAATCTGGATATTTATCGACGACAGGGGGGGGGGGGTCTGCTACTATTTAAGAACTACGATTTTAAATATGACTGTATCTCAGCATCTATTAAATATTTTAGTTTTGAACCATGTACTTTATAGCCCATGCTATTTACACTATGTTACGATTTGATTCCGACCAATGTAATAAAATAAAATAAAATAAAAAGTAGATTCATATATATATATATAAACAAATAAATTTTAATCATTTTAATCCTTTTTACTATGCATATACTACCATTTTCCCCGATAGATACTGTAAATAAAAAATAAATAAAATCTGGTGTGACTCCACTCGACTTTCCGAACATTGGGTAATTAACAATTTTGTAGATAAAGTAAAGAAAGAGGAGTTGTTAAACAAACAGAAGAAAGAAAACCATAATAGATTGTTTCAGTATTTTTCTCCATGTATTACACGTTTTATTTAACGTTACTGAACTTTGATCCCATAGATCATAATGATAAAGAATTATTCTTTGTGTCCCGGTAAAAAAACTGTAAATGCTAGATTCACCAAAATGTATACAGTTGGTGTAACTGTGACCTATAACATGTGTACAAATTTTTTGCTCAGATTAATAAGGCGTTTAGACGCTATCACACTTTTAAAAATTTCGCCCCATAAGCCATAATGATAAAGAATTTTTCTTTGTGTCCCTGTAAAAAAGCTATGTATAAGTGCTAGATTCTTCAAAATCTATACAGATTGAGTATCTGTGACCTATAATATGTGTATAAATTTTTTGCTCAATTGAATAAGGCGTTTAGATGCTATCGCACTTTTAAGATTTTGGTCCCAAAGGCCATAAAGATAAAGAATTTTTCTTTGTGTCTAATTTTTCCTGTAAAAAAACTATAAGTGCTAGATTCACCAAAATCAATATGGTTCGTACAAGGTTGACTTACAATATACGTACCAACTTTCAGCTTGATTGAACAAAGCGTTTAGACGCCAGCGTGTTCACTCACAGACATACACACATACATACATACATCATCACAAAAATAGTGAAAACGGATTCAGGAAACCTCGAAACGGTTAGAAACATCAAAATCTCAAATTCGGATTTTTGAGATGATTACAATACTTTCCTCACTATAGTGTTCGGAAAGTAAAAATTAATGAATAAATGTTTTTTCTTTTAAAGGAATTAACTAAAAAGTGAAAAATAAGAAGTTGTTCCACTATAAAAAAAAAAAATAAACATAACATTATAAATACGTTTTTAAATTTAAAACTAATTATACTTAATTTTTTCTACTGCGTTACGATTTTATTTTCAATAAATATAACAAAAAAAAATCGCCTTCAAATGAATGTATTAAATAAAAATATGTTGCGTAATAGCCGTTGCTAAGATACGCAGACGATTGAAGCAAAAGAGTAAATCTATGAAAAATGTAAAAAAGAAGCCAATATTTAAAATCGGAAAAACATTAATTTAAAAAATTCAAATTTGAAATTTGAAAAAATCTCGATGAGGTGCCCACCTGCAGGGTCCCAGGTACCTATATGCCAAAATCTAAAAATTTAATATGTTTAATTTTTTCTACTGTATGTGGATAACTATTTAATTTCAATAAATATAATAAAAAAGATTTCTTCCTCAAATGAATTTAAATAAATAATTGTTTAATAGCCGTTGCTAAGATACGCAGACTTTTGAAACGAAAGAAATTTCTGAAAAATGAAGCATTAAAGGCAATATTTAAAATCGAAAAAACATTAATTTAAAAAATTCAAATTCGAAATTCAAAAAAATCTCGATGAGGTGCACACATGCATGGTCCCAGGAACCTATATGCCAAATTTGGATGCTCTGCGATTAGTAGTGTGAGCACCAGAGCGCAGATACAGACACACACACAGACACTTCTCTTTATTTATATACTAGCAGGCTACGCCCGCTTCGCTGGTCACTATATTTAAGTGAATTTTCAAAAGAATTGGATCAGTATTTATTTATTTTTTACATCACATTACAAATAAAAACATAAAATAAATAAATAAATAAATAAATAAATAAATAAATAAATAAATAAATAAAATAAAATAAACACTGAAATCGCTTTAGATCTCGCTTCTTCGGGTACCCGTTGCCTAAGGCAGCTCTTTTTTCTACCCGTACTGCATCGGGTACAGTTCACCACTGTCTATAGAAAGGTCTTTCCCGGGCACTTCAGTCTGGGTATTTATCTACGACTTGTGGATTTTCTGTTATTTAAGAACTACGATTTTAAAGATGACTGTATCTCAGCATCTATTATATATTTTAGTTTTTGAACCATGTGTTTTATAGCCCCCGTTATTCACACTATATTACGATTTGATTCCGACCAGTGTAATAAAATAAAATAAAAAAGTAGATTTACTTTTAAAAGGAATTAAATACATGAAAAACGAATTTTAATAAGTTTATCCTTTCCACTATAAACTATAATTTTTTTCACCCAATAAATATTATAAATAATAATAATTTAAAAAAAAAAAAAAAAAAAAAAAATTCTTTTAAATGAATTAATTAGAAAAAAATGAAA
Organism: Salticus scenicus; assembly: GCA_963930645.1. Taxonomy (NCBI): domain Eukaryota; kingdom Metazoa; phylum Arthropoda; class Arachnida; order Araneae; family Salticidae; genus Salticus; species Salticus scenicus. Next base: position 261,834,274 of record OZ005649.1, on the reverse strand, counting down.
AATAAAAAGTTGCTATATTATAAAATTTATACATAAACGTAACAATTTATTTCTATTGCATTACGATTTGATTTTCAAAAAATATAATAATAATAAAAAGAAAAAGAAAAGAAAAAAAATTACCTTCAAATGAATGTATTAAATAAAAAATGAATTGCATAATAGCCGTTGCTAAGATACGCAGACGATAACAATCGAAGAATAAATTCATGAAACATTAAAGCCAATATTTAAAATCGAAAAAACATTAATTTAAAAAATTCAAATTCGAAATTCGAAAATAACTCGATGAGGTGCACATCTGCAGGGCCCCAGGTACCTATGCCAAATTTGGAAGCTCTGTGATCAGTAGTGTGAGCGCCAAAGCGCAGATACACACACACACACACACACACACACACACACACACACACACACACACACACACAGAGACACTTCTCTTTATTTATATAGACTAGCAGGCTACGCCCGCTTCGCTGGTCACTGTATTTAAATGAATTTTCGAAAGAATTGATTTAATATTTATTTTTTTACACCGCATTATAAACAAAAAAAAAAAAAAAGAAAGAAAGAAAGAAAAAGAAAGAAAGAAACTGAAATTGCTCTAAACCTCGCTTCGGGTACCCGCTGTCTACGGCAGCTCTTTTCCCGCCCGCACTGTATCAGGTCTAGGTTTCCCATGCCTGCAGAAAGATCTTTCCCGGGCACTTCAATCTGGATATTTATCGACGACATTTGGGATATGCTACTATTTAAGAACTACGATTTTACAGATGACTGTATCTCAGCATCTATTAAATATTTTAGTTTTGTACCATGTATTTTATAGCCCATGCTATTTACTCTATATTACGATTTGATTCCGACCAATGTAATAAAATAAAACAAAATAAAAAGTAGATTAATATATATATTTATATATATAAACAAATAAATTTTAATCAATTTAATCCTTTTTACTACGTATATACTACCATTTTCCCCGATAAATACCGTAAATAAAAAAAAATTAATAAATAAAGGTTTTTTCTTTTAAAGGAATTAATTAAAAAATGAAAAATAAGAAGTTGTTCTACTATAAAAAATTAAACATAACTGTTATAAATACGTTTTTAAATTTAAAACTAATTATACTTAATTTATTCTGCTGCATTACGACTTTTATCTATAATAATAAAAGTTTTCAATAAATATAACAAATGAAAAAAAAACTAGTATGTTGTGGCCACCACAAGACTTTCTTCTATATTTACCTATACATATTCAATCAGTAACAATATTTAAAAAAAAAAAAAAAAAAAAGTAAGATTTTTTTTTTTTTTTTTTTTTGTTAAAAGTGAAAAAAATTGATAACTTTGTTTTAAATTATCACAGATTTATAGTTTAACCATTCGTTTTAAAGGTATTGACGAGACCTTTCGAAAGATACCCATCTTGAAAATTTATCCCCCCCCGGGGGGGTACGGAAGCGATGCCCCCCCATGCAGAAAATTTTTTTCCTAGTTACATACTACTATTATCAATAATTCATATTAATTTTACAATCACAAGTTTAAAACAACTCTAATTATGCACATTTATACGAATTTTTGTCCTATGCTGCCATGTTAAAAATATAGACAAAATGCTATCACAGCGCCACCTGTTGAGCTATTGATCCCCAAACATAATCAGCACCAGTTTATGTCGGGGACCAACTAAATACCAAGTTTGGTTAAATTTCGTTAAAAAAAAAAAAAAATTGCGATATTTTTAAAAGTTAAAAAAATCGATAACTTTGGTTTAAATTATCACAGATTTATCGTTCAACCATTCGTTTTAAAGGTATTGACGAAATCTTTCGAAAGATACCCATCTTGAAACTTTGCCCCCCCCCCCGGGTGGGAACTTCCCCCCCCCCGGTGGGGGGGAAACCGATGCCCCCACATGCACAAAAATTTTTTCCTAGTTAACTACTACTATTATCAACCTGATCTTTCGAAAGATACCCAATGTGAAAATTTACCCCCCTGGGGGGCTATTTCCCCCCTAGGGGGGGGGGAAGCGATGCCTCCCATGCAAAAAAATTTTTTCCTAGTTACATACTACTATTATCAATAATTCATATTAATTTTACAATCACAAGTTTAAAACAACTCTAATTATGCACATTTATACGAATTTTTGTCCTATGCTGCCATGTTAAAAATTTAGATAAAATGCTATCACAGCGCCACCTGTTGAGCTATTGATCCCCAAACATAATCAGCACCAGTTTATGTCGGGGACCAACTAAATACCAAGTTTGGTTAAATTTCGTTAAAAAAAAAAAAAAAAAAAAAAAAAAAAAAAAAAATTGCGATATTTTTCTGAGTTTTTTTTTGTTAAAAGTTAAAAAAATCGATAACTTTGGTTTAAATTATCACAGATTTATCGTTCAACCATTCGTTTTAAAGGTATTGACGAGATCTTTCGAAAGATACCCATCTTGAAACTTTGCCCCCCCCGGGTGGGAACTTCCCCCCCCGGTGGGGGTGCAACCGATGCCCCCACATGCACAAAAATTTTTTCCAAGTTAACTATTACTATTATAAACGAGACCTTTCGAAAGATACCCATCTTGAAAATTTACTTCCCCGGGGGGGGAACCGATGCCCCCCCATGCACAAAATTTTTTTCCTAGCTAACTACTACTATTATCAATAATTCATATTAATTTTACAATCACAAGTGTAAAATAACTCTTTATGCCCATTTATACGGAATTTTGTCCTATGCTGCCATGTTAAAAATTTGCATAAAATGCGATCACAACGCCACCTATGGAGCGATTGATCCCAAAATCTAATCAGCACCAGTTTATGTCAGGGTGCAACTAAATACCAAGTTTGGTTAAATTTCATTCATTGGTTCGTGAGATACAGCGTCCACAAAAAAATGATACAGACAGGCAGACAGACAGACAGACATTTTCTAAAAACTATTGATTCGTGTTCTCCACATCCCAAAACATGTAAATCCATCAAAAAGTGGACTTCGAAAATTTTCGCGAATCCAATACTTTCTCTATATTACATATAGAAGAAAGTAAAAAATCGCCTTTAAATGTATGTATTAAATAAAAATAAGTTGCGTAATAGCCGTTGCTAAGATACGCAGACGATTGAAGCAAAAGAATAAATCTATAAAAATGAAGCATTAAAGCCAATGTTTAAAATCGAAAAAACATTAATTTAAAAAATTCAAATTCGAAATTCGAAAAAATCTCGATGAGGTGCACACCTGCAGGGTCCCAGGTACCTATATGCCAAATTTGGAAGCTCTGCGATCAGTAGTGTGAGCACCAGCGCGCAGATACACACACAGACACTTCTCTTTATTTATATAGATATACTAGCAGGCAACGCCCGCTTCGCTGGTCCCTATTTTTAAATGAATCACTATAATGAATTCTCAAAATCGCATTAATTTTTATCACGTGAAAAAAAAGAGAAACAAAATCTGAGTAGGAAAAATGTCGCACCGGGTTCTCACTGCCTTCGGAAAAAATTCCCAAAATGCTCTAACCCTTATTTCTATTATTTTCCCACTTCGCCCCCTCTCCTGTCTATCCTAATAATTTTACAAATTTGAAAATATCCGCAATCGATTTGTAAGTATCAAAAACCTCTATGCACCAGTTTTGAACGATATATCTCTATTTTTATTTTTTTGCCGCTCTACTCCCCACCCCCCCTTCCCGCCCTCCCAATAATTTTAAAAATTCGAAAATATCCGCAATCGATTTGTAGGTATTGGAAACCTCTATGTACCAATTTTGAATGATCTAACTCTATTTTCTTTTTTTTTTTGCCCCTCTGCCCTTCCTTCCTGGCCTTCCTAATAACTTTACACTTTCGAAAATATCCCCATTCGACTTGCAGGCCTCTAAAACCTATCTGTACCAATTTTGAACGGCCTAACTGTATTTCTATTTGTTTTTGACCATAGCCCCCCCCCCCTTACCACCCCCTTCCCGCCCCACCTAATAATTTAAAAAATTCGAAAATATCCGCAATCGATTTGTCAGTATCGAAAACATCTATATACCAATTTTGAACGATCTAACTCTATTTTTATTTTTTGCCCCCCCTCTCCCCTCCCCCCTTCCTGCCCCTCCTAATAACTTTACACAATCGAAAATATCTTCATTCGACTTGCAGGCCTCTAAAACCTATCTGTATCAATTTTGAACGCCCTAACTGTATTTCTATTTGTTTTTGCCCCTTAGCCCCTCCCCCCCTGCTGCCCCACCTGGGGGCTGAATTTCTGAAATTCCAGAAATTGGTTTTTAGATATTTGCATTAGCTATATTTTAGAGCAAAAATTTCACGCATATCTATTTTTTTGTTTGAGATATATACGATTATGCGAAATAACGTTTTACGCATGTGAAATCACGTTTTGCACCCCCGCCCCCCCGCCCCCCTTGGGGACAGAATTTTGAAAATTCCAGAAATTGGTTTTTTGACATTTGTATTAGCTATATTTTAAAGCAAAAATTTTACGGATATCTGTTTTTTTTGTTCGAGATATGAAGGATTTTGTGAAATCACGTTTTGCCCCCCCCTCCCCCCCTTGGGGGGCGAATTTTGTAAAATCGCTTCTTAGTGGATGCCTACGGCATAGAAAGAACATTGTCACAAAATTTCATGCTTCTAGGTCCAGTGGTTTGGTCTGGGCGTTGATAGATCACCCCCTCACTCACTCAGGAAGTGTTCTTTTATATATATAGATATATATAGGTAACTATTGTAACGAATTTATGAGTTTAAAGATAATAAAAACATAAAAGGAGAATTGCAAACCAATGGACAGAATTGCTGCAAGAGGAAATGCTAAACTTAAATATAGGAATAGATTATCAATGAACAAAGCGAAACAAAACCTCGAAAAACCCTGAGGTCTTCATCAGGGCCTCCCTGATGAAGGGGATTGGGGTTTTGTTTAGTTTTGTTCATTGATAATTTATTTTATTCATTGATAAAATATATATATAGCTGTACTCCTTAAAATCTATACAGTCCAGGAGACTTTGATCTAAAACATATCTACTAATTTTTAGCTCAATCGGATAAGGCGTTTAAATGCCTTATCAGATTTACAAAATTTATGTAATTATATATCATTTATATAATTTGATATTATATAATTTAACTAATATGAGGCCACTTTATATAATTTGAGGTCTTTGTCCGTAATAATAAAGAAATTCTCTTTTGTGTCCTTGTAAAATAAATAGAAGGAATGTTAGATTAATAAAATTTTAAACAGATCGTGCGATTGCGCTACCGAAATTATATCACGTGAATTTCATTTTTTATATCTGTACTGATAAGTATAAAGGGTTTAAGTCCAAAAATGTCGATTTTGAGTTAAGTACATAGTCAGACTCAGAAAAAAATTCTCAATCGATTGGTATAAAGGATTCAAGTCTATAACATTTAGCCTTTGAGAAAATCGATTGGTAAAAAAAGTTTCAAATCAGAAATGTACCATTTATGTATAGTATAAAATATTTAATTCAGTTTTTTCCTGTTTTTAAATGAAGGTTGACAATCACTGATTGGTATAAAGGGTATAAATCAACATAATCCCTTTTTCCCTAATCTATTCTTCTGATTTGTTTTTACAGTTTAATTTTATTTTTCGTTTCCTGAAAAATCAAGAATATGGACTTAAATCCTTTATACTTATCAGTACAGATATTTACGTTTTAAACGCTGATGTAAATTTAGTTTATCTATTTAGCGTCAAGTCGATATTTTATAAAATAGTTTTATGTTGTTACTTGTAGCAAAAAATTTATCTAGTTCTTACAGAAAAAGATTTTTTTTTCCCTAATCTTTTAGAAAATATTAGTTTTTTTTTTTTTTTTTTTTTTTTTTTATGTTGTCAGGTTGTTTCTACATGAATGTAAAGCTATTTCAAAGACTGTCAAAAAAATTTTTCATAATCAAATTAATGTAAAATGTGAGAAACCCCTTTTAGAAACATGAACTAATTTTATTGGAACTTTATTGTCTATTATGTGAAAATCTGCACATATTGTTTTTGCTATACAGAGTAAAGTTTCGCTCTTCAAACCGAAAACTCAAAATTGTTGCCCTCTATATTATTGTTGAAATCATACTTAAAAAAACTCCGTTAAAAATTTTATTAAAATTCAAATGTTTTGATTCATAAATTTTCTATAGAAATGTTCCAATAGAAATTTTATTGCGATGACAAGTTAGTTGTGTGCGCGCACATTTACAATGAGAATATGATTGCAGTTTACAGTTAAAATGTTTTATAATTGACAGCTAAATATTCTATTATAATTTGTTTGAAGAAGGTCATTCATAATAACAGCAAGTTCCATTTATTAATATAACGCAGTAGTTAATTATTATTAATTGCTTAAGCGTTTAAGTTCAATCAGGTATGAATATCAAATAAACTAAAAATAGAGTAAGATAGCACTTATCTTGTATTTCATGTAGTGTGTCATGGCGTTCACGGGCTTACTCCATTTGTTCGATCTCCGATCTCCATAGCCTACACTTAGATGAAAGTAATGCAACTTCTTGAATTTATTATTTATATTAAATTATCTTGTGTGTAAGATTAATTTATACCATTTGAATATTAATCCGTGTGTGCTTTTAGAAATAACTGCTTCGTTTTGTTAATAATAATTAGAACACACAAGTTTTAATTATTGGCTTCGTAGGACGCATAAATCTTGTGTTACATGTTTCTTATACAAATTATAACATACAACTGAACTGTAAAAAAATATTAGATATATACGTAAAAAAAGGAAGAAAAAAAAATAAAAAGGTCATTACGTGGTATTGATGAAATAGATTGACATGCAAACTAATTCATACAAAATTTTTATTCTTTAAATGATTTAAACATGATTTAAATGAAAGTTCAAGTAATCAAGCGTCTACGGAGTTTAGCACAGTTTCAATGTCTTTGAGTAAATATAATCACTTGTGGATTAAATGACGGACTTATGAATTTCTCGCTGAATAAATGAAGTTATTATGTTTTTACGATATACTGACCGATTGATTATTACACCTTTTCTAACATAATTAATAACTATTATCGATCTATAATCGATCGTTCTACACTAAAATATAACGATACGATTATGTAAAAAACTTTTAGAACATGTATAAAACTGCCATAACATTAACTTTACTAAAAATAAATGTATAATTTTATAACATAATAAATTATTGTAAATTTTGTTACAACTTTATAATTGAACAAGCTGTTTCTAAAGCATTGAATGTTGCAAATTTTAGCCTTGCATTAATATGTCGTTTTTTCAAAATTAAGTTTACTTTTTTAAATTTGCATATTTAATGCTTTTCTCCCGACTTGAGATACTTCGAACAGTTCTAGAAGTAACTTGAAATTAAGAACGGATTTATTGATGTATACATAATATGCATAGTCATTCTTATAACGCTTCTTTTCATTCTGACTGACGGTTTTAATGGCCGTTAACTTCTGTTCTTTGCACCCTAATTGGGACAGTTTTTGATCTGTTAATTTTGTTAGCAATTTGTGTTTCATTCATTCCGATTTCGCGAAATACCAACATTTTCTTTTCCCATATCAGTAAATACTTTTTCACTACCGTTACTCTCAGTTGTTTCGATAGTCAAATTTATATCGTTATTCTACCTTCGTCGCAACAATTCCGTACAAAATTATTCAAATTTATTCGAATTTATTCAAAATTATTCGAATTTTCTCAAATCTCATTTTGCAAATTATTGCTTTTAAAACTGGTTTCTAAATCATTTCCTTTTCATTATATTACACATTTTTCTTTATCCCTTAAAATTATCTAAAACTTCAAATTCTTTTATTATTATTATTCTCTTGCAGTTTAAGAAAAGTTTAAAATTTATAAAAATATTCCGGATTGAAAAAAAGGGGGGGGGGGGGAATCGGTGGTGGTTGCAGTTTTTCTCTCTGCTTTGTATTATAAATAAAAGGTCGATGTTAGTTTGTTTTTCAACTTTTAACAAAATTTCACCAATTTTATGACTTACAACCTATTTTCCCCAAATTCTTATGTACTTGCTCTCATCTGTAACGGTAAGTTTGTGAATTTCATAGTTTGAAATTTCGTTTAAAAGCGATAGCAGAAGCAAGACCATTAAAAAGGCCAAATAAAATAGAAGTAACGGTCCGATTTTTTCAGAATCTGTACCATTAGATAGGGGAAATTTTTCTGAAACCAGGCATACAATTCGCTAATCGATGCAATAATTAGATTGTTTTAACTATCTAAAGTAATATTTCTAATGGCAACAATTGATTTCTCAATGTATCATCCCGGACAATGTCTAGGACATAGAATAATAATAGAGGAAGAAGGAGCACGCCAATAGTCTTAATGCTTACAAACCCCTTCTAGTGAAATGCCAGCGAAAGCTACTTTTGCTCCTCTCAACATTGAAGTTTGTTAATAAAGGCTTGTTAATAATCGCTGTTTTTTGTGGCAACACAACACCTTATGTAGAAACACTTATGCTCCTTCTTCCTTTATTATTATTCTATGGTCTAGGAAAATAAATTATACAAAATCCTTTGGTGATAAAATTTTCACGTGACGTAAATAAATTTAAGTTAAAAATTAACTTTTTATCCATTAATCTATTGCTGTATCCAACAAAGTTCGCTTTGGCGAGATTTTGTAATGTTAAAAAAAAAAACTATCGATGCGAAATTAGAAGATGAGTGTGTATGTGAATTATGAATCATTTATAAATGAGTTTGAATTTGACTCTTTTTTTTTTTTTTTTTTACATTAAAAAAAAAAAAAAAAAAAAAAAAAAAAAAAAAATTGCAATTCACCTTAATACCTTCATCCTAATGCAATAAAATTTGCAAAATCATAACCTCGAAAAGATTTATATGATACGATACATTAAGAATTTGGTTTTTAAAAAATTTTTTAATATGTATTATTCACAGGTGTTTGTAGAGGTCACGGTGATCCAAACTTCATTACCTTCGATGGTCGTTACTATGCTTTCCAAGGTATCTGTACATATATTCTTGCTCAACATCAAACATCTGACGACCCAAAACTGAACTTCAGAATCTTAGTCACCAATGTCGAATGTCCTGAAGAGCCACATACATCTTGTGCCCAAGGTTTAACTATTTACTGGAAGGACCATGTCATTGAAAAATTTAAAAACAAACCAGTGAGTAAAAATTGTAAAAATTAAAGATTTAGTTAATTTATATGCAATGCAATTTTTGTATGGTTTAAGGCCTTAAATGTTTTTTTCTAAATAAAATACTCAAGAGATACACATGGCATAAAATTACTTTTTAAGTAATTGTCACATACATGCTACATAAATTTTATCTTAAGTTTTTTTTTTTTTTTTTTTTAGTGCTAGAGGCCTATTTCAGTCGGTATAGCGTTGTCGAATTTTTATAATACACTCTTAATAGTGCTAAGGGCCTATTTCAGTCGGTTTATTGAATGGGGATTTATTGAATGAAGTCCCCCCCCAAGGCCCAACTTTGTCATGAGTCCCCCCCCAGGCCCAACTTTGACATGAGTCCCCCCCCCAGGCCCAACTTTGACATGAGTCCCCCCCCAGGCCCAACTTTGACATGAGTCCTCCCCCAAGGCACACCTTTGACACATGTCCCCCCCCAAGGCACACCTCCCCCTCATTGGGAAAAAGAGAAAAAACGTTGTTTTGCGGCTATGACAGTTTGGACTTCCAACGTTATTTGTTACAGTATCTGCAGCTGAAACACATTGGTTTGATTTAATGAAAACTTTATCATGGAATTTAGATCGTCACGAATTAACTAAAGAAGAATTTGTCGATATTAACAAGTTTAGCAGTAGGCCTCTGGCACTAAATTAAAATCTGTCATTGTCAGATTTTCATGTTTTTAAATAATGAAATGTCGTGTCTGTATAATTTTTTTTTTTTCTTTCCCTTCTTCTTTCTTTTCTGTAAATATTACTTTAGAAACTCAAATGCATTTATTGGTGTTACCTTCCATTTTAAATGAATTTCAAAATAAGAAATTCTGGGAATATTTCTTAAAATATCGCTATTATTTTACGATGCTTGACTGTCTGATAGTTTGACTGATGAAAAGCATGAAAGCTTTTTGGTAAATTTAAGCGTTAAGGAAATTTAATTTCTTACAGCATGAGAGTTACTTTTTTAAGTTGTACAATTTTTTTTTTTTTTTTTTTTTTTTTTTAAAGTAAATATTGTGTTTATTAACAGAATAATATTTATATACACACTGAAGAAGAGGAACAAATTTTTCTTTATTTAGGTATATTTGGATGAAAAACCATTAAGTGCTGAAGATTCGCCTCTTGATTACGAAGGCATCAGTATTAATTTTGTTCCAAACAAAAGTACTTTGATACACATTAAAGAGATCAATCTGGCAGTTCGTTACTTTGATCAGATGTACGGATTTAATATAGAACTTCCTGCCTTCTTTTATTACAACAAAACTGAAGGATTATGTGGTATGTGTTCAATTTTCTTCTTTTAAAAACTATATATAAGTATATAAAGGAAAAATAAACATTTAATTTATAATTTTATTTGAGTAAATTTAAAATGCTCTTCTATTTCCATCAATCTGGCAGACCGTTACTTAGATCAGATGTATGGATATAATATAGAATTTCTTGCCTCCGTTTATTATAACAAATCTAAGGATTACACGAAAAATTTTTCAATTTCCTTTTAAAAAAAAATAGATACAACTATAAATGAAAGATAAATTTTTAATTTGCAATTTTATGCGAGTAAATTAAAATGCTTCATTGGAGCGATAGTAAAATTTCAGATTAGCAAAATTGGACTAAAAATTCAATATTTCAGTATTATTAAAATGTAAATCTGCATATAACAGATGGAAACTTTTGAATTCCCATCCTTCTATGCACAGTTATGAACGTTTTATATTGGTAAATAATATTAAATCCGTTGTAAAATGAAAATTTTAAAAATTTCCTCAAAACTATTTTTAACATTGTTTCGTCAAGTTCAAAATGTTCCGTCTGTTTTATTTTTTTGTCTTCATTTAATGGTTCTTTATATATCTTAGCATAAAACATAGTTACACTTTTTGTTTTTTAAACTTTTAAAATAATTTGAAATTAAAAAAAAAAAAAAAAAAAAAAAATTTTAATTCCTACTATTAGTTCACACTCTCCCTATATCTTGTGCAAATCTTGCAATCGATTTTTAACTAACTTCCCGACTAGCTAGAAATTTGAAACTTTCAGGGTTGCTCAGAACACGGTGACAACACAATGCTTCGAAGTCATATTTTCGAATTTTTTATTAATTTTCTTATAATTAATTAAATTATGAAAACAATAACATCCTAATAGCGTTAAAATAGCCTTTAAAATATTAGCTATAATTTAATTGTTACCAAAAAATATTTGAGTTAATTCTCTTTCGACATAAAAATAAATACATTTAATTAAACGTGAACGTTAAAAAATTATAAAAAGTTAAATTATGCATTTCGCAAAAATTTGACGTCATTATCACTTTAAAAATTTTATGCATATTGAAAAGAGCTCAGATTCATCAAAAAGTTTAAAACATAGTATATAAAGTTTTTTTTTTTTTTTTAATCTTTATTTCATTTTTCACGCGCGCTTTTTATTTCCTAATTCAAAATTATTTTTAAAAAACTTTTTCGATAGTGTTTGTAAGTAGAATTGACTTTAAAAAAAATGTTCTTTTATATTACTTGTTTTGCATAATTACGATTAAAATGTCAACTAATTTTTGCTAAAATCTAAAGTTATCTATAAAAAGGTTTGAAAAGTCTAAGTTAAAAATTAATGCGCAAAGAGCATTTTGAAGTTTAACAATTAATAATTTTAATTAATAAATTATGTTATTTTTAATGCCATTTCTCATTAAGAGCTGAGAAATGGCATTAAAAATAACATAATTTATAAGACTATATGAAAGTAACACTTTGTAGTAATAGATTTAAAATTGTAATTTTTTATTCTGAATGTCCACCGTTGCCTTAAGTAAAATAAGTGACTAGTAAAACAAATTCATTATAAAAAGTATTTAAGACTAACCTTGCCAGAATTAGTTTTTTAAACCACGCTTTATGTAAATTTAAAATATTTTATCTGAATTCTTTCAACATTATTAGGTGTCTGTAACTTTATCCAGTCAGATGATTTGTATCATCGTAATGGCTATGTGACGGAAGATATCGACGATTTTGCTTTCAGCTGGTTAGAAGAGCATGATGCCAGAACTAATTGTGAACTGGCCCGAGAAGAGGTACCAGAACCTCCGCCAGGCATCTGTAACTTTACTGTTAGTCCCTGTGAAGTTTTCTTGGACCCTACTCTGTACTCGCAATCTTGTCAAAATGATGTTGGTTACAGCAGAAAACCAGAAGCGTCTATGTGTAGATCTAAGTTCCAATACGCTCAACAATGTTGTGAAAGAGGAGTGTCTCTTGTTGAATGGCTCCAGCTAAGTGGTTGTGGTAAGAAAATCTTTTCAACTTTCAAAGTGTAATTTAAAACTTGCACAATACTTAAGAATATAATTTTTTCATGAGTTTCTAAGCTCGTTCTCCCCCCCCCCCCCCCCCCAATAAATATATATTTTTAGTGCAGTGCATCATTGTTACTTCCATTACCGTTTAATTAAGATTAATTATTATATTAAAACTATGCATATGAAATAAGTTTTTTGATCATACTGCATTGAAAATTTCTTAAATTGTGTTTAAATGTGTATGCATTTAAAACAATAGCTGAAGTACCCTTATCATTATGGAGAATCTATATTCTTTTAGGTATTGGGAGAATCAAAAAATAGAATACAAAATTATTAATTAAAACATAATTAAAAAGTTTGTAAATAATAACAAAATTTGAAAAAGGATAACTGTAACTTTGATTCATATTTGAAAGTTATGAATAATAAAAAATTGGTAGAGCTTTTTTTTTTTTTTTTTTTGGAATACAATTTCCGAGATCTAAAACTAACCTACATAATCTGTATGACTGTTAATTTTCTTTCAATAACCATGTAATACATGAGGAAGGATATCTAAAATGGGTGTATGTAACAATTTTCAAGAAAATCGTTAGAGCCGTTTTTGAGATACCGACTTTTACCAAAACTTGGCAAACTCAATTGTTGACCGGAAAACAACAAAATTTAATGAAACTTTTTAAAAATAATATGCATTGAAATAGCAATGAAATATATTAGATTACAAATACAAAACCTTTTCATTCTTTAATTTCTGCTGATATTATGAAATTAAATTAACACGTTGAGCGCCATGTCAGCCATTCTAGATTCTAGATACTTTGTCATATATCTCTAAGTACTGAAGGAATCATCTTGAAACTTTAGGATTGTGCAAAACATGTTATACTTCAACCATTTCAGTGAAAGTTTTACCCCGAAAGTAAAAGCAGTACCAGTAAAAAATTAAAACGTTGCGCGCCCTGTCAGCCATCGGTGATTGACAGTGTCAAATATGATATAAAGCCGCGTCAACCATCGGTGGCGGATATAAAATAGGATATGAAACTAAAAATATTGCATTTAATGATTGAAAATTCATTAAAAATTTGCTTAATTTTTATTTATTACAGGTGGAATCATTATGGAATTTTAATGGATTTAAGAATTTGCGTGACGCTCAACGTGTTAAATAGTAATTTCCCTGTAAAAATGTCGGACGTGATCAAACTTAATTCATTTTCATTCATATAAAATTATGTTTGTAACAACCCTCTACTTTTCAAATATGAAGACTTATTGTAAAATATGTAAAAAGTATATGAAAAAAAAATTAAAAAATTTAAAAGCTGATAAAGTATTGAAATGTATTTCATCTATATTAAATACTGGTTTGGATTTTAAAAAAATTCAGACTTCTGAAGTAAGGTAACTGACATAATTTTCATTATTTTTATTTAACTTATCCTGTAGAAAATTCTTGTCCAGAAGGAATGGTTTATGAATGCACTTCGGCTTGCCAGAAAACATGCGATAACTACAAGACTTATCAGGAAGATGATTGCAGCCTGATGCCTTTATATACTTGTGTCTGTCCGGAAGGTGAAGTACTGAAACTAGGCAAATGTATCAAGGCTATTGAGTGTGAAGTTTGTGATAAAGAAGGACATATAGTTGGTGATGTATGGCAGGATGGTCCATGCAAAAGATGTGAATGCTTTTCCGATTTATCTGTAAGTTGTACTGTAACTGAGTGTCCAGAACCACCACTGTGTGATGTGAAAGAGACTCTTCAGAAACTGAGCAGACCAACTAACACTTGTTGTGATGCATACCAATGCAGTAAGTTTAAATATTTTAAGAGTATTTTATATAGGGTAAGTGCACCAGTGATTGACACTTTTTAGAGCAATCTCTGATGTTTTTAATGTTCTAGTCATGAGAAAATATTTTTTGAAATCTTAAGTTAGTACATATGGTATGAAAAGCATTCAGAACCACATATGTGTTAAAATATATACATTTGATAACAATTATTTTTTTTATGAATTTTTATTTGACACCCACTCAATGTTCCAGTAATTGACACTTCCAGTCTTTCATTTTATTAGTAATTGGCACCCTACGTTCCAGTGTTTGACACTGCTAGTTATTCATTTTACCAGTTATTAGCACCCTATGCTCCAGTGTTTGACATAAAATGTTAAAATTCTTATATGTAAAATATGTTTTTGTTATTTTTGTTATTAATTATTTCGGTATAGATGTCAATTACTGGAGCATGCCAATCACTGGAGCACCTACCCTACTTACATTTTTCAACGCTGTGACATCTTTTTAAACGCTTCGTTTGTACGTCAAGCTTGTATTATATTTAAAAATAGAAAATTATCAGAAAATTTAATTTATTTTTAAACAGAATTTAATTTCACTTCATAAATTCTTTCTACAAATTTATATACATATATCAGTATGTACTATCAAATTTTATATCAACAAATGAATATCATGGAGAAGAGTTTTTGTGCCAAACAATTTTCATTGTTATGGCTATTTTTTAGATTTTTTAATAATTTTTGCTGTGTAGTAATGAGTTAGTTGCATATTCAATAAGTCTTCTTAATTTTTAAACCATATTGATTCATTATTTAGACTACATATACGTACAATCTACAAGCTTTTAACAATATTCGAACGAAGAAAGCAATTTTTCCAGATGGATATTAAAGGTTATACAATTCGTTGAATAATCGGGATTTCCGCAAATAAACATTTTTTCTTAGCACTGTCAATAAATATTATAGTCAATGACTTATAGAATAAAGAAAAAATAATATTCAAGCGCATACAAAATAAAAATTCCACAAAAACTCCATATTCTTCATGTATATGGTTTGTTGTTTCATCTTTCACGCGTATAATTTGTACGGTTTAGATAAAAAGAAAATGAATAAGCTAAATACTGTTTCCACGATGCCAGATTTTAAAATATTTCCATCGACTATTATATGGTATGGAGATCGCTTTTCTACCATTAATTTGGTGTCAGAAGAATATTCTCTGGCATAACTTCTTTTTTTTTAACACATTACATCCGGGGACTAAATACAGTAGTTTAGATGCAGCGGTACTACGTTTGCGCATGCAGTAAAGTTTTGAAAATATGTACTGTGACTATTTCAGTTGCTACCCTATCAAAAATAAATAATTTAAACCTGAGCTACGACCTCTTTTGTTAATTGCGGATGATATTATTATCACGACCTTAACAACATATTATTCATATTTTATTGATGTCTCGACCAGGACTGGAAGTTAAGTTTAGTAAATTTAGCACACTACTAATTTTTTAAAACAGCGAAAGTAGCCTTTACTCAATCTTTACAACACTTCATAAATAAATTTTCTGTAAAACAAAGCGTATTTTGCATACATATAATGCAGTTATCAAGCAATAAGTAAGTGCATTTGGTAAAAAAACGCAAACGTCATTGCAAACCCGAGTAATTTTCATAGGTACCAGTCTTGATATTAAAGAATATTTTGTTAGGATATATGCAAGTCTTGAATGTACTGCATTTATCAGTTGTCTTTAGAAGCAATGAAAAATGCCATTTGTCAAAATATTGTGCATTCACTAGAATATAAGTATAGTTAAAAATATCAGTAATCATTTGAAAAATAATTATTTGAAGTAGAAAGTTTATTTGGAGTGGTAAAATGCTTTTAAAGTTATGTTTTATGGCATTTAAATAGTGCTTGTACATATATATATATTGTAGCGTATTCTGTGTCGACAATTTCCACTTAAAAAAAAAAAAAAAAAAAAAAAATTACAAATTTAACTCGTTTTAATGTCGTTTTATGTTTACAGGTTCATAAAACAACCAGTAGCTATTTATTCATATTATGGTAATTTTATTCTCTAACTTTATTTCTTTATTTGCAGTGCCATTAGCCGAAAAAACTTGCCCTGAAGCTCCTCTAGAAGATTGTCCACCCGGACAAGCTTATGTTAAAAATTATCAAGATGGATGCCCTGTGTATAAGTGTGGTAAGTAAATTATCTCTAAAAATGATCACTTAATACAATTTTGACTTTAGTGCACTCTTGAGTAGTAATCAAAAGTACTTGTACATGTAACGCTTTATTATAATAGCAATTTTTTCAAACAATTTATAAAAAAAATGTTTAGTCAATGAAAGTCTTGAGAGACAATAGAAAATTTTAAAATGTTTATAGCGTATTTAAGTTCATATAATTCCTGGATAATGTATGGAAGCAAACTAAAAATCAGCTTAATAACTACGCTAATATTTCTACCGTAATTCTTAATTTTTACTCCCTTAATTTGAATTAACTGCAAGGCATAATTCGTGTGTTGGACTAATATTGGTTTTGTTCAAGAACTAAAATTAGATTCTAAAAAATCCTCGCTGTTATATATATATATATATATATGTGTGTGTGTGTGTGTGTGTGTGTGTGTGTGTGTGTGTGTGTGTGTGTATATATATATATATATATGTGTGTGTGTGTGTGTGTGTATATATATATGTAAGTGTATATGTATGTATGCATATATATATGCATGCACACACAGAAAGAACGAGATTTCGGCATACAAACTAATTGCAGTTAAATATATATATATTACACTAGAGGACTATGTTGAAATAAAAACTTTCTATTTAAATACGATAAATTGGGGGGGAAAAAACTGACAACAGTTGAAACAGTTGTTGCAAGTTCCTTTTTAAAATGCTTTTTTATTCACCCGGGTTGTCTGTCATTCTGTCTGTCATCGAGCCACTTTTCTGCTACATTTTGACTCAAGGGTCATCTCTATGAATATGAGGGACGTATGAGTGGCCCATGGGTGATCAGTATCAGAAAATTTTTACAGTATTTGAAGGATTTCAAAACCTTCGCGTCCTGCTTCATTTCGGTTTTAAATTTTAATTTCGGTTTTTTAGTTTTAATTTTAAAAAAGATTTTTAAGAAGAATGCTTTTTTATTGGCGTCCTAAAAAGTTGTAAATAAGGCGCATTTTTCTGTACTCAAACCAATTGATTACAAAATGTTATTATATAGTAGGATGTAGTCATCAATGAATGCTCTTGATGTATGTCATCATTGAATGCTTTTAATTGGTTTGAGTACAGAAAATAATGCCTTAATTTCTACTTTTTAGAACGCCGATAAAAAAGCATCCTCTTTAAAAATCTTTTTTTTTTTTTTTTTTTTTTTTTTTTTTTAATTATTTTAGTTTATCATGATTAAATACAAAGTCTTTTATCTGCTAAAAACTAATTCCCTGAAATTTAAAAACTTCTGATAGATACTTGTTTCTTTATTCGCTAATTGTCAACTGGACTAATTTAATTTATGCTTTTAAAAGGTCTTGCGATTTCTTATTTAATAATCTTGAACGTTTTCAGTAAACCAGATTTTGTCGACGTGCTTAGATTTCTAGAATTTTCCAGATATCCATTTGGAATCAAATTATTGCTTAAAAAAGCCGCCAGCACATACAGACGTATGAAAATTATTAGAATAATTAGAAATTTTGAAACTTTTATCTTTAATTATTATGTACATTGGGGGGGGGGGGAAGATGCTGAAAGAAGTATTTCACTCGTTGATGCAATTTCTTTCATTCTTTCGAAATTTTTTGTAGTATTTTATTATTCCCCCATCTACTTTTTGAATTCAATTTGTCTGTTTGCGTTTCCATTTCAATAAATATTCCATAAAATTAATATGCATTTCAGGTTTTCCATGTATGATATAGAATGTTCCCTTTTAAAACTATTGCTTATACCAACAATGGTTTGTGTATAAAATAATTCAGACACTCTACGATCTAACACTTATATATAGTATATAAGCCCGCATCAACATTTTTGTACTACGCTAAACATATGAAATCAACATACATTTTTAGATACAAAGGATGCTTCCTTTAAAAAAAAAAGGTGATTAACATTGATTCATTTACAAAAACATAAATAAATATCCTGATTCATTACGGGAAATCACCGGAGGCGTGTCTTTTGTTTTTATTATGCATTTTCTACACTTCCGAATGATGTTGAAGTTTAAAATAATATATGGTAGGCATAGTATTTGTGTGATGGGTATATATAGTTTTAAAAAAAGTTTTGTGTAATTCTAAAATTATTCACGAAATTGGAAACGCGGGCAGGCAAATGAACCAAAGTCATACTTGTAAACTTTGATGACAAATGAAAAAATATTCTTGAAGTAAAATTATTTTTCTTGCATTATTGCATGGATTAAAAAAATAAAATTCAGATTTTGCGTAATAATTTCCTTACGTCTTTAATATCTATATTCGCTGATAACACAATTCAGGAAAGTAATATCCATGGACAATACTAAAATCAAATTCTTCTGTGCCTCCTTACATAGCATTTATCGATTTTTATTTTTACACACACTGCATACTTAGCATATTAAATTTATTTTAACTGAAAAGCACTCTATCTATTATAGCTCATGCACAGTAAATATTTTATGCAATCATTTCAACATTATGTAAATTATCTAATATCAGACTTACAGGATAATTGCCCAAGTTACACGTTAGACATTCTTCTTAGTAGTTTGTATATAAACTTGCAACTGCATAAAAAGAAAAGCATATGTAGTACAATTTAAAAAATATAAAATGAAAAATAAGAGGTGTCGGCACAAATAAAATTGTCTAGTGCACTATAAAAAAAAAAAAAAAAAAAAAACTACAATTCGCATAAATTTTTACTCATTTTATATTTCTGACAGTAAGTTTTGGATAGAAGATTCAACTGTGAATTTATAGATTGTTAACAGGAAAATTTTAGGATGGTGTTTCACAATGTGTAGGTAAGAAAAATTAGCTTCACAAGTTTGCTTTTTCACATGCTTTTGCCATGAAAGGGAGCAATTTTTTGTTCAGTAACAGCAACATTGTAAATTTTTTGTTTCCATTTTCAAGAATTGTTTTTATAGTTCAAATCTGACAGTTGAAACATAACGGATTCACTTTACAAATACGTTTTTTTAATTTCATCCCAGTGTAGAGAAAATATGATTCTAATAATTCATATAATTTATTCGTTTAATGAGAGAGTTACAGATAAAGTAAGTATGTAACAAGTAATACCATATATATGCATTAATTTTATTTTGATAATTATTAATTGTGATTAAATTGGCATTTTTTTTTCTGTTTCTTTAAGAATGTATTCCAGATCTATGTCCTCCGCCAGTGATGCCTGTACTAGATGAGGGAGAAAACTTTACTCTAGTAACAATTGACTGCTGTACAGATTTTAAAGTCGACTGTTACCCAGAGTTGTGTGCTCCACCACCAGAGTGTGGTGTTGGTTTTAAACTGTCCACTTTCCAGGCTAGATGTTGTGAGAAATATACTTGCGTTAAAAAGAAGAACGTTTGTGTTTATCAGCATAAATACGATGTTATAAACGGTACGCAGGTGGATTTGCCTCTTGAAGAATACTACGAACGAGAATATGAGGTGAGATAAGAAAATATCTTTCTTGTATACCTAAAACTAACACTAAAGCAGCCAAAAATTATCCACCTTTTTTAAAATGTAAATCTACATTTGTACATCTGCATTTATTTGCAGTATTAATCACATTTTATTTTTCTTAATTTTTGTAGAGTTTTCATTAAATTTAATGTGATAAATCGATAAAAATTCTTCTTTGGCGGGAGGAGAGGAAAAAAAAAATTAAGTCGTCTTCCTAAAAATAAACAAAATTGCATAAAGTTTAACATACCTCAGTTTTCGTTACCTCTTACTAAATATGTTTTTACCTCTTACTAAATATGCTAAAAAAAATTTAAATTGTTGTACAATGCTATCGTCCTTTGTTATCAAATGGCTTTGTTTGGTCTGTTCTCGTTCTATAAATCCTAGCATTTTCATAAAGAAGCCTTTTTTTAAATAAAAATTATAAATTTCAGAATCTAATATTTAAAAAAAAAAAAATTTGGAGCGATTTTCACTGGACTTTCCGAACGATAAATAATTAACAGTTGTCTAAATAAAGTGAGAAAGATTGTTAAATAGACAAAGGAGAAAATTACAATAGGATGTTATTTAATTTAACGTTATTTTTCTTCAAATAATTTAAGCTCGTAGATCATAATGATAAAGAATTTTACCATGTTTTTATTAACTCGCTTTCTTGTTTGTCCAGTACAAATCTTGCAATCGATTTTTAACTAACATCCCGACTAGCTAGACATTTGAAATTTTTAGAATAGCTCAAAACATGATGACAATCCATTCTTTTAATACTTTTATTCAATTAATAAATGTTTGAAAATTTCTTATTGTTCTCTTTATTACGCATTTGATCATTTTCTTTGATGATGGATGTTAATATGCTAGATTTGTTCGTTTAAAGTTTAAAATTCTTTCGCGGAGAATTAGCCGTAAATTTGCCGAGAGAGGAGAAGGTGATAACTGGAATTCACGCTAGTAACAAACTATCTACGTGATTTTCATACTCATAAATTATAGATGCAGTTCATGCGGAACGCTCCGCGTAAATTCAGAGATTAATTTAAATGAAAATAATAAAACATTTATAAATACTCCTAAACATATATTTACCAAATAGCCTAAAGTTGCTCATCTAAATTTTCTATAGAAAATGTTGTATAAAATTTAGATATTCCTGTATTATTTATTTATTGCTATTTCCATTACTTTCTCAGTTGATTTTATTTGTAAATAAATTAATCTTAACGAAGATTATAATATGTATAAATTGAAAGCACAATGAATATTATAATATACTATTCCAAAAAGTGGTCTCTGTTTGGTTTATTTCAAAACTATGGTATAAAATTATTTTTTTTATGCTTATTAATTAACAATGTGTTCTTTTTCCTAGCCGGGATCTTTTTGGCAAGATGGTCTCTGCCGAAAGTGCTCTTGCGTTGAATATGATGGGCAATACGCATACAGCTGCAGAGAGGAAATTTGTCCCGACGTCAATGATTTACCAGAAGCAGATGTAAGTGGCAGCACAAGATTCGTGCACACATTTAAAATGCATAACTATATATATATATTTCTACAAATACTGTAGCTTTGAAGAAATAACACAAATTTGATTGCAAGCAAAATATGTTGGTCGGGAATTGTCTTGTACAGCTCGGTGTTTGAGAATTGGTACATTTAACTACACATCTCGGGTTTTGTACCAGGCTTGGACATTTTACGATCATTATATTTAAATTCATTCAATTTTGAAATCAAATTCTCTGCTACTTTTGTATAGTTGAATATCTATTTAGAAATGCATTATGCATATTTACTGACTAAAGTTGTCAGAGTACGAATTTGAAAAAAAAAAAAAAAAAGAAAGAAAGAAAAATGGCGGAACGTAAGCAGCTAATTCAAAAACCTAATTGAACTTAAGATTCATAATTATTCTAAAATACTTTTTTTTTTTTTCTTTTTTTAACAATTAGAATAGTCTTACTGTACCTGTACTCTAAATGAAATATAATTTAGTTTTCTAACCAACAATGTGCACTGTAAAAAAAAATTCTGTAAATTTCCTGAAATGTTTATCCAGAGTTTTTGTAAATTTACAATAATTCTTAGTTAAAAGTAAGTAATAAAAATTCTGTCTTTATTCTGGTTTTTTTTTTTTTTTTTTTTTTTTTTTTTTTTGATAAATAAATATATATATATATATATATATATATATATATATATATGTATATGTTAATAAACATTAAAAATATTTCTCTTTTCAGAAAAAGCCTTCTTATTCTCACTAATAATTAAATTAATATTAGCCATTAAAAGACATATCATATATATTTAATATCTGTTTATTTTACTTTGTAATTTTACAGAAGACTCTAGATAAATTATTACCAGTAGCTTTTTGTTGAAAATTTTAAGTGTGAAAAAGCTATTTAAAATTATTTTAAGCTTTTTATTTTATTTTTTTCATCTTTTTAAGCTTTTTTTTTTTCTCAATAGTGAATAGTTAGTTCTTAAAATTTTGTGTTTTCAATTGTACTTTACTTTTTTTATCAATTTTACATGACTTTTTAAAAAGATGTTTAAAGTTTTTTTCTTTTTGACAGAAATATTATCGAGAATTGATCCATACACCTGGTGCTTGTTGTCCAAAGTATAGGCGAACTGCTTGCATTGTGGATGGTACAAAATATGAAGTGAGTTTGAAATTTTTCTTTAAAATTCTCAGTGCTTCATCCCCCCCCCCTAAAATAATAATAATAATAATAATCTAAATATTTAACATGATTTTCATGTTTAAAACAGTTTCCTGTATGTAGAGTATTTAATTCAGTCTATTTTGTATCCTAAACTCTGATATTTCTCATAATAAACTAAAATATTTTTTAAGGAGCAGAACATTTAGTAGAAATTTACAAATTCTTTATTATGAAAGAACTGAAAATTTACTTCGTTTTAATAATAATAAAAAAATGATAAAACTCGTTTTTCTTTCTTGCTTAGCATTCCTTACGAGAATATTTTAAAACATTTATCAATATTGTCTTTCTTAATCTTGTTAAATCTTACATATTTTGTGACTAAACATGACTATAAAAACCAAATCTTCTCCATTTTTTATTATTAAAAACGTTTCTATCAGTCTTAAGTAATTATTAGTTTGTAACATAGTCCTTTAGTTTTATGTTTTAGCCATAATTCATAAACTTTCAAATAGATTTTTGCATCTAATCTCAGTTGCATTTTTGAAACAAATGGGGTGGAGGAATAGATGGACGCTTTTGCGATTTGTAATTTAAATGGGTTTTCTAATTAAGATCCTCAAATAAAGCTAATGGCAGTATTCATTTAATGACTTAATCCTCTAGATATCTGTACTTAGTCTTAACCCGTTAGCGCCCAATGTCCTCATTTGAGGACAGCTAATAAAATGGCACGTTATATTTTTTGTGGTTTTTTTTTGGAATGATTTCTGCTTTTTAGTGACACTTTATAGCGTCACTGTAAATGATCCCTGAAAGTTTTATGTGCCTACTATTATTTATTTCATAATTTGGATAGTCATTTTATGATTTTTCATTCGTCGCACATATATTTGCTTTTTGCGCAGGTATACTAACTTAAATCAAGTTGAATAATAAAATATATTATAATACTTTACTTTCGAGATCTTTGTCAACATATAATAGGAAATTAATCTGTTATCTCAAAGTTTTTCTATCTCGAAGTTTTCTCTCTAGAACACTAAACGTCAATGAATGATAGGCTTTAAATTTAAAACTATCAGAAGAATTGTTTAAGTTAATATATTTTATTGTCAGTTGTCTATATTAATTTAGAAGTGAAATAATCAGCTAATATTTTGCAAAATTAATTCGGGCGTCAACGGGTTAATAAATAAGATCACTAAATTCAGTTGAAAATCAGGGATTTTAAAGAGAAAAATAAATTCGAGTGTAGTCCTGGCTGACATTTTTATAATTTGCGAGCTAGCGTTCTTCCATCTGAAAGTTGCAAGATTTTTTAAAAACGTTGAATACGAGTATATATATGTTTTTCAGATTACTTTGCTAGCTTGCAAATTTTAAAATACCAATGCAATCTTCCATCTTCTAAATTATATTAAATAAATCTCTGCAATCTGGTAATCCCCCAATTTTTAAACAAAGTTTAGATTAAAACTCATGTGTTTTTATTGGAACATAAAAACTTTTTCAATTGCGGATTTTAAAGAGATTTGACATAAGTTAAATAATAAATTTTAATAGTAATTGAATTCACGGTCCGGAATTTCGGTTAAGAATTACATTAAAAAAAAAAAAAAAAAATACTTTAAATGATTTAAAAAAAAAAAAAAAAAAAGATAGCTTTGCAAGATTTAAATTATCAATACAATCTCAATTTTCACCTCATGTTAGATAAATCTTTTTGGAGCTTCTATTTATTTTTAATAGCAAATTTTTAACAGATTTTGAAAATAAATAAATATTGGCTAAAATTAGTGATTATGAATTTACAATAAAAATGCTAAATTCGGTTAAAATCAGGGTTTTAAAAAATATATAATTATATTAGAGATCAATCCTATGATGACTATTCCTAATTTACAAGCTAGCATTCCTCCATCTGAAAAATCACATATTTTATTGAAAAAATATTTAATTTGATTCAAAGTGTAATGTATATATGTGTACACAAAATATATTTTTTAGACATTGATTATGATTATCTCAATGTTATTCAACAAATAACTTTTATAGAAAACATCAAAATCAGTATGACTATCAAGTGAGATTCCAGTCTAGACCATGATTAAAAGTTCTCATGCATTTTTTCTTACTCTAATATACATTCGTCTAAAAGAATGTCAGACTTCTGCTGTATCATGTTTTTATGTGACATAGTTTTCTATCTAGCATAATCAGATATTCGAAAATTGTGTTGTGAAACATAAAATTTCATGTTTTTCATTAATTTTCAAGTTAAGAGATATTGTAATAACTTTTCGAAGATCGAATATTAACCAAAGTTATACTATAAATTATAATGTAGTTGTGTACTACGAAGTGTAAATATAATTTTTGGAAAACAATGTAAATAGTTCTTAATTAGGCTTACTATTCAGATTTGCCACTTAAGGGCCCTCTTCACTCACCGCCGCCGAAGCCGAACCTAATGTTATTCTATGGGAAATTTTTCTTTATAAATAACTCATTAACTAATACATATTTTTAAATTCTGTTTTCACATTCAGAAAATTCACAGCTGTTAAATTGACGGACCTTTTTTAAAAAGTTATTTTTTTGTATTTTATTTTGAAGCTGCTAAATACAAGTTTTCAATATATGAATTTTTTTCATTTTCAAATTTCAAAATAAAATATTAAAAATTAAAAAAAATACATTTTTTAAAAAGGTCCGTCAATTTAACAGTTGGGAATTTTCTGAATGTGAAAACAGAATTTTAAAATATGTAGTAGTTAATAAGTTATTTGTAAAGAAAATTTCCCCATAGAATGACATTGCCTAGGGATTCCGGCGACGGTAAGTGAAGAGGGCATTTAATATAAAATTGCACTAAAACTAGAGCAGAAATGATAACCATTGTATAAGCAAAGTTATATAGTTGTAACTTAAACAAAAACTTGATATTTACTTTATAGTTTATATTGTGTGCAATCTTCAGGGATTTTGTACATATTAATGATGTAGGAATATTTTAGTTGTAGAGTATTTTACTGCAATATAAATACGGGTAAAAATTATTGCAGATCGATGAAGAGTGGCCTTCCCCAGAAGGAAATCCCTGCAAATCATATCGATGTGTGACTGATCAAATGGGTGAAGCAACTCGATTGGAAAAAACGACGATTTGTGATAAAACGTGTCCAGATGTAAGACTTTACTTTCTGTTTGTTTTTAGTAAAATACTGGTGAAAATAACTGATTTTATTAACATATTTATATCAATTATTTATTAAATTTCTGTGTGTCTTTGTTTAAACTAATTTATTTCATAATTTTATTTAATCCTATAAATTAACATTTCTATTCCGAAATTATAAGAAAGGTACTGTGAAAATAGTCTTGACTTGCTGTTAGAAATTTGCCGTATGGCATTGTATATTATTCTAATTTTAAAGTTTGAGGCACGCAGAAGTTAGTTTAGTATTATCTTAAAAATGGTTGTCGTGGAAAACTTTCCTGAAATAACAGCCAGTTTCTCCACCGCACCCCCAGAAATGGGAGAGGTAGAGACATTACATCCCTTGAGTTCCAGCGATCCATATTTAAAGTTTTCTAATACGGTTTATAAAAAATAAAAATAAAAATTCTGGAAACAGATGAAAATTAAAATTTTCAATTTTGAGAAGAACAGAATTCTTTGAAACGTCTACATAACGATTAGTTTATTTAAAAAGAAAAAAAACTTTTCTAAAAGATATGAGAAGTTACTTTCTACAAATTTTTAAAAATACTATAGTTGTATTCTTAAAATACAGGCACAAATAGAAAAGGGCATAGTATACGTGTTCTTGTGGAAATGATTATTTTATTTGTTGACATATTTGAATTGATATTAAAGCGATGATCAATTATTATTGTTTTACAAAAAACTCAATGAATTTGAAGAAGAATGTTTCATAAATGTATACAATCATTTGATTTTATATTGAAAGCACTTTCTTAATTCTCTGCTCTTTTAAATCCTATTTTGCAGACTATTCGTTAACAAATCTTTTAAGTACGCACAATCTGCTTTTTGTCAATTTTATAGTTTTAAAATACCTGATTAATTTCGCTCCAGTATTTAATGCTTAACCTTTTTTTTTTTCTTATTTAATTGGACTGCCAAGAACTGAAGGGAGTACGCTGTTAAAAATTTTGTGCTGGAATAAACCGAAACTTGGTATTACAATAGCTGAAACCTTCTACAATGATTTGATACTTGGTTGATTAAAAACGTGCCACTACAGTAGCTACAATCATAAGATATTGAAAACTTATGCAATTATTCGGTGCTTTTTTTCATCAAGCAGCACCAAATCATAAGATTTCCTCTTTTATGGTTGCAGTTACTGCGTGGTATTAAGATTTGGTTTAAACCTAGCGTGGTTTCAACATTGGTGTAATTAATTTTCGTGAAATTTCTTTATGGGCTAATTATATTTCAAAGTAACCATTAATTAAATCTAAAAGTTGACTGACGGTTTCAAAAGTACAAATAAATTTTGAAAGAATAAGGTAAACGCACCGGTAGTGGACACTCTAAGGACATTTTCCGGCTATTTTTTGTGCAATTTTCAAAATTTTAGAGCTTCAAAAAATATTTCAAAACTTTACTAACTCTTTCGTAACACGACTGTATTATGAAAATGGCTAATTGTAGCATTTATATATAAAAAAAAATCAAAAATCTGAAGAGCTTAAAATGAGTCAGTAGTGGACACTAAAAACCCAGTAGTGGACCTTTTTCTGTTCCAGTAGTGGACCCCTTTGAATTTTTGCTTTAAAATTCAACTCTAAAATTGCTAGATTACAGAATTGTGTCCACTACTTCATTTGGCATTAAAAGTCGCATGAGCCAGTAGTGGACAGGG
Organism: Salticus scenicus; assembly: GCA_963930645.1. Classification (NCBI taxonomy): domain Eukaryota; kingdom Metazoa; phylum Arthropoda; class Arachnida; order Araneae; family Salticidae; genus Salticus; species Salticus scenicus. The sequence goes on along the minus strand of OZ005649.1, from coordinate 261,806,561 downwards.
CTGTCCACTACTTGTCATGATGACGTTTTTTGGCACCAGTAGTGGACACTCATAAAAATACTGATTTTAATACAAGATTTAAAAAAGAGCACAATAAATGAATTCTGCATACTTATTTTAGTCATATGAAAGCAAAAGGTAGAAGAAATCAGTTAAAAATAAGCTGAGAGCGAGCAAATAAAATTTCATTTCCTTAATCAAAGTGATGAGAAGAAAACGGCAAAATCACAAAAAGTGCAAATTTTTTTAGTTAAACTAACATTATTTTAAAACTAATGGCCGGAATTATTTTTTTGTTAAAGGGTTTAACAGTAAAGGACTATAACTCCCTTCCTGAACATTGCTCGAATCTTCAGAATTTTTAGGTAGCTTATTTTCCGAGTTTAAAATTAAGTGTCCACTACTGGTGCGTTTACCTTAAATATTTTTTGAAAAAAAAATTGCTTAATTCAATATTTCTGTTATTAAGAAATACGAATACAGACATAAAAATAATAAGTTTAGACTTCGAAAATTGCAATTGATACAAATTTTAAATTTCGCCTTAAAGAAGAATTTATATTTTGCAATTAATATGTCACAGTAATATTTTATATGAAATAAATATCTTACTTTTAACAGCATTTAAAATTATTTTTTCATAGTACGCTGTATACATTGAAGCTGATCCTGGATCTGGAAAATGCTGTGGAGTCTGCAAGCCGGTAGCTTGTGAAGAAGATGGTAATTTATACAAGGTAAGCATCATCAGGAATCTTTTTTTTATTATTTATGTGCAATTCTTATACAAATAATCAGAACACTTTAATGCTTTTATTACAATCTTTAGTAAAATTAAATAGTTTAAAGTACTTTTCATTGGTAATTACTTTTATGTATTTTTATATGCACGACATTTAACAGCAAATATGATATTAAAAACTTGTTTTAATATATTTATAAGCAATCCATCATAAACTATCATATATAAAAGTGTAAATACATAATTGCATTTACCCAATAAAATGAACGTATTTCATGAAATACGTTCATTTAGTACTTAGTGAAAATATATTAACTGCAATAAAAATACACTTTTTAATACATCAATCTGATAATTTTTCGAAACGAAAAGGAAAAATATGAAAAGTTTTCTTATAAAATCTGGCTATCAAATTAGAATCTTCTACTGCACTACTAGGTATAGATGATTATCACTGTTATATGCAAAATCAGAAATAGTAAAATGTTGGATAGAATGTGAATAAAGTAACCTGATCTAAGCGACTGAATTATAGCGTTGAATTTTCGCTACAGGGGCATAGAATAAGAAGACTAAATTTGTTTTGTGACATTTCTAATACATTTACCAACAATAGAGATAATGCTGACATTGTAACTATAGCAAAAACTTCAATTCTATCAAATACGAAAAAAAACACTGGTTTTAATATTTTTTTAGGATACCTGTAATTTGACTTCAGAATAGTATGTCTCATGCGCATTTTTTGGGTGAGAATTCTTACCAGCTCTAAATCAAAGCGTCAATTTAAACAGAAATAAAAATTATCTCACGTAAATACTAAAATGTATAACATTAATGGTATTTTCCCGTTAAAAGCACGGTGATCGCCTGATCAACTAATTTTAGTGCCTGGTCTTCCAGAAAGCCATGTATTATTGTATAGAAGAAAACAGTTTTGCATAAGTTAATGATTTACTGAAGATCATCGTATTTTTCAAAAATTTAAATGAAGACTAAAATATGTTTAACATTCCCCTCATAAAAGAATGAGATTGCCTATAAAATGCTAGTGGGAAGTAGGAATAATCTTAAATTAATTTTCCAGTTAATAATCAGTGTCAAACATACAATCGTAACAATGAGATTTAAAAGAAATGTGGTTAGTCTAAAGCATTCTGTTTATTTTAAATAATACATATTTTACATGTTTAAAACAAGACACGTGTCGCATTATCAACTTCAAACGGACAGTATGCATCATAAAGAAGAATTTTCAGTGTATATCTAGTTCTTATAATAGTTTATTATAGGTTTGCATGGAAATGCAAACCTCGGAGACAACTGTTAAAATTTATATGAACTTCATTTTTTATCAGTTTCTTTAATTAAAGATATACTTTACTTTCAAAAAATAGCAATGCTACGACTATCGAATAGGTGTAAAAATAAATACGATAATATAAAATAATAAAGTGTATATAATGCTGGTAAATGGTACTTCATCTGTGTTATCTCGTACGAGGAGAATCTAAAAACACCAAAAATGAAATATATAGCGGTGAAGTGGTCTACTCATGATATTCCAAATGTTGAAAAAAAGCGTATTTAGTATGGTTCTGTACAGTTAAATGAAAATTTACTGTTTCATCTAAGTCTGAATAAAAACTGTGAAATAACAGCAATGTACAAAAAAGAAAAAAGTTCTATTAAAATATTACTTTTAGGAGTGTATTATGTTACGTTGGTCACGTTACGCTTAGTTGCATATATATATATATATATTTTTTTTAACTAGTTTTCATTCAGGATGTAACTGTTAAAATTTCTCATCTTCGTAAATTTGAAAACAGATTTAGAAAAAAAAAAAAAAAAAAAAAAAAAAAAATAGCTGGTAAAAAAATCTTTATTTTGGCAAAATCATTTAAAATTCACAATTTTTAAGGAGACAAAAGACGTCGACATAATTATTGTTTCACACACTATCGCTTCTTACATCATGTACTGTCAGAAAAATCTATCTTTTTCGTGCATAAAATATGTTTTAAAGGATAAAAAGTAATTCTAAAGATCGAAAGGCCCTCTTATATGGGGGAAATAATATAAAATAATACCCAATTTCAAAATGCTTCATGCGAATTCTAAATTATTTAACTATGCATTTCTTGTACATAAAGCACATTTGTGCATTTAATTTATCTCTATTACAGAATCAGTTACAAGCAAAAAAAAAAAAAAAAATCGATAACTTTGTTTTAAATTATCTCATATTTATAGTTCAACCATTCGTTTTAAAGGTATTGAGGAGACCTTTCGAAAGATACCCATCTTGAAAATTTACCCCCCCCCCCCCCCAGGGGAGGATCCGGTGCTCCCACGTGCATTTTTTTTTTCCTAGGTTACTACAATTATCAATAATTCATCTTAATTTTACAATCGCAAGTTTAAAACTAGTTGGCATAGGTGGACTCCGCGCAGTTCCCCATCACGTATTTCTTTCCATACATTTTAATTAATGTTAAAATCTATCAAAGTAAAATTGACATATCGCATATCGGCAAGAAAAAGGACGCAACTTAAAAATGCAATATTTGAGAAGAATCAACTTACGGTATAAAGAAAAAACTTGGCTATAATAAAACTAACATGAATACCTCTCAGATAGATGAATTGAGAGTTATAGATGCGACATTTTTCGCGCTCATTGGGGGCATTTTATATGCATTTTTCAATAACATAAACCCAAATTTGCCATTTTAGGTTAAATTCTTTGGAAATAGAAATAGTCCAATCACTTAGTTTATCTCTCTCTTTATATAATGATGATGATCTATTAAGCATAGTAAAAGCCGAGCAACAGATACAAGATCACTGAAACACCAATGACCAATAAGATTTTTAAAAAAAATTATCAGTGGATGAAATACACTAATGTAAAGAATCCAGATTTATTAATTAACAGCCTGCAAAACAAACGAATCAATAAACTCAAAACCATAAACTTTATCAAAATTTATGAAAAAATAATTTAAGAAACATGAGAAGGAGGCAGGCGGCAAGACTTGTGACTTGCCTGTGGGGTTAAACTAGTTTCACGCCGGCAACACTCACCCAGCCTGCCACGACCAGAATAGGAGTCACATGGATTTAAAAAAGCAAAATCTCAAAGCAGATGAATAACAATGAAACCACGAAGCAACAATGAAATTCACTGATGGATTACATTGTGTTTAATAGCATAATTAGAAATTAAAAAATAGTTGACAACTCAAAAAGGAAAAAACGAAAATTTTATTGGAAAAAGAAAGTTTGCATAGTAATACAATGTAAATGCAACAAGCCGCCTGCTTTTTTTTTTTTTTTAATTTAATTTCACAAATCTACCCAGCCATCCAGCCTTACGCCACCACCCTACCTCCGTAATCAAACATCTGCCCACCCAACCACCGCCTTTTTTATTGTCTTTTATTATTTTATATTTTTTTGTTAATATACACAACAGTGTACACAGCTTTTTTTTTTAAGTGTACTGACAGAGACATGGTTAAGGATATAAAATAGAAAATACAAAGTTTTTAGGAAAACCCATTTTAGCAGTGGCTGTGATCAGTTTATTAATATTCTTGTTTTTAAACTTCGCAGAGCATAAATTTTTAATTCGAAATAAATGGTTAATGATGATGTTTCTGTTGTTGTTGTTTCTTATGCCACTCGGAAATTCCGAGCCTCGGTAGTGGAACTAACCGGGTTTAAGGCAGGAGGGGTGCGTCATTCCGTTTTTCAGAGGAGCGCCCACTAGTGGGAGGAAGTACGTCTTAGCTCCAGAAGCTGGTGATAGATGGCAGCAAAAAACGAAAATACCGAAAGATGCAGACATGAATTAAAATGTGTAAATAAGTTTACTTTAAAATTAAAATCTTGCTGTTTGTCATATATATCTGTGTAAATTTTATTACCATCAATGATTATTTTGAGATCTAAAAAGTTAATTGATTGATTAGTTAGAGTATTTTGAGTTAGCTTTAAATTAGGTGGATAATTGAAGGAAAAGTCATTTTATGAGTGCTTGTTGAGATAAAATAAAATATCATCGATGTAACGATAAAATCGAACATCATCATTGCAAATTTGCTTTTCATAATAATAAAGATAGAGATCTGCCAAATTACTGGTGCTACAACCTCCTTGTGGGTTGCCTTATATATATAATCGAAATCTTATCATGGTAACTCCCGAAATAATACTCCAAATCGAACCAAATTTGCACAGCGAATTTATCTTTATAAATATCTTGGATAAATTCGTTAACTAAGTTGCTCCACAATTTTGTTTTCAAGTGGCGATATATGCATAGACCATATAAGGATATCAACCAAGTTTATAAAGGAATTTTATCTAAATTTTGTCCTATACTGCCATGTTAAAAGTTTACAAAAAATGCGATCACAGCGCCACCTGTTGAGCGATTGATCCCCAAATCTAATCAGCACCAGTTTATGTCAAGGTGCAACTAAATACCGAGTTTGGTTAAATTTTATTTATTGGTTCGTGAGATATAAATTGCACAAAATTCGTGATACACACACACAGAGAGACAGACATTTTCTAAAAACTATAAATTTGTGTTCAGGACATCCCAAAACGTGTAAATCCATCAAAAAACGGAGGTCGAAAATTTTCACGAATCCAATACTTTTTCTATATTACATATAGAAGAAAGAAATAAATAAAAAAGGGAGGGTTAAAATTTTTTATCTCTCATTGAGTTTGTAATAATAGCTTGATTTCAAAATGAATATTCTGTTTTCGGACACTGATTAACAAATAGAAAACATTATATGAAAAAAACTAGTTGGCATAGGTGGATTCTGCTCAGTTCCCCATCATATTTATGATCTCATAAATTTCTAGTGCGAGACATATTATCATGTTAAAAGAAATGAATTTGACCAAAGCTTGATACAGTGACAGAATCAAATCCCCGCCTAATAGGCTATCCACCGTTCACTTCGATATATTTATCTTATTCTAATCTATTAATTTATTTTATCAGGGTTAATTCCGTTGTTTAGTTTTCATGCTATGCTACTATTTCCAATGCAATAATCCTCAAAATTCATATTTATATGAAAAATTTACAATTTCGCTATGTTGGTAAAATCATAGATTACGAAATTTTCCTATTAGAATATTTGTATTCAATCATGTTCAAACAAATATCATAAATGTAATTTTGAAGTTGTCTAATACATTTATGATCCTCAAAATGGAAGTTTATGCTCAAATTTGCCTTATTCTGACATGTTAAGTAAATCGTAAATTCCAAATAACTTACAAATTTTTTAAATTGGAAAAACCATAGTCTATGATATTCATGCAGTGGCGTATTCTCTGGGTATGCTAGGCATGCGCCGCATACCCACTAAAAACTATCTAAACTTTAAACAGAATTTATTTAAAAATAAATTATTTGAACTAATTTTGCTAAACACTCGCTTCCATTTATACAGTATCCATCATTCAGTTTTGAAAAATTATAGTGAAAGGAAATTTCTTTTGTTACATTATTCCTGGATAAATCAGAGTGTTTTTTTTTTTTCTTACTATTGTCGTTACTTCCCTCCCTCTTTGTTTAGGAGACATCTGCTGACCAGTATCGTCCCTCTCTTCTCCTGCTGACCGGTTATTGCTTAGGTCATGCTGCCTTTGTAAAGCATGCCCTGATATAGGGATTTTTTGCTATTTGAGGGAATATTCAACGTCCCTCTAATTTTCACTCGTATAAACTACAAGGGGAGTTCCGCTGTATAAACGATCAAAGGCATGCTACCCTATCTAGCATATTCTGGAGTTTAGGGGTATTTTTTAAAGCGTAGGGATTTTGTTACCTTCGGTAAAGATGTTCGCATAGAGGAGAGCTAGCTTTTCCGACTGATTGATAAATTATAACTTATACTTTATTTTACAATTATTGGAAAATAAAGTTCATTTTGAACATTGCAGTGGTCTGAGTGTGTGGAAGACTTCAAAAATAACACAGATTTAAAAAACGAACTTATTTTAATTAATCATAATTAAAGTTACATTAAAATAAAACTATCTTCACATCCAGCAAACTCTGCTGTAAAAAGAAACATAACTAAACAACAAAAAAAACAAAGTGCCAACCAGTTGACAGGCAAGAGAGAGACTTGCCCAAAACACTCTACATTTATAGTCTTTACCTGTAAACAATTTACATTTTGACTGATGCCAATACGAAAAAAAACATTTACATAAATTCATTCCAGTTGTCTCCACTCTCACAAAACAGAGCAGTCCTGTAGCAGTGATCACTGTGATTTAGTCACTTTACATTATATTGTTTACATTTTGAAATTCACTTGCAGTTGCTTTGGAGCAGTGAAAACAAGGCCTGTGCCATATTTTTAGATACTATTGAGTATGTTAACTCTTATTATATTAAACATATAAAAGTATTCCATTAACATTACTTTATATAAATGAAAAACTAAAAGTTAGTTTAAACAAATATGGCTCCCAAGAAATGCCCCCCTTTTTCAATGCTCCCCAGCAACAGCGAAACTACAAAACAAATACTAAAAACAAACTCATTTCAATACAAAAAAATTTTAACTTTGGCAAAAAGAAAACTGTCAATCTAGTCAGTGCAGGGCCAGAAGCGGTTCTCAAGAACTTACTGGCCATGCAATGACCAAAAATGACAAAAAGTGTATTTAATCTAAGTCTGAAAAAATTCTCCTACAAAAATTCATTAAGTATTCCTTAACTAAAGGTTTTGTGAAAATATCTGCTAAATTTAACTTGCTTTTTACATATTTTAATTCAAAAAAATTATCGGAAACCAAATTTCTCAAAAAATGATATTTAATGTGTATATGTTTAGTACGACTATTTTCAAAAGGTGAATTTGAAAAAGATATTGCTGCTTGATTATCACAATATAATAGACATTTTTCTAAGTTTAAATTTAAGTTATCTAATAAAACATTTTTTAACCATACTAATTCCTTTGCCGCTTCAGTTAAACTAACATATTCAGCTTCCATTGTGGACAAGCTGACACACTGTTGTTTAAAAGTTTTCCAAGATATGGGAGTTTCATCTAAAAAAAACTATATAGCCTCCTATTGAAACTCTATCATCTCTATTACTGGCAAAATCAGAATCTGAAAAACAGCTTAAACTTAACTCTTTAATTTTTGATAATTCTAATTTATAATTCCGTGTCTTTTTAAGATAGCCTAACAACTTTAACAAATTATGCCAATGTTTCATTCCAGGATTTGATTGGAACTGGGAAAGTAAGTTTACTGCATACATAATATCTGGTCTCGTTCGACCAGCGATAAACGATAAACAGCCTATTAAATTTCTATAGGGAATTTGCTGCATTTCATCAGCTTCTGCTTTATTACATGGAGAATCTAATTTAGACAAAATTTCTCCCCTAGATATTGGTAAAGAGCTTATGGGAAACTTGTATTTTTCATACAATTCACAGACTTTATCAATATATGAATTTTGATGAATAAAAAGTTTATCACCAATCTCTTCAAACTCAATACCCAAAAGTTTTTTAGTCCTCCCCAAAATTTTAAGATCAAAATGTTTTTGCAGCAAACCAACTCCAAGTTCCAAATCATTTTCTGTTTTTCCAAAAATTACTAAATCATCTACATATAATAATAAAACAATATTACATTGAAAGACATAAACACAATTGCACCAATTTAATTTCTTAAAATTCAATTTTATTAAGGCATTGTCCATTTCCTGATACCACTGGCGACTACTCTGATGAAGCCCATATAGAGCCCTCTTCAACTTGCAAACTTTATCTTTATCTTGAACAAAACCCTCTGGTTGCTTCATATAAATAACTTCATTTAGATTTGCATACAAATATGCATTATTAATATCTACCTGTACATTATACCATTTAAAAAAACATAGAAAAATAGAAAAAAACAATCTTATTATAGAAAAATTAACAACTGGACTAAAAACTTCTTCATAACTTTCACCTTTTATTTGGTCAAAACCTTGTGCTACTAAACGAGCTTTATATCTAATTACTTCATTTTTCTCATTCCTTTTAAGGGTATAAACCCACCTGTTACCTAAAATTTTTACATCATTTGGTGGTTCGACAAGTTCCCAAACATTGCGGTCATATATGACCTGCATTTCTTGTTTCATTGCCTCTTCCCACTTAAACGATTCAGGTGAGTTTATTGCCTCTCTAAAGGATTTAGGAATTTTTATTGCTTCGTTTAATTCAAAATCTGAAATTTTTCCCTGTATTAAATTCTTTCCCGAGAAATCAAACATTTTTTCATCACATTTAATTTTATTTTTTTCACAAAAATTTTTAACTTCATTTAAAGATCTTAAACACGTTTTACTTCCCTCAATTCCATAATAAATATCTGTTCTATTACCAGTTGTTCTAGGTACCGCTTTTCTTACCCAAGAGATAGATGAGCAATCTGCCAAACCTGATCCCTCATGACATTCAGTTTCATCTGTCTGTGACTCTAAACTTTTAGTCAAGTCATCCAATACAGGACTAATGTCTTCATTGTCAAAATAGTCTGGTACAGAAAAAGAAAAATTAGGACATTTAATTACCTTTTGATTATTTATTACATCTATTGCTCTTTTAGTTTCATTAAATCTTACATTAATAGTCTCTATTAGTTTCTGTTCGTCTATTAACCATATTCTATACCCTTTTGTTCTTTGAGCATAACCTAACATAATCCCCAGTTTGGCTCGCATATCAAGCTTTTTCCTGGTTTGTTTAGGCACACCCACATAAGCTAAACATCCAAAAGGTTTCAAGTGTGAAACTGAAGGTTTTCTACCCATATAAAGTTCAAAAGGAGTCTTATTGTTTTTATGGCATAACCTATTCCAGACATAAGTAAAGCATTTAAGGGCTTCTCCCCAAAATTTCTGTGAAACTCCACTAGCATTTAATAAAGCTTTAACTCCATCAAGAGCAGTCAAATTAAACCGTTCACTGACCCCGTTCATCTCAGGACTATATGGATTAGTTTTTTCATGTGTAATCCCCTGTTTCTCAAGGAAATTTTCAAATTCTTTATTACAGAATTCCATCCCATTATCCGTTCTAATTGATACAATCTTTCGATTAAGCAACCTTTCTGCCCGCCTGGAAAATTTAAGAAAACTCTCAAATACATCAGACTTATTTCTCATAATATAAACGGTTACTTTACGAGAGAAATCATCTGTTATTGTCAAAAAGAACCTATTTCCACCCTGAGACAACACTGGCAAAGGGCCACAAACATCAAGATGCAACAATTCTAAAGGAACTTTAGAACGTATTTCACCAATTGATTTAAAAGATACACGTTTAGATTTAGCTAACTTACATGGTATACAATCTTCTAATGTTCTATTTAAACCAGGAAGTCCTTTAACACTATTGTTTTTACTTGTATCTATAATATAATTATCATTAATATGGCAAAATCTATCATGCCACAAGCTAATATTTTGTGACATTTCAACCTGATTTGCACCAAGATCACTTGGACTGTGCATTTCATTCTCTTTCAATACATATTTAAATGGCTTAAAAAAATATAAATCATTTTTTCTAACTGCATAGAACAGCTCATTGCAATTTTTATCATAAACATTAATTATACCTTTACTTCCAACAAAATTAATTCCTTGTTTTTCTAATTTAACTCCAGACAAAAGATTTCTTCTTAACTGTGGGTTATACAAAACGTTTTTTAAAGTTACTTTATTTAAATTATTTTTACATTTGACTAAAAATTCAATAGTTCCCTTTCCCTGAATTGAACTTCCTTTCTCTTCAACAGCTAACGACATCTGCACATTTTCTACTGGTTCAAAATCTAAATATAACCTTTTATTGTTACAGAAGTGTGCAGTCGCAGCAGTATCGAACACCCAAGTTATACTATCACCGTTTACAACTGAGGAATTTGCCTCAGGAGAAAGCTCAGTCAAACTACATTCAGAGAAAGAAAAGTTATATTTATCTATTTCAACATTATTAACTTCAGAAAATTTATTGGAATGAGCAGTTCTATTTACACAATTAGATTTCAAATGGCCATACTGACCACATTTAAAACAAGGACCAATAACTTTTTTTTTCAAAAGGCACCTCCAAATTTAGAAACATTAGATTCATTTTTATAATTTTTTGCATTAGTTACATTTTTACAATCACCAGTATAAGAATCTTTAAATTTACTAGATTTTTTGGAACCACTAGAACAATTACTATTTTTAACATTAGTACGACCATGATTATTGAAATTTGATTTTTTAACATAACATGAATTACCTGATTTTACAGTTTCACAACTAAAGACTTCTCCAACATTTAATCCACCAGCAGAAATCTTCAAACGATTCTCTTCTAACAGTAGCTCATTTTCTATCTTGTCTGGCACAAATTCTTTATCTGACCATCTGTATATTGACTGTACTATAGCTTGAAACTGTTCAGGCAAACTTCTTATCATCTGATATCCTATGTATAGCGTCTGCAACTCATGATCAGCTTCACGCAATTTTTCTGCAGCTTGTTTTACTCTACATAAAAAGTCCCAAATTTTCACCTTGTTGACATCTTGTACTAAAGAAATCATCCAATAGTTGAATTATTCTTGCACGTGTGGAAGGCTCAAAATGCTTGTTAAGAATATTCCAAGCTTTAGCTCCATCAGTTGTACACGAAATTAATGGTTTAAATTCAGTACTCAATGACTGGTATATCAAAGTAAAGGCTCTGTCTTTTCTTAACTGTAAGTCACTTCTTTCCTTCCATGTCAACTGTTCAGAAACTGGAATCACGGCTTTTGCAGCTGTAGCACCTTTATCTGAAGTGGGATCCTCTTCATGTGTAAGTACAACTCCTTTATCAGATGTGGCACCTTTGCTCTGAATAAGTTCCGCAAGTTCAGGTTTCTCTATAAAACACCAGGCTCCATGATGCATTAAAAGAACTTTCATTTCTACTTTCCATATTTCCCAATTGCCAGCAGTCAACAGAAATGGAGTTTCAGAATTCATCTTCTTTTAATTCCGGTTTGCACTATTCAAATAGAAGTAGAGAACTTTCCAAAAACAAAAGTCCACTCTAAAAATAGTCCTTGAAAAAACACAGGTACATAGCCAACAGAAATCAATCTTCACTTCCACCACATAAGCCTAATTAGGTTAGAGGGGCCTGGGCCCATAACCACTATTGGAAAATAAAGTTCATTTTGAACATTGCAGTGGTCTGAGTGTGTGGAAGACTTCAAAAATAACACAGATTTAAAAAACGAACTTATTTTAATTAATCATAATTAAAGTTACATTAAAATAAAACTATCTTCACATCCAGCAAACTCTGCTGTAAAAAGAAACATAACTAAACAACAAAAAAAACAAAGTGCCAACCAGTTGACAGGCAAGAGAGAGACTTGCCCAAAACACTCTACATTTATAGTCTTTACCTGTAAACAATTTACATTTTGACTGATGCCAATACGAAAAAAAACATTTACATAAATTCATTCCAGTTGTCTCCACTCTCACAAAACAGAGCAGTCCTGTAGCAGTGATCACTGTGATTTAGTCACTTTACATTATATTGTTTACATTTTGAAATTCACTTGCAGTTGCTTTGGAGCAGTGAAAACAAGGCCTGTGCCATATTTTTAGATACTATTGAGTATGTTAACTCTTATTATATTAAACATATAAAAGTATTCCATTAACATTACTTTATATAAATGAAAAACTAAAAGTTAGTTTAAACAAATATGGCTCCCAAGAACAATAATGAAAAAAAAATAATAATAATAATTGTTATGAAAATGATGATTAAATTGAAAAATAAAATTTGGATAAATTTCCAAAAGTTGTTTTATGTGCCAGAAAAGTTGCTTTTTTTAAATTTATTTATTTATTATTATTATTATTTTAAATCTAAATAACTTATTCTAAGCGAAGACTTCCGCCAGAAATAAAAGTATGTACAAATTTTGTTTATTCAGTAATATGAATAAAGCAAAATGTCTTCTTCATGTGTGCCTGTATGCGCTATGAAGGTCAGGCCACTAATCGCAAATTTACAAAAAAAAAAAAAAAAAAAAAAAAAATGGCAGATGCGTAGCTTTGGTCGTGCAGGTGTGCATAGAATTTTTTCTTTCTTTATTTTTATTATTATTTTTTTTTGTGTGTGTGTGTTTATTTTCTTTCCTTATTTTCAAATCTGAATTTTTTAAATTAATTATTTTATTTATTTATTTTGGAATGTTCCGTTAATTTTTCTGCTTTATTTACTTAAATTGCGTGTTTTTGTTTTTTTTCTTTGTTTTTTTTTTCATCCATCTGCATTTCTTAGAAAAGATCGCTATTCTATTTATTTTTTCTTCTTTCGCATTAAGTCATGCGATCAAATAGTTTTTATATGATAAAATTTTAATACTGTTTCTTTTTCTTTCTTTCTTCCTTTTTTTTTTTTTAATACACAATAGTTGCGTTTTCAAAAATTGTTTATGTAAAGGCGTAATACCCTCTTTTGAAGAAGAATGTTTGTTATTTTTAATGTATTGTTTCTATCGAAATCAAATGGTAATATGATAGAGAGAATTAAACTTATTAAATTTTTAACTTTATTAAAAATTGTAACAATTAACTTCTTGTGTAAGAACTATCAGAGGTCAGATAAGCACCTACATTGAAACGCTCGCTTAAGGCGCTGCCACTAGCAGTGGGGTGCCCAATCTGACATAGTGTGGTCGTGGAAGACACAGCAGAAAGCAGCAAACACCTGAAGCAAAGTTTTCAGCGATTTCAGTAGATTTTTTCTTGCCGGTTCTCACTATTTTTTCTTTCTCTTTTTTTTTTTTTTTTTTTTTCTAAAGTGATATAAAAAATTGTGATTAAATTTCTTTGAAAATTCATTTAAATACAGCGATCAATGGAGCAACCAAATGGGCCTTCAATAAGTTAATATAAGAATCCTTTAGATATATGATATAAATTTAAAGCGACAAAATTTGCATATAAAATTTTATATAAGATTCCAAGAAATTGGAGGCCCACCAGCGGCCGAACGGTTCTGCTCTCAAAGTTGGTAGATGGGAAATGTCGGGTTCCATGGTTTTCTCCGAAAGACGCGTAAATAAGGCTAGGACTGTTAAAGCTACTTAAGAAAATCACCGTTTTCTTCTGCTTTCTAAAAACTAGTGTTATCTACGGACGCCAGTAAATGAAATATTCACACTTTTATCTTCAAAGCGGCTACTCAATTGAATAACACGTACTGCGTTTCTTCTTAAAATTCAAATATCAGTAAAAAAAGAACACAGCTACGTTGAATATTATTTACAAAAAGAAATCATTTAAAAAATACAAAAAACTTTATTCCCAATGGAAAAAACCTACTGCTCTAAAACAGTAAATTACTTATTCTAAAAGATTTAATACACACGAGCTCTCGATTAAACGAGACCAAGTATCATTTTTTTTTTTAACTAACGTTGCCATCTAATAATAATAATATTCATAAAATAAATAATAGACATAATAATACATTTTCAACATCCTCCCACCTTTTGATTATAAATAATAATCAAAACATAAAAACTATCATTCAAAACAACTCTGATACAAAGATGGCAACATTACATTTAAAAAATATAAAAAGTAAAATAAATAGTAGAATGATCAACAATATCTAATATAATCTACAAGTTCAGTCTTTCCGGCACCTTAATTCTTCTGCCAACTCTACTAAACTTCATTTGCTCACTAGTAGTACTGTCTGAAACTTTGGAGATGCTATCTGATTCCTTAACTTTACTGAGAGTCATCGGTATGGGAAGATCTTCAGAAGATGTTATCTCTAGGGGATAAACTCTTTGAATCGGGCGTAAGAGCTCCTTTTGGGAAGTTTGCACTTTAACAAGTCGTACTTGTCCGTCTTTACCTGGTATAACCTCAGTGATACGACCTAAAGGCCAGTAGATTCTCTTTTTATTATCGGCTCCCACCATAACAATTTCGCCAACAGTAACGGTATGTTTGTCTGACTTTTTACTTTTACGTAGAATAAGAGCACCAAGATATTCAGATCTAAAACGGCTTCGTAAATTTTTGAGAATGGTTTGTCTGTATTTGAGCCTTTTACACAAAAAATTTTGCTCAACAGCATCCAAATCAGGAAGACTGCATTCATGCATATCTTGGATGAACATCGATGGCGAAATAGGTTTTACAGCATCCTCTTCACAGATGTAAGTAAGAGGTCTTGAGTTGATTACCTTCTCACACTCAGCTAAAACCGTCATCATTTCTTCGTAATCGAGACGTGCAAGCCCTAATACTCTTTTCAAGAGATCTTTTAGAATTCGAATTAATCTCTCCCACCAACCGCCCCACCAAGCAGCAGTTGGAGGATTGAACTTCCAATCAATAGAGTTGACAGCTCCATGTTTTCGTATGCGTTCCCAGTCTAGTTTCTTGAAATAGTTGGCTGCTCCTACAAAATTTGAACCATTGTCACAGTATACAGTAGAGCATCTTCCTCTGCGAGCTGTAAATCTTCTAAAGGCCATTAAGAACGCATCTGTTGAAGCAGAAGTAACAAGCTCCAAATGGACTGCTCTGTATACTGCGCAAGTAAAAATTAAAACCCAGCTTTTCTTGTTATCCTTGAGAAATAATGGCCCAGCCATATCAACACCAATTATCTGAAAAACTGCAGCATCTTTAACTCTGTTTTCAGGAAGTGGAGGACTGATTACTTCCAAGTTCTTTGACCGAAATCTTTTACATGCAGTGCAGCTGGCTACAGCATTTTTGACCGCCTTTCTGCCGTTTAGGATCCAATGCTTTTCTCGAAGTATATTTAATAGTATCTGGACACCAGCATGGCAGTTCTCAACATGTGCTTTATGAATTAGCCGTTTTACTACTTCATGTTTTGATGGAAGAACAATAGGTTTAAGAAAATCTTCACTATCCTTTCGATAAATAATTTTCGTCTTCAGCCTAATGACACCAAGCTCGTCTTTAAACGTTTGCAAAGTTTTCAATCTCTTTTCGTCTTCTTGAGGAAAAGACTCATTCTGAATTAGAAGTAAAACCTTCATTTCTGCTTCATGAATTTCTGGGGCTGTCAATTCACCATGCTTCCTCCAATTTAAATTCTTGCAGTTGTGCTTGAAACGAAGGATCCATGCAACAAGACGAATAATTCTATCATAACTAGAAAAGTATCTATAGTACCAGTCTTCATCAACAATAGCTTCAGTATTTGTCAGTATACAAGTTTTTCTAGGTTTTTCCTTTTCAATTTCTTCCTCATTCCAATCGCGATTGGAGAAATCCATCATTGTTCGGAATTCAGAACCATCTTTCATCCATTGTGGACCCTCCCACCATTTTGATGAGACTAGATGCTTTGCTTTGCATCCTCTGGAGGGCAAGTCTGCAGCATTCTTCTCCCCCGTTATATGTCTCCATGATGAAGGATCACTCAGTTTTCTGATCTCCTGCACTCTATTTCTTACAAAAACGGACCAATTTTCTTCTCGCTGTATCCATGCTAGAGCCGTTGTAGAATCACTCCAATAATGAGACATAACATTTCTCCAACCAAGAGCTTCAATAACCGAATTCGTCAGTCTCGCTCCAATTACAGCAGCTAGAAGTTCCATTCTAGGAATAGTTACACCTCTTAACGGAGCCACTCGAGACTTTGCTGCAAGCAAAAATAAATTAATTTGATTACCATCCTCTACTCTAAGGAATGTAACTGCACCATAGGCATCTTTGCTTCCGTCAACAAACGTGTGAATAGTGCAGTTGCTTAAATCTTCGGAAGATACTCGAATAAACCTAGGTATCTGTATATCAGTCAAATACTTCAGTTCTTGAAACCACTGCATAAACTCTTTATGAAGCTCACCAGTTATCTCTTCGTCCCAACTCATTCCTAGTTTCCATGCTTTTTGTAACATTATTTTTGGATAAAGCATGACTGGTGAGGTGAAGCCAAAAGGATCAAAAACTTTGTGGACGACAGACAACATAGTTCTTTTTGTTAATTTTTCCATATTAATGTTGTCTAACCATTTCATGTTAATCTTCAATGTATCAAGCTCTTTATTCCAAATAAGACCTAATACTTGAGTCTCTTTCTTAGAACTAGTCTCATTACAGTCGCCAGACCATTCCCATTCTCTAAGATCAAAACAACCTTTGGCCATTAAAGCTTTAGAATTAACGATAAATTTATCTAATTCTTCTTTGTCGTTAACGCTCGTAACGACATTGTCTACACAGAAACTCTCTGAAAGCCTTTTCTTTAAAGATTCTTCAAATCCGTTACAACGCCGATAACGATACTCAATTACCGCAGCCAAAAGGAAAGGACTGCATTTAACACCAAAAACAACTCTTGTATGGCGAAATACTTTTAGTTTCTTACCTTCTAAGTTTTCCCACCATAAAAAACGCAGGAAATCTCTGTCGTCTTTACGAATGCTTATTTGCAGAAAAGCTTTTCTAATGTCGGCGATAACGCCAAATTCTTTTTCCCTGAATCGAAGTAAAATATCTGGGATAAGTTCCATTTGATTAGGACCACATTCCAAGCATTGGTTTAAAGAAGGATAATTTGCTAATCTAGCTGAAGCATCAAACACTGGGCGAATTGGAGTAGTGCTGCTACTAGGTTTTATTACAGCATGATGAGGTAAGTAATTGCCATAAGAGTTTACTTCGTTCTTGTGAACTTCCTCAATTATGCCTTCATTAATCCAGCTCAGAAACACATCTTCATATTTTTCATACATGTTCATCGCTATAAGCTTTGCTGTTGTGTATTCGAGCCGTTTCTTCGCCAAACTCAAGTTGTCGGGTAAAGGCGACTTATCATCAGCCCATGGCAAACAAACTTCATAGCGGCCCTCTCTATTAACTGCCACTGTTTCTAAAAAATGCTCTTTAGTCTGAATATCAGTCTCGTGTTTGGACTTCTTCTCAATAGGATCATAGATTCCAATTAAATCCAACTTCCATAGATTTGAGATTTCAGCTTCATTTACATATAGCGATAACACTGACATCGCCAAGTTTTCTTCCGAGGCTTTTCCAGGCGGTACTTTTCCCATTAAGGTCCAACCTAAGTATGTTTCTAAAGCCACGAGACCCGACGATAATACCTTTCTTTTTCCTGTCAACATTTTTCCCATGACGTCAGCTCCGACGAGAATATCGATCGCTTCACATTTGTCACCAAAGTCCGTTAAATTAATCTCATTTTCTTCTAACTCTTTCATCCAAGGGCCTTTAAAAACCGGTCTTATATTTTCACATATTGTAGACTGATCCAAAACTTCGAAATTGCAGCCAAAATTTTCTTTCAAATGTTTCAATGTCACTTTATAGCAGTTATGCTTGACCTCGTTAGTGATAACGCCGCCAAAAAGGGAATGAACCATTTTCTCTTGGCGAATTGGTATACAATTCATTTCTTTGGCTACACTTTCCAGAATATATGACTTATGCGATGCGGAATCAAAGAGCAATCTCACAGTTTTCTGTTTATTGCCAGAGATTAATTTGGCTTTCACGGTTTGAAGAAATATCTTTGGACTTCGTTTGTTGAAATTGGACATACTAACATCATTTTCTGCAGGTTTTTCTTCTTTCTTTTCTACAGCCCTTTTTTGTGTATCAAGTACATCACACATTAGAGGAAAATGCTTTTTAGAACAGATCACGCACTTTAGAACAGCTCTGCATTTCTTAATAGTATGAGTTGGCGATAAACAGGCAAAACAACAACGTTTATCTTTAATTATTTTTTGTTTTTCTGCTAAACTCATTTTCTGAGCTGAAAAACAATCTGAACTTGAATGTTTGCCATCACAAAAAACGCAAGATTTCTTCACCTCTCTATTTGAAGTGGCCGTTAATAAACCCGCAGCAGTAGGTACTTTGCTTTTCAAATTTTCAAAATTGTATTGCTTCCTTTTTAAAGGTTTGTTTTCTTGGCTCTTTCCTAAACCGAAACCAGCTACTGCCAAAGATATCCTTTCTTCGCCTTCAACTTCTTTTTTAAGAAATTCCATTAAATTATTTAACTTCTCTTTAGCATCAGTGTTTGAATGAGAAATGTTACTACGATTCCAAGCCTTTAAAAAATCAGCTGGGAAGCAAGATTCAACCATGGGATACAATATAGATGCACATTTATCCGTGGTTACACCTAATGTTTCCAATGCACGTAGATACAATTCAAGTTTGTCATATAGAGAAGTTAATGAAAACATTTCCTTAATTTGAACAGAAATAATTAATTTTAGTAACTGTCTAACGTATACTTCGACTAAGAGGTCCTCTCTTCCAAAGCGAGATTTCAGGCTTTCAATCGCTTTTTCATAATTGGCGCCAGTTGGCGGAAAACTTTCAACTACTTCTCTTGCACGGGAACCAGCAACCGTGGCTTGCACTAAATACTGAAATTTATCTTCCGGTGCGATATCTTCATCTTTATGCACCTGCTCAAATTGACTCCAAAAAGGAAGCCAATCTTTTAAGTCATCGCCAAATTGTCTAAATTCCAATTTTGGCAACGTAAACTTCCTCTTTGAATTGCTTAAATCAGGTAAATAATTTAGTGGAACAGATTCACCTCGACTTTGAGCTTGAATTCTAGCGAGCTCGATTTCTTTTTCAGCTTCAACTTTCATTTTTTCAAATTCAAATTCTTTATCTTGCTTTATTTTTTCGAATTCTTTATCTTGCTTCATTCTTTCCTTTTTATCTTCTCTTTCTTTTTCTTTTTCTTCTTCCTCTTGCAATTTTCGCTCGGCAACAGCATTTCCTAATAGTACTTGAACAAATTCAGGATCTTTCTTGAATTCTTCACTGTTCAATATAATATTTTTTAAACCTGAAATAGTAACATTGGCTGGTACTTCTTCGCCAATTTCAGACGCCACATATATCAAATCATCTTTCTTAAATCCTTTTATTGCTTGAAACATGTTGCTACTTCCTGTCGCTCAGACGCCACAAATGTTAAAGCTACTTAAGAAAATCACCGTTTTCTTCTGCTTTCTAAAAACTAGTGTTATCTACGGACGCCAGTAAATGAAATATTCACACTTTTATCTTCAAAGCGGCTACTCAATTGAATAACACGTACTGCGTTTCTTCTTAAAATTCAAATATCAGTAAAAAAAGAACACAGCTACGTTGAATATTATTTACAAAAAGAAATCATTTAAAAAATACAAAAAACTTTATTCCCAATGGAAAAAACCTACTGCTCTAAAACAGTAAATTACTTATTCTAAAAGATTTAATACACACGAGCTCTCGATTAAACGAGACCAAGTATCATTTTTTTTTTAACTAACGTTGCCATCTAATAATAATAATATTCATAAAATAAATAATAGACATAATAATACATTTTCAACAAGGACTCCTTAGAAAGACCCACGACGGACGGCATTCCACCCATAGGCCTAGGACCCAAGTGTAGTCAATCGGACTTGAATTCTATCAAACAACCAACCAAGAAACTGGAAAAATGCAAGCTTAAATTTGATGCAAGATATCTTGATCAGTAGCGTTCTTTCCACAGTTCGCTTCAGAGCATGCCCAGATTCAAATGTCACGCTACGCCACTGTATTCATGCCAGTATCCTAAATAATATTTCGAAAGTGGTTTGACATCTTTACGATGAAAATATCCCTCAAGATTGACGTTTATGTGAAATTTTGCTCTATTGTGCCATGTTAAGAAATTCGTAAATTTCCAATAACTTACGAAATTTTTATATTGGAAAATTCATAGTCATTAATATTCATGCCAGTGTCCTAAATAATATTTCAAAAGTAGTCTGACATCTTTACGATAAAAATATCGCTCAAAATTGACGTTTATGTGAAATTTTGCCCTATACTGCCATGTTAAGAAGTTCGTAAATTTCCAATAACTTGCGAAATTTTCAAAGTAGCATATTTATAGTTACTGGTGTTCATTCCGGCATCAAAACTGATATTTTAAAACTGGTCTGACATTTTTACGGTAAAAAGTTTCCATTTAATGCACGTTTAAGGGAAATTTTGTCCTATTCTCCCATGTTAAGAAAATCGTAAATTTCTAATAACTTACGAAGTTTTTTAATTCGAATGTTACAAATGAATAGGGTTCTTGCCAGTGTCGAAAGTAATATTTTAAAACTGATTTGACCTCTCTGCGACAATTTGTTCTTGAGATATCGTGTACACAGACTAACAAACTAACGGACTAACGGACACCCTACAGACAGACACCATACAAATTTTGTCATTTTCGGATTCCTCACACCTGAAAACGTGTAGAAAAGTCAAAAAACCGAGGTCGAAAATTTTCACGATTACCTAAGTTCCCCATACCTATAGTATGATGGGGAACTAAAAATTGCATGGAGAAAAGTAATTCATTATTTCCGAAATTTGGAACCCATGAAAAATAAATTTTATGTTTTAAAATTTGTAAAATCTTCTAAACAATGTTCAAGGAATAGTGGAATGGTATTTTAAAAGTACTGTATAACTTCATACATTTTATAATAACTATTTAGATATTCTTGATTGCGTCGATTTTCCCAATTTTCACCATTCTTTTTCCCCTTGATATGAAAAATACATTTTATGATTTCTGACCATATTGTAATATTATAAGATATGAAAGAAGTTTCAATATGCAACTTTTAAAGCTATAATAAAATAATTCGCTTAATATCTTTCTTTTACCCATATACATTTCTCTGAAAATAAGCACGGTAAATTGATTGTTATGAAAATCGATGGAGTTTATTCTCCTGATATTTCAAGAAGATAGTTCTTGTTCTTACCAACAAGATAAATAAAGTACACTATAAACCGTCTAATCTGCCTGTCTCGTAGTCAGTCGTTCCGCCAAATCCGACGCGAGCAGAATCGGTCTTGTCCGCAGACTTCATTTGTCGAATCCGATTATTGATCATTTGTTATTCTTTTTTTTTTACCTTAAAAATGTGTAACTCAACCATTGTAATATGTAATTATGTAACCTTTTCAATGTAATCTTGCTAATAAATTTTTACCACTTAAAAAGTATAAATCTGATAAATCTGTATATAAATTACGTGTCACGATGTTTGTCCGGGGTAAACTCCTAAACTAAGGAACAGATTTTAATGAAATTTTGCACACTGTGTGCAGTTTGGTCCAACTTGAGAGATAGGATAGTTTTTATCTCAATTTATTGTCACAATATTGTTTTATTGGAATTATTTGTTAATTATAGACCTTTATTAAAGTTGCTCCAAAATATCTGTGAGTTCCATTAATTTAATTGTTGCCAAAAAAAAAAAAAAAAATAAGAGTTCATTTTCTTTCGACATAAAAATAAATACATTTAATCAAACGTGAACTTTAAAAAATTATAAAAAGTTAAATTAATCATCTCACGAAAATTGACGTCATAATCAATTTAAAGATTTTATACACATTGATAAAGTGCTAATGTAATTCTATCATAGATATAGTAATATATATAGATCTCTCATCCCCATGTTATCGTACAAAGATTTTTGATGCCGAAAAAAAAAAAAAAAAAAGTAAAAGCTTTGGAAACAGCCATTAAGTGGTATTGAAAAAAAAAAGAAAAGAAAGAAAGAAATATGAATTTGAAACTGTATCTGGAGTCTTCCATTCCCCTTTAGCAAATAAATTATTCATAAATTTTATTTGCTAAAATATTAGTATGTATTCCCGTGTGTATTCACTAGGGGAAAGACGGCCATATTTTGGTAAAAACGTCGTCTTTTCCCAAATGAAAAGGAATAACTTTTTTCTCTTCAATGATCACTCTATTCTATATATGCTATACTATATCTATGAGTTCTATACGCAAGCGAAGTGTGACTCACTGACCGTCTGTGCAGCCAAGAAAAAGATTTCCTATGTTAATTGCCCACTGGATTTTTTGTAAGAAATTATTAAAAATCGAGGAAATTTATTTCCCGATTTTAATCCTTATATTTGGGTATAGATATGTATTAGTTATCGCGGGTGTTAGATTGAATTATTTTGCTGTCAAATTGACAAAATTTTAATTTTAAATTTCAAAACTCTGTCGCCCTTGGCTTTTATTATTATTCTTATTATTATTTGGCGATCAAAAGCGTAACACGAAAATATACATGCCAGATGTATGCATTGTACGAAATGTAATATGTATTATTCATTGTACGTATGTATGACATGCAATATGTATAGTACGAAATATTGTTTCATATTATTCATTACTCTTTTAATATAAGTTGTTAAAATAACCATGATTTTTGAAAGGAATTAAATATTTTCGCCAGGAAATTTGGCGATATTCTTTTTTTTTCGCCAAGGATGACAGAAATGAAATCTATTCCGCTGCAAAATATTAGTATCTTACATCAGATATTTTATTTAGACATTTGAAAACAAATTTGACTTCAAACTATGATAGAATATTTATCATTTTCCTTTTAATTAGTATATTATTAGTATATTAAAATTTAAAAGCATGGTATATAAAAAGTTTTTTTTTTTTTTTTTTTTTATCTTATAATTATTCTTATCTTAATCCTCAATGTTTCCAATCTTTATTAACTTGAATTTACTATTAAAATTTTAACATACTCAAAAACTTCTCATCACTTCGTTAAAATACACTAAACTTTTCCAAAATCTTTTTCTATTTAAAATGATACATGTATTTACTTTAAATGTCCAATATTTCATAAGATTTCCAATTTTAAAGTTTTAAAATATTTATCAAATTTACTTATTTTTCTGGTTTAGCCTTATTGTTTTCCTTTTTATAACTACAGCTGTTGCCCTCTTTAAAATATTTAAAATGATGAGGCCATTTTATAGTAAAATTATCCATTATAGCATATATTATATATCACTCCTCCATAAAAATTGATTTTAAAATCGTCTGTTTCTTTTATACTTTTATTTTAATAGAATTTAATTTATATATTAGTCATTTTAGCAATTTTATCCAAAGTAGCATTAGAAATAATATATATCACTTCTCCATTAAAATTTATAGGACCCTACAATAAAATTAATTTGTGCTTAATATCTACACTACGAAAATTTTTATCAATCGCTTCCAAATTTTGACCTAAGTTTCAAATCTCAACCCTGTGGGTTTTTACATCGGCTACAACGTTTTCGTCTTTGTTCGTAAATAATAATTTGACTGTACTAAATAGTTTACAGCCGTATAATTCAACGTATAACTTAGTCACAGCAACGCGTGGCTGGGTCTGCTAGTAAATAAATAAAGTATAAGTAAAATAAAATTAACAATGTAAACAAAAATAAAGTTTGGCAGTACACAATGTGTGTTGCGTACACGTTTTGTGGCACGCTATTCACATAGCCTTTTTTTTTTTTTTTTTTTTTTGTGCTAGAGGCCTATTTCAGTCGGTACAGTTGTCGAATTTTTATACGTCACTCTTAATTAGTGCTAGAGGCCTATTTCAGTCGGTTTATTGAATGGGGATTTATTGAATGAGGTCCCCCCCAGGCCCAACTTTAACATGAGTCCCCCCCCAAGGTACCCCTATTTCAGTCGGTACAGCGTTGTCGAATTTTTATAATACACTCTTAATAGTGCTAAGGGCCTATTTCAGTCGGTTTATTGAATGGGGATTTATTGAATGAAGTCCCCCCCAAGGGACAACTTTGACATGAGTCCCCCCCCAGGCCCAACTTTGACATGAGTTCCCCCCAGGCCCAACTTTGACATGAGTCTCCCCCAAGGTACCCTTATTTCCGTCGGTACAGCATTGTCGAATTTTTATAATACACTCTTAATAGTGCTAAGGGCCTATTTCAGTCGGTTTATTGAATGGGGATTTATTGAATGAAGTCCCCCCAAGGCCCAACTTTGACATGAGTCCCCCCAAGGCCCAACTTTGACATGAGTCCCCCCCCAAGGCCCAACTTTGACATGAGTCCCCCCCCAAGGCCCAACTTTGACATGAGTCCCCCCCCAAGGCCCTACTTTGACATGAGTCCCCCCCCAAGGCCCAACTTTGACATGAGTCCCCCCCCAAGGCCCACCTCCCCCTCATTGGGAAAAAGAGAAAAAACGTTGTTTTGCGGCTATAAGACAGTTTGGACTTCCAACGTTATTTGTTACAATATCTGCAGCTGAAACACATTGGTTTGATTTAATGAAAACTTTAGTTAATTCGTGACGATCTAAATTCCATGATAAAGAAGAATTTGTCGATATTAACAAGTTTAGCAGTAGGCCTCTGGCACTAAATTAAAATCTGTCAATGTCCGATTTTCATGTTTTAAAAATGAAATAATGTCGTGTCTGTATAATTTTTTTTTTTTTTTTTTTTTCCGACGATACTGAAAAATAAAAATAGGCGGATTACAAGGTTTCAAGTGTAGTGATAAATGGTAACCCTGACATGGTCCAACATGAGTCATGTGAAATGAACTATCTATGCGTTGGTTCCCTTGGTTACAGCTTATTTTCAATACTTCTCTATCCGCGTTTGTAATGATCGATAGATGGCGCTCTCTGAACACTGCAGTTGTTAGTAAATATAACAGCCACGTGTAATTATTATTCTTTCTCCGCCATTTCATCATGGAAAGTCGATTGCATAATATGAGGATATGCAGTGGTGTGATAATTTCACCTTAGCCCACCAGAGGGCGAGCATTTCATTACAATCGCGGATGGCAACTGCTTGGAGATTATACTTGGCGAAAGTCGTACCCACCAATGTTTTGGTTACTTACTTAATTTAAATTTTTTTTCTTCTAAATCCTTTAGTTTTTATTTACGTCTTTTTATTGCGTGTAGTCAAAATTTAACCAACAAAATATTTAAAGATAGTTGAAGAATTATTATTTGTTTTTAAATTTAGCTTTTTTAAAAATGTAACTTTTCTTTATAAAGACTTTTGAAGTTTTTTAGAAAATAATGAAACAAAAAAAGGATTTTACTTATTATAATGTGAAATATCTGAAAAATTATTTAAAAAACAATTTATTTCGGTCATAGGTCTGTCGTGTTACCTGATAATTATGATAATTTACCGAACAGAAATTTTAAATGCCAAAATAGCGATAAAGGGCCAAACATAGCAATCTGTTGTATCATTTCTCGTGGTTCACGTTGAGCCACGGAAATTGCTATTGCCATTTAATCTCTTACAATTACTACATATAAAATTTCACCAGTGTTCTTGAATTTTCTTAAAATTTAAGAAAAAGAGGCAGACATCGCCAAAGAGTTTAGTATTTGGCAGAAATTACATCGTCAGATCTGGATGCATGTCAATATGCAATTATAAGTTCGATCCCTATTATTAGTAATGCGGTTATGTACTAATATAATATGTCAATGTACGAAATATGTCATCCTAAATATGTTATTGTTATGTTGATAATGTGTAATTTAGTCATTCTACCACAAAAATCATGCAAAATGACGGTCTGATTCTTTAACTTTAATCAAGAGAAAAACTCATCTCATATCTGCAACAATAACTATTTTTATGTCACAAAACCTCAAAATATTAAGAATTTTTTCTGTATTTGGTCCCTTTAAAAACAATACATCTTTTGTAAACAATCTGAACACAAAAAAAGATGGGAGGGGGATTATCTTATAATAAAAGCTCAATTTTCCAGAGGATAACGCTAAAAGCTGACGTCATAGCTACAAAATGTTTTGAAATAAAGAAAATTTATCCTTTGTATAGGTTTTATTTTGTATCTTGCGTCATTTATTAAAAAAAAAAAAAAAAAAAAAAAAAGCTAGCCAACCAACCTTGGTATGGAAGAATGAATAAAATAATTGAAAAGAGTGATTTAGCAAATGAAAATGGCTTCACACAATTGCAACAATGTATTCAGGAAAAAAAAAATACAAGTAATTTGAAACTAAATAGGAATTAGTTTTAAGGAAATGGATGTAATTCTATATTCTGAAAAAGACTACCATTCTAATGACCCTCAATTGGTGATTTGGCGGTTTTCTTTTTTGGCTACCGCTAAAAATTGCCAAATTATAATTTAAAAAAAAAAAAATTAACTTAAAACTAAAAATGATTATAGAAGTTTAATATTAAAAATATACTAAATTCAAACCGGAAAAAGAAAAGGAATAGTCAGATATTATTCCATCGACAAATAAACTAGCAACGATTTTGATGAATTTGCGCTGAAGTTAATTTTCATAATAAATTAAGTTTCGGGATTCGAATTCGAATACTATTTTGATTTTTAAAAAGAATTAATCATTTTTCTATTACAATCGAACCTCATTAACGTGAACACGCTTAACGTGAATTGCTTTTAACATGAACTGTTTCCCCAATCCCCATCAAAATGAAGATTAGTGTAGTTATATGAAGATTAGTTACTGATAGCATGTACTACTGATAACATGAACAATATTTTTGTTCCCCTTGAGATTCACGTTTACGAGGTTTGGCTGTATTGGTTAATTATCACGACATTTGGCCACTGTTTTTTATTTGGCGAATATTGCAAATTTAAAAAAAGGTTTATTTGGAAATATAGACCGCTAGTCGGGTAGAGACAGACTAGTAAGCAGTTTAGAAACAGCTGAATGTGTCTCACAGCAACTATTAACTCAAACACTTTGAAGAACAAGCTGTGGTCGCATAAAAGTTGCATGAGATTTAGTAAATCGAATGATGAGATCAACGTGCAAGTGAGAGTTATGTATACAAAATTTTGGACATTTTAAAGTAATTGGTTGATTTTTATGATTAAAAAAAAAAAAAAAAAAAAAAAAAGGTTGGCATCTTCAATGGCATCTGAATCCACAGCGACAGCAACTAATAGCGTATTTTACCACGTTTTTATTAACCCGCTTTTTTGTTTGTTTGTTCAGTGTCCAGTACAAATCTTGCAATCGATTTTTAACTAACTTCCCAACCAGCTAGACATTTGAAACTTTTAGAATAACTCGGAACCCGATGACAATTTTAATAATAACAGGAGACTTGGCGTTGAAATATTAAAACTCAAATAAACTACTACGTCAGAAACGCCAAAAGAAAAAATTTTTGCGATGCATACGCTGTTTCGGTAGCCTTAAGGGTACAGTCTTCAGTGCAAAAAGAGTTTTGACAATTTTAATACTTTTATTCAATTAATAGATGATTGAAATTTTTTTATAATTGCTCTCTTTATTACGCATTTGATCATTTTCTTTCGAGTTGATGGGATAATTCATCAAAAAACTTTTAAGTATTTATTAATGCATAAAATTGTTAAGTTTATATCTGTACTGATAAGTATAAAGGATTTAAGTCCATATTCTTGATTTTTCAGGAGACGAAAAATAAAGTTAAAAAATTCTGTATGAAAACTTATCCGTTCAATACAGTTTTAACCAGAATATTATCATAATACACAATTTTGTGAATAAACTACGTTCATTTAATTTTGAAGTTTGTTTATTTTTAACAGATTTATATAGTTCTGGTTTGTATAGTTTTATATAGTTTGTTTTATACCAAACATAAATGCTAAATTTCTGACTTGAATATTTTTTACCAATGGATTTTCTCGAAGACTAAGTGACATAAACTTAAATCCTTTATACCAATCGATAGAGAATTTTTTTCTGAGTCTGACTATGTACTTAACTCAAAATCGACATTTTTGGACTTAAATCCTTTATATTTATCAGTACAGATATGATTCAACAGAAAAATTAAAAACGTGGTATATAAAAAGTTTTTTATCTTGTAATTATTAAATATATCACTGTATTGAAAAAAAAAAAAAAAAAAAACTCTTTTATAGGATGGCGAGACTTGGGTATCTGCAACTAACCCTTGCTTCGCTGCTGAATGTCAAGTGACTGAAAACGGAACTCGAATTACGTATAAAGGAGAAAGTTGCCCCATCATGCCGGAAAACTGTCCCCCAGTAAGTCGAAATGTATTGTATTATTCATATTAAACGAAAGAACTTTGTAAATAAACACCATAAAATTAAGACACAATTGCTCCCAATGGAAAAATAATTAAACGCTCTTTCATTAATCTTTGTTTTCCTCCATTTTATGGCGTTCATTGAATATCGAGAAGAATTTTGTTAACATGTAGGGTCTTTGGTTCTTTTTACCCCAATTTTGGAAAGAAGTCAAAGGGGGTAAGTGGGAGGAGGGGGGGGGTGCTCTTGATTCAGTTTTTAAACTTAAATTTTCTGTATAGTATGGTAAGTTTTTTAAAGAGCAGCTCAACATACCAAACCTTGAGAAGTGATCTCATATTATTGCAGACATTTTACTAATATCACAAAAAAACAAACAGGAGATTTTGGAAATATCCTCAAGAAGACTCTTGGCGATTTTCTATATCTTTGTGCTGTTATTGGTACAGTTTTACTCGAAAACCGGTATTTTGCTAAATTTGCCTCCGAAGATAGTTTTTACCCCCTCCCCCCCCCCCTTAAAAATCCAAAACTCAAATCGCAGCATTTTTTTTTTTCACTCAATTCTAGTCTCTTTCTTTGCAATTTCTTCACCGTGAAGCTATTTAGAGCCGAATTATGCTTATAAGGGGGTTTTGACCTGCCTCCCCCCAGGGGGAGCTGGGGGAGATTTGGAAAATCCCGCCTTAATGGGCCCCCAGGGGGATACCTTCTTTGGGTATTCAGGGGGTGTCACGTACCCCGGGCCCGAGTGATCTTTTCTTTCCCCTCTCTTTTTTTTTTTCCCCAAGGGGAATACCTCCTTTAGGTATTCAGGGGGTGTCACGAACCCCGGGCCTGGGTGATCTTTTCTTTTCCCCTTCATTTTTTTTTTTTTAATTCTTTTGCTGCCAAAGGTTTGGTCTTTTCCTTTTACGTTTTTTGCCAATAAGCTCTTGGTATTTTCTTGTTAATTTATTTTGGGTTTTGTTTTACTTTTTCTGGTGCCAATAAGTTTTTGGTCCATTGTTTTGTTGTTCTGTAAAAAAAAAAAAAAAAAAAAAAAAAACTGTAAAAATAATTAATAAAATTAAAAAAAAAAAAAACCACTCACCTCATTTTACTAATATTTGTTATGTTCTGACTCACCTTGTTATCCCTGTGTTGACTGTTATCCAAAAAAAAAAAAAAAAAAAAAAATCATAAAATTATAAAAGGCAACAAAAAAAAAAAAAAAAATCAATTTATTAACCATTAATCTATTAACTAAGTAAAGTCCGGTGTTGGTGTGGCGCTGGCTATTGGGGCAAAGATTTTGGTGATGGGGTCACGGCAGTCTAGCCTTGGGATCACACTGGGAGACTGGTGCCCTTGGTGAAGGTGAGACAACGGTGACTACTCGAACGAGAAACACCGGACTAACACGACTGCCACATGTGGTTCCTGAACTGGGTCGGCGACCTGGTAGCTGGTGAGTGTTTATGGGTGTCCCAGAGAGGATTCTTAAAAACCCTTTGCGTTTGTGTGTTGGAAGAAACACTCACCCCTTTCTTTCTCTTTCTCTTAATATGGCTACAAACTTAGGAAATTCGATTAATGCGTCTGGCTCGGGCCAAGCTAATAAAAGCTCAAATGCTAAATCTTGGACAGATAGAATGGAAGAATTTTCTTCTACTCTTAATGAAAATAATGTATTTATTAAGTGTGAGGCTAGATTTTTTGTGGTAAAAAGAAATGAAGGAGATTTCACTAAAACATCCCCCTTTCTTATACAGAAATCGTTGGAGTCAATAATGGGTGAACCTAAATCAGTAAAAAAACTTAGATCTGGAGAGCTACTCATTGAAGTAGAAAATGGCAAACAAGTTAAAGAAATGTACCCAATTTGCTAATATATCTGTTACAGTAAGTATGCATAGGACATTAAATATTTGTCGTGGTGTGATCTCCGAACCCGATCTTCAATAATATATACCAGAAAGCGAAATCCTTGAGAACCTCAAAGACCAAAATGTCATTGCAGTTAAACGCATTACAATATTTCGTGATAATAAACCTGTACCAACAAAGCACATAATTCTTACAATAGACTCCCCCAAACTTCCTAGATCAATAAAAGCTGGTTATCTTGAATGCCCCATAAGACAGTACATTCCAAACCCTCTACGCTGCTTTAATTGCCAACGCTTTGGTCATTCCAAAACTTCATGCCGTGGCAAACTAACATGTGCCCGCTGCGGTGCAGTGGGACATGACAATCAAAATTGTGAAGCACCAGTCTGTTGTATCAACTCTAAAAGAGATCACCCATCGTACTCAAAAACTTGTGAAAAATGGAAAATAGAAAAAGAAATTCAAACTGTTAAAACTAAAGAGAACATATCATACCCTCAAGCTAGAAAGATTGTAGAATCAAGAACACCTGTAATTGGTAAATCATATGCTGCCGCTACATCCACCAAAAAAACTTATCAAACTATAGCTACACAAACAGAATCCCTTAACAACAATAGCTCTCCAGTTGAATCTGTA
Source organism: Salticus scenicus (assembly GCA_963930645.1). Taxonomy (NCBI): domain Eukaryota; kingdom Metazoa; phylum Arthropoda; class Arachnida; order Araneae; family Salticidae; genus Salticus; species Salticus scenicus. Next base: position 261,775,246 of record OZ005649.1, on the reverse strand, counting down.
CAACTTAATGCCCCAAAACTACAGACCAAACCTGTTCAGACTTCAAGCTCCTCACAGTCTTCTTATTAAACCAGCAACATCTAAGAAATCAGCACATATAATGAAAAACATATTGTCCGACAGAGGTCATACTTCTGGCTCTGTAAAACCCTCTAATTCACCTTCCCGTCCCAATATAATCAAGAAAAAGAAAACTTTAAAATTATCCACCCTAAACTCAAACAAAACTTCTAAAATATCTCCGGTCATACAAGATGACACAATCAGTCTCCATCCTTCTGATGCCCAGGATAATATGTCTACGGTATCAGAAGAAAATGACGTAGATGTTCTCATCTAAAAAGTATATATATATTTTTTAATAAAAATCCTCATGACAAATTTCATTTCCCGGAATTGTCGAGGTTTTATCAATAAACGAGATGATATCAAAAATATTATTTCTGATCATCGACCTATTTGTTTTGCTTTTCAAGAGACACACTTAAGACAACGTGATAATACTAATTTTCGCGGCTATAACTGTTTCAGAAAAGATTTCCCCCAATCTGACAGAGCTACAGGTGGTGTAGCTCTTTTTATTTCTAATAATGTGCCTCACAACAATATTTCATTAAACACAGATATCCAAGCTATTGCAGTGCAGGTCCATATTCACATGCTTGTCACTATCTGCAGTATTTATTTACCCCCAAATATGACTCTCAGCTCTCGTGACCTCAACAACCTTATTTTGCAGCTGCCAGCGCCTTTTGTAATTCTTGGTGATTTTAATGGGCACAATCCACAATCCAAGGGTAGTCATGACATTAATCCACGTGGTCAACTTATTGAGGACTTTGTCACAGATAATAATCTATGTATCTTAAATAATGGTGACAATACATATTTTCATGAACCTTCAAGAACTTTTCATGCAATAGACCTGGCCATTTGCTCACCTATTCTTTATCCATATTTTAATTTCATCGTTCTAACTTTGTTAGTAACGATCTACATAATAGTGACCATTTTCCTCTATTATTATCTTTTTATAATTTTAATGATCGTCATCATGGAAATCCACATTATATTTGACAAGACCAACTGGACCGCTTTTACTATAAAAGCAACTATTACACATGAAATGATTGAGGGTGATATAAATAAAGCAATCTCTGACATCACTAATATTACTATTCCAAAACCTTCTGGGTGCTATAAACATTCAAAGCCATGGTGGAATGATGAATGCAATATTGCAAAAAGACAACAACAAAAAGCATGGGGAATTTTTAGGAGGTACCCTACTACAGCTAATTATATCGCATTCAAAAAAACAAGGGCAGCCGCACGAAGAATCCGTAGAAAATGCCAAAAGGATTCTTGGATTAAGTATGTGTCCAGCATTACCTCCAATGTAAGCAGCAAACAGCTTTGGCGTCGTGTAAAGAAAGCCATGGGAATATATTCTAATCACAGTATTTCGTTTTTAAAAGATAATGGCCAAACTATAACTTCTACTAAAAATATTGCAAACACCATTGGTAGAACTTTATCCGACATCTCCAGCTCTAATTCCTACTCTGAACCTTTTTTGTCTTATAAACGTAATTCGGAACGCTTATCAATCAATTTTCACTCCCGTTCCTCACAGGAGTACAATAGTCATTTAACTGAAAGTGAATTAAAAAATAGTTTGAAAAATTGTCATAACTCTGCTCCCGGACCCGATGGTGTTACCTACATTATGATTAAACATTTATCAAAACAGTCTCTTAAAAATCTCCTCCAACTCTACAATAGAATCTGGACTGAACATGTTTTCCCTACTGCTTGGCACAATGCTATTGTCATTCCTTTTCCTAAACCTGGCAAAGATGCTACTGATCCCAAGAATTACAGACCCATTGCCCTCACAAGCTGCCTCTGTAAGCTGCTAGAAAAAATAGTAAATACTAGGCTTGTCTATATTTTAGAAAAAAGTAATTTGATTTCCCCATGGCAAAGTGGTTTCCGACGAGGCCGTTCAACGGTTGATAATATTTTATTACCGGAGACTAATATTCGAAGAGCGTATGCGAGACGTAACCATTTGGTTTCAATTTTTTTTTGACATTGAAAAAGCCTATGACAAGGCGCTATGGAATTTTAAGAGATTTATATCATCTGAACTTTCGAGGAAATCTCCCTATTTTTATTGAAAACTTTTTAAGAGTCGGACGCTTTCAAACTCGTATTGGATCAGTTTATTCCGACTTTTATTTTCAAGAGGAAGGTGTGCCTCAAGGCAGTGTTTTGAGCGTTACGCTTTTTTCCTTAAAAATAAATGATATTCTAAAACAGCTGCCGCAAAGTGTCCATGGGATTTTATATGTTGACGACCTGCAAATTTCTTGCCAGGGAAATGACATGCGTTTCATAGAACGCCAATTACAACTTGCTATAAACAGTATAATTAAATGGACAAATAAAAACGGTTTTACTTTTTCTACTGACAAAACACAGTGGGTGCATTTTTGCCGAAAACGAGGTCTTCATCCTGATCCAGAGATTTTAATGAACAACAGACCACTTTCAGTTGTTGACACTGCTCGCGTTCTGGGTGTTATCTTTGACAGAAAACTAACTTTTAAACCTCATATTTTAAACTTAAGAACTAAATGTGACAAAGCACTTAATATTCTAAAAGTCCTTTCTAACACTTGTTGGGGTGCTGATCGTCCATCTCTGCTGAAAATCTATCGAGCTGCTATTCGCTCTAAACTTGATTATGCTGGCCAGGTTTATGGTTCAGCCCCTCATTCTTACATTAAGAAACTTGACACAACACATCATAGTGCGCTTAGATTTTGCTCAGGAGCTTTCCGCACTGCTCCTGTCCTCAGTTTATATGCTGACTGTGTGGAGCCTTCTCTCACTGACATCAGACAGAGACTTTCACTTGATTTGTACTATCGCATCCTCTCACATCCTAATCATCCACTTCACTCTCATTTAAATAGTAACGATCATAATCTATATGTGAATCGCCCATCTTGCATTCCACATTTTGCTCTTATAGTTAAAAACTTTCTTGCTGGCACCTCTCATATTCATACCAAAGTTCGTTTTCGGTCTCTTATAAACATGACACCTTGGAATTTCCAGGTAATTTCTTCTCTTCATCCGTTTAAAGGATTTGACAAACCTAACACAGATGCTTTTATTTTTCAGGCTCTTTACTCATGTCATCGCTCTCATTACAAGGACTACGCCGAGATTTTTACAGACGGCTCTAAGACAAGCAATAAAGTCGGTTGTGGTGTTGTTCTTGGTAACACCAGTTTTAGCTATCAACTCCCTAATTCATTTTCCATCTTCTCTGCAGAGTTTTTTGCTTTTGAGGTTGCCCTTAACATTATTTCATCTCAGCACAGTAAAAAATTCATTATATATACAGACTCAAAGAGTGTTCTTGATTCTCTCTCTTCTAGCTCTTGTAACCTGACTTTCATTTCAATTTTAAAAACTTGCAACGACCTTTTGAAAAAAAGATTTGACATTTTGTTTTGCTGGGTTCCTGGCACGTAGACATTAAAGGCAACGAAGCAGCAGACAAAGCCGCAAGGCAGGCTTCCATACTTTTAAACTGTCCTGTTCCTTATGAGGACATTAAGCACACACTTAAAAGCTATCTTAAGAATTTGTGGCAAAGGGAGTGGAATAACCAAAACAATAATAAATTGCAAGAAATAAAACCTCAAATTTCAATCTGGCCTACAATCACCCCTAGAAAATATTGGGCTTAGAAGGCAGAGCACGCAAATTATAATGCATATTAATGAGTCCATATTAACACGAAACACTTTTAATTAGACGAACACTCACATCACATGGTACATACAGAGAAACAAAAATTCAACAAGGTACAGGTAAAAAGATGCGCCGTACGAAAACAGTCCAAGTGGTGGCGCGCCAGTCGTTATTGGAAAGATCTATTATACAGTGAAGGAGGGTAAATACAAGAGGCATTGGTAATGGAAAATAAATGTAACCTAACACCCCCCCACAATGTCGACGTATTTACCTAAATAACAATGTTACATCTTCCAATCCCATAATTTTACAACAGTTGTAATGTTTTGATGATGTTAATGCTTTTGTAAGAATATCAGCCCCCATATTTTCAGTAGACACAAAATTTAAATCAATGATTCCATCTTTCAGTGCATCCCTTATGAAATGATGCCTGATGTCTATGTGCTTGGTGCGCTTATGAAAGATCGGATTTTCAGCTAATTTAATAGATCCTAAGTTATCTGTAAATATACTCACTTTTTCAATTTTGCATTCAGATAACTCATTTAGTAATTTACATAAATATATCCCTTCCTTAGTGGCATCGGATAAAGCCATATATTCGGCTTCCGTTGATGAGAGAGCTACGGTACACTGTTTACGGCTTTCCCATGTAATTGCACTCCCGCAAAAAATGAAACAGTAACCTGTATATGACCTACGGTCATCGAGGCAATTTCCCCAATCCGCGTCAGTGTAACCGAACAAAGGCTCATTACTTTTTCTAAATACAAGTCCAAAGTTTATTGTTTTCTTTAAGTATCGTAAAACTCGTTTAGCGGCAGTCCAATGAGTTTTATCAAAACAAGTTAGAAATTGACTTAATTGACTGACGGAATTTGCAATGTCCGGCCTGGTGGAAGTTGCAAGATACATCAAACTTCCAACTAATTCACGGTAGGGATATTCGTTTTCACAACATTTTTCGGCCTTTTTTAATCGAATGCTTGTATCCATAGGACAAGCTACGGGCTTGGCTTCTGTCATGCCAAAACGCTCTAAGAGCTCTCTAATATAACTATGTTGACTCATTGTTATAAGGCCATTTTCTAACTGAAAATTTATCCCTAGACAATATTTAACTATGCCTGAATATTTAACATCTAGTTTTTCATTAAGATGAATTTTGAAGTTTTCTAACATATCAGGGTCCTGTGACATAAACAATATGTCATCAACGTAAATCATTATAAGAGTCAACCCTTTATCACTTTTAATATAATATAAACATGGATCTGCATTTGTTTGTTTTGCTCCGAAATCATTCAAAATTTTATTTAATTTAGTGTTCCAACACCTCCCGGCCTGCCTGAGGCCATAGAGAGATCTTTTTAACAAAAGAACTTTATTCCCTACATTTAGATATTTAAGAATCTCGGCTGCTTTATTAGATATGTCCCTATCGCAATTTTCATTTATAATTATTTGAAGTATTTCTTTAAAGTAATCGGGAACTTCCATAAAAATTTCCTCATCTAATTTTCCATTCAAATATGCTGACGTTATGTCAAATTGATGTATTTTTATTCCTAATTTAGCAGCATAACCTGCTAAGATTCTAATAGATCCCATTTTTGCTACCGGAGAAAAAGTTTCACGAAAATCTATACCAAATTTTTGACTAAATCCGCGAACTACTAATCTCGCTTTATATTTCAAAAGAGATCCATGTTGATCATATTTATTTGTAAGGACAAACCTACCTTTAATGCATTTTTTTCTGGGGCCTTTCTACTACTTCGAATGTATCATTTTTTAATATTACTTTTATTTCGTCAGTCATTGATTTATACCAATTCGAAGCTTCCGGACTTTTTAAGGCATTATTTATTTCTATTTCCGAATTAAAACTATAAACAACATTCGCAAATGATTCCGGCTCCCTAATTATTTCGCGATTACGCAATGACAATATGTTTTTATCTTCGAGCGCCGAATCTGAGTCACGTGACAGCTCATCTTTTTCTTTTTTTATTTCAGGAGAAATTTTCTCTTCTGCCGGCTGTATGTGTGAGTCATTTTGCAATTCGCTTAATTGTATTTCTCTTTCAAAAACAAATGGATACAATTGACCTATTTTTGAAACATCATTAGATTTCTCTTCAAAAAATTTTACGCTACGGGATAAAATTATTGTTTTTGATTCAGGAAGATAAATACGAAATGCTTTAGAATTTTCTGAATAACCCACAAATATCCCTTTTTTAGACCTTGGGGAAAATTTATGTTTAGGATGGTTATCGAAAAAATAAGAAGTGCAGCCATAGCTAACGTTAGGTGTTATATTATTCCATAATTCATATGGGGTTTTTCCATTTAAAACTTTTGTTGGGCATCTATTTCTTATATAATTAGAAGTATTAATAGCTTCTGCCCATAAATTTAAGGGTAATTTTGATTGTGATAATAGACAACGGGCCATTTCAACGAGAGTTCTATTCTTCCTTTCACAAACACCTGATTGTTCCGGACAATAAGGGGTTGTTAATCTATGCTGAATACCATTTTCTTTTAAGAAATTTTCAAATTCAGTCCCAATAAATTCGCCCCCATTATCACTCATGAATTTTTTTATTTTTATAGATTTTTCATTTTCCCAAAGAAGTTTGATTTCTTTAAAAGCATTTAATGCTTCATCTTTAGTTTTTAAGAATTTTACTGCACAATAACGAGAATAATCATCAATAAAAGTAATAAAATAAAGGGACTTACCTATTGAGGGAACCCTAATAGGCCCACAAAGATCCGAATGCACTATTTCTAACATTTTTGTAACACGATCTGAGTGCTTAGGAAAAGGAGCACGGGTCATTTTATTTAACGCGCAAACTTCACAATTGAAGTCGGATACCTTTTTAATATTTAACCCCCTAATATGACCCTTTAAATTAGAGTCAAATCTTTTACATTTAGATGACCCATTCTACAATGCCATCTTTCCACATCGGCGAAAATATTTTTAGAACTATCGATTGATTCACTCGAAAAATTAACTGCATTATTTATATTTGCGTTATTATCCCGCAGATAATAAAGTTCATTTTTTCTGTCCGCAATTAGAGTCACATTTTTTTGTCTGTTATTTATAACAGCACATTTGTCTTTAAAAGTTACAGTGAAACCTTTGTCGCACATTTGTGACACGGACAATAAGTTCGTTTTCAATCCTGGAACCAATAGAGCGTCGTTGATCTCTACATTTTGAAGTTTTGAATTTACTTTTGTTTTAATTAATATTTTACCAACACCGGACACATCAGTTGTTTCATTATTCGCTAAATTTACCGATTTTATATCCGTATCCTTTAAATCGTGAAAATTGGAGTCATCCTTCCCCATGTGTCGAGTACAGCCGCTGTCAACACAATAAAGATTCTCGGATTGTTCTTTGAATAATATGTTCGTATTCGTTGAATTTGTGCTGGCCAGTAGTCCTAAACTGTTTTGTCGATATTTAAATGATTTATCTTTTTCACACTGATTTGCACGGTGACCGATACGTTTACATTTCCAGCAAGTAATTTTTGAATTATCTCTTTCATTCTGAGTGTACTGTTCAGTAATCTTAGGATTCCTTTTATTTTTATTCCACGGAGCAAGTTTCTTTCGGAAATTCCCAGTCATGAACGCTCCATCGTTCGGTCTGTCATCATGGCGTCTGGCGTCGTTTTCTTCTACTATTTTTATTCGTAGTACTTCTGGTTTAGGTAGCTCATCCCTGGATTCTATTGCGCACCTGAAATTTTCATAACTGGATGGTAGGCTGTATAACAACATCACAGTTAACAAGTCATCATCTATTCTAATGTCCATTTCAGATAGTTTATCGACTATGTCAAAAAACTTTCGAAGATGATCTCGAATGCTCACAGAAGAGGAATCTGCTATTTTATGTTGAATAAGCGATTTTAACAGTGACGCTTTTCTAGCGGGGCCTTTAGATTGATATATTTCCCCTAATTTTTTCCATATATCCAAGGACCTTTCACAGTTTTTTATTTGTTTCAGTTCAGAAGGCGATATACACAAAATTATGTCGGCTTTGGCCTTTTCATCCATATCAGTCCATTTATCGAACGTTTCTTGTGATGTCGCATCACCTGCCACGAGCTCTGGCTTTGGTTTAGAGCCAGATACATAAATCCAGGATTCATTTTTTATTAAGAGTGCCTTCATTTGTATCTTCCATGTCTCGTAATTATCTTTGTTTAAAGTTTCAATACGTAGTGTTCCATAAGACGCCATTTTTAAACGTGGTCGTCTATCTAACAGATAAAAGTCTATCGTAAATAAAAATTAATTTGCTCTGGGCCCATAACCTATTGGGCTTAAAAGGCAGAGCACGCAAATTATAATGCATATTAATGAGTCCATATTAACACGAAACACTTTTAATTAGACGAACACTCACATCACATGGTACATACAGAGAAACAAAAATTCAACAAGGTACAGGTAAAAAGATGCGCCGTACGAAAACAGTCCAAGTGGTGGCGCGCCAGTCGTTATTGGAAAGATCTATTATACAGTGAAGGAGGGTAAATACAAGAGGCATTGGTAATGGAAAATAAATGTAACCTAACAGAAAATACGATGTAGTTATTACTCGACTACGAATTGGGCATTCAAGACTAACACATAAATACTTATTACTTGGAGAACAACAACCTGAGTGTCCGAAATGTCATTTCAGTGCATTAACCATTCGTCATGTCCTCACCAACTGCCCTTGCCTTCGTCATCTCTATCGAACACATTTTAATTCATCTTCACCCAATCTGACGAGCCTTTTAGGTGTAAATCCCCATCATAATTTGACAAATTTTTTGAAAGAGGCTGGTTTTTACTTCGACATCTGATTTTATTATTTACTATGTTCATCCTGTTTTACATTGGTTTTTAGTGTCTACACTGTTTTTTAATTATTTTTGATTTTATCTTTTGTGTATTTTTGTTTCTTAATTTTACTGTGTTTTTTTAATGACAATCTGGATGGGTGAACCCATCCAGAAGCTGCTTTTTATTCTTTTACCTTTTTTGTGTGGCGCAGCATGTCCAAACATGGACCTTGCGCCAATAAAAATTATTCAACCAACCCGCCTTAATGGGCGTCAGGATACTAAAACCAACGTGCTCACCAAAATTTGCGAGTCTATCTCCCATAGAATTGCCACGGCTGTGTTGAATCAGTGAATCAGTGATTTTACTCCTTTATTCCCCACCACGCCCAAAAGGGGTAAAGGTGGGGCTTTCACAAAATCCCGTTACAATGGGTTTTGGACACGCGTAAATAAGCCACACACTAAAATTTGTGACCTCAGCTACTATAGATTTCCACGGACGAATTTAGCGCCAAAAGGGGAGGGGTCGAATTTGCCCCTTCGTAACTCCCCCCCAAAATCGGAAAAAATCGAAAATGAGTTTTTGCAAATACCTTCAAGAAAACGTTTGGCTTTTTTTTTTTTTTTTTTTTTTTTTTTATATCCTTGAACTATTACTGCTAGAATTTTACTCGAAAATCCATATATTGCGAAATTTCCCCCCGAAAATCCTTTTTACCCCCTCTCCCCCCTTAAAAATTCCAAAATCGCAGAAAGTGATTTTTTTGTACTTAAGTCTAGTCTCCCCATCTGCAATTTTTTCATCGTGAAGTAATTTGGAGCCGAGTTATGATTATAAAGGTGTTTTTGCCTCCTGCGCCTCCGAAAATCATTTTCACCCCTTTTCCCCCTACAAAATTCCAAAATCACAGAAAAAGATTTTTTTTTTTTTTGTATTCAAGTCTAGTCTCCCCATCTGCAATATCTTCCTCGTGAAGCAATTTGGAGCCGAGTTATGCTTATAAAGGTGTTTTTGTCTTCAGCAACTCCGAAAATCATTTTCACCCCTTCCCCCCTTAAAAATCAAAAATTCCAAAATCGCAGAAATTGATTTTTTCGTATTCAAGCCTAGTCTCCCCATTTGCAATTTCTTCCCAGTGAAGTAATTTGGTGCCGAGTTATAAATGTGTTTTTGCCTTATGCGCCCCCGAAAATCTCATTTTTACCCCTACCCCCCTTAAAAATCCAAAATTCCAAAATCGCAGAAAATGATTTTTTTGTATTCAAGTCTAGTCTCCCCATCTGCAATTTCTTCACCGTGAAGCAATTTGGAGCCGAGATATGCTTATAAAGGTGGTTTTTGCCTTCTCCCCCCCCCCGGAGAACGGGGGGGGGGATATTTCGCAAAATCCCGTCTTAGTGAGCGTCAGTGTCCTAAAATCAACCTGCTCACCAAAAATTATGACTCTATCTCCCATAGTTTCACCACAACCGTGTTGAGTCAGTGAATCAGTGAGATTACTCTTTTATATATATATAGATTAGCATTAAATTTACAGGGCCACACAAAAATATTCAATTACTTTAAGAAGTATTAATAAAAGTTTACTGGAATTGCACTTTCTTTTATATTAAGTATTTTTAACACTTTCTAACAATGTTTAAGTTTGACTATGATTTCAATTTGTGTGTGTGTCCGTCTGTTCGTCTGTCTGTCCACGGTCTAACTCCCTTAAATACTTATAGAATTTTTCGAAACCGATATATGTTGTTCAAGTTCACTATCGGATGTTCACTATTGAAAATGGAGTGAATACCTATACCGGTTTGTGTACAGGGACATCCGAAAGTTTTCCAGAGCATTGTGCTCTGAGAAAGGTATTTCTATAAACCATATTTTAATACTTTTACTGTAGACAAAACTTAATAAAATTGAAATATGTCATTCTAGTTCACTATCGAATGTTTCTTATGTAAAATGGCGTAAATACCAGCACTGGTTTGTGTACATGGACACTCGAAAGTATTCCAAAGCATTGCATTCTATGTGAAGTATTTCTATAAGCCAAATTTTAATAACTGTACTTTTCACAAAGCTTAATGAAATTGAAATGTTATTAATATGCACAAAAGAATGCTTGCTGTATAATATTGTGTGATGAGCATTAAATTTACAGGGACACACAAAAATATTTAGTTACTTTAAGAAGATATTAATAAAAATTTGCTGAATTGCACTTTCGTTTAGATTAAGCGTTTTTAGCGCGTTCAAACAATTTTTATGTGTGAAAATGATTTCAATTTGTGCATTTGTCTGTCCGATTGTTTATCTTTCTGTCTTTCTTCCTCCCCAGCGTCCGTTAATATTTCCAGAATTTAAAAAAAATGTTATATTAGTCCACTATGGTATGTTTCCTATTTAAAATGGCATTAATATGTCCTGTACAACTAGTTTATGTACAGGGACAACCAAAACAAAATTCCAATACGTTGCGTTTTAATTGATACACTTTAAAAATTCACATCTAAATATCTTTCTACTGTAAAAATCATTAAAAAAAAAAATGTTGTAACATAATATTTTGTAATATGATTAACCTTCAGATTTACAGGGCTACAACATTAAAGTATTTAGATTCATTCAGGGTTGCAATTATAATCTAACGGCTGCATTTCCTTTTGTGTTAATAAGCCTTTTTAACACTTTCCAATAATTTCTAAGAGTGATTTTAAATTAAATTATTCTATCTGTACTTTTCAGTGCTTCTGTCTGTCTATTGTGTGAAAACGCAGGCAAAGAATATTGAGATATGATACAACAAATACGTGCAGTTGGAAAGCGTTAATAATCAATACGTACTGCATGATTTTTCGTTATTGTTTATTTTCATTTTTATTTATTTACTTTCTTTTGATGGGGGGAAGGGGAAATCTTGTTCTGTAACAATTTTTGTGCTGGTTGGGGTAAGTCACATAAACTCAAAATTGCCTCTTTCTTTTTTTTTTAAGCTTGAGCATTTAAATACTAACAGTGTTTTGATTCTGAAAATCTAATGGCTAGGCTAAGTATAATTGCCTTTAATAATTATGCAAAAAGGCATTTTACATTTGGACAAAAAGTTTTAATTCTCCGTAAATTAGCAAAATATTATCCCAATTTACCTCTTTACCGATAAATAATAGCTATAAATAATATTAAGTAATATGCAGTTTGCAATTTATTCTGCTCAGCAAGCCGATAACTACGACATGAAATCTTTTCAATTAAATTTTGACGGTTCGTAAAATCTTTAGGCAGATTAATTTCGGTGATCAATTAAATATCCATATTTAATTATATTTATTTTATACGCGATTCAGATATCTGAAATTTAAAAAAAAAAAAGAGTGCTTAGGTGTTTTGTTATTTTCAACTGAGATTTCATACCGGAAAGTTTTTATAAATGTTTTCCCAACTTATTTAATTTATTCCTTGAAAATATATGTGAAAGATTATTATTTTAAGTGTTGCTGATAAATCCGATTTAAAAATTTGTAATGTTGGCAGCTACGAGATAGTACGAATATTATATTGACGCCCACTTGCGAGATTGTGATAAAATAATAAATACTAAGACTATCATTAAACAAATACTATTTAATTTTAGCTGCTCTAGATTTTTTTAATAACGATTTTCTTTCAAATTATTTGCTATAGGTATGTATATTATTTACATAGGTATAATTGCCAGTATTGAAAAATAAAGATAATGCCAAAATTAGAAGAGATTTAATGATGTGTACTTTGTATATACTGGTTAAATACAAATTAAATCATTTTCTTGCAAAAATCAAAAGCTAAATTAACATATAATATTCTTTATTTATATATATATATATATATATATATATATATATATATATATATATATATATATATATATATATATATATATATATATATATATATATAATAAAACAACCTATTATTGATAATGTACTTATTCTAGGAACAGGTCAGAACCGATTCCAAAGGATGCTGTACCTACTGCAAAATACCTGCTGGTAAGTTTTATTTATTTAAATGTTAGGTGTTTAAATAAAGTATTGATAATCAACTTCTTATGTCTTAAATTCTTTCAGAATTCTGCTCGGCTGTTGAAGTTCCAGTATATGAAACTAGAGGATTTTTCGGATATGTCGATAACGATCGGGGATTCTGTTCCAATGAACAAGTACTGGATGGATTGACTAAATGTGGTGGACAGTGTTCAGCCGAATCTCATTATTCAGATCGTAAGTTAATTTTTATTTCGAAATTTCTTCATTGTCGTTAACCTAACTTTAAAACAAATTATATAACTTAAATATTTCAAATGAAGAGAAAGCATGAAATCTTTATTAAAATATTCTGAGAAAAATAAGTTTAAATTCAATTTGATTCTTGTAAATCTTGTCTATACTGTAATTTACAATATATAACTAATTTTTTTTTTCGTTCATAATACAAATTACATGTTATAATTACAAGTGAATATTACATATAGATACAGGATTGATTCTTTTATAATTTGTTTTTAGGGAATCGATAATTATTTTTAAAAAATTAACCCTCTGACTGCTCAATTTGAAGACCAAAATCGCTTCAATATTTTTTTTTTTTTTTTTTTTTTTTTTTTTTTTCATATTTTAAAATTAAATATACTTGCATTGTTAGCTATATTCACAGTAATTCCCGGATTTCCATGAAATAGAAATGGAGGGCACGCTTTTCAAGTTTATTGAATCATGATGAGATTCATCGCTATCTGAGGAGCAGTCCGAAAAATCTATATCACTATCAAAACTAAAACCACTTTCAAAATCTGATAATTCATCAGGAATATATACTCTGTCAATCGTGCTGAACATTTTCTAGCAGCCATTTCTGATTTAAAAAAAAAAAAAAAAAAAAAAAAAAAAAAAAAGGCGGCAAACATAGTGAAGTTAAAGCGGTAAATGCCATATACCAAGTACCTTCAAATGCCGCAATTTAGTGAACGACTATCGACATCTGTTGGTCAAAACCTAAATTATACGTCTAATACTGTGTATAATTTATTTCACTGGTTAAACAGTGAAAAGGCGGGATGCGCTCCTCAATAAAGGAAGAAAAATACATGCCCGCGAAAATCGCGGGATGAGCAAATTTTGCTACATTTGAGTTGCCCGTGGAAATCGCGGGATGAGCAGCCAGAGGGTTAAGAGCGAGAAATATTTTAATTTTTAATTATCCTATATTTTAAATTGATAGTTATAATTTTGCTAAGTGTTCAGGAAAAACTTGGGTGCTTTTAAAATCATGGCTTGCAGTAATAATAATAAAAGTGACATCCGCAGTCGCAAATTTAGAAAAATCCAATATTGTAGAAATTTACACTGAATATCTTGATTGAAATCTAAAACAGCAAGTAGGTAGCGCGTAAAATTCATATTGTATAAAAATGTACTTCAATTTAAAGAACGTAGAACTTTTTATTATTATTTATACTGCTCTAACAAAGTAATCAGATTTACCTATAAGGCTATAAATAAGCATATATGTTTCCCGTTAACAATAATAAAAAATAGGTTTTTATTTCTATGTACAGTCGGGGGGAAAAAAAAAAACGCAGCACTTGATGATATTTCGTTATTAATTGACGCAGAAAAATTTAATAGGCCCCATTCAACAGGAAATTAAATGCACTTTCTGAAAATGTCGTCAAATTTTGAATTAGGGGTCACCTACATATTAAAATGAGCGCCAACTTTGATTTTTTTTTTAATAGCAACACCCAATTTTGACTTCATATTCGAATTTCTGAGAGTCTGGCAGTGCGGAAAAGTATACTGTTTGTATACTTTATTTTTAGTATTCATAGAGTTATGATCAAAAATGTGTTAGGGGGTTATCTCTAAATGTAGAAAAATAAAATTAAGATCCTACAAGAATTAGACAAAATTATACTGTTTCACACCGGAAATATTTCAAGAAAAAAAGAGTTAAGAGAAATAAAAATATGAACATCTTTACAGTATCTTAATTATCACGAATTCAGTTTTTTGGATATGTATATACTTTGGTACTTTTTTAGATAATTTTAGGTATATTTAAATACAATACACTTACGATTGGTCAGACAATACTCTTTATAAAAATGCAATATTTTTCAATTACAAAGTATCTATCATGGATATACTGATCACCAATAAAGCTTAAATTTTCTTTCGTACGTGTAACATAATATACAAACTGAAATAATATAGCTATATATATATATATATATATATATATATATATATATATATATATATATATATATATATATATATATATATATATACAACAACGCATAAACTAAATCTTTTCGGATAAATTATTGTAAGGTTTCATAAAGTAAATATTAAACAATTTTAATAGCACTTACCAGTTTTGGGTCAGTTGAACTCTTTGGAACTGTACGATTTGTTTTATAATTTCTATGAAAATATAATTTCTTAATTAACGCTTTCGCGACTGCTGACGAAGATTCACATCATTTGAAAATCTGTAACTATGCCAGTGGGCGTTTCTTTCGTAATTTGTATGGAACTTATTTCTTATGTACCCAGTGTTCATATTTTTGCAATAAAATGTAGTATGGATAGAAAAATATTAATTAGAAAGAATATAATTATAATGTATATCCATCTGTAATATAATTGTGGTACAGAAAATTTGTTCTGAAATATTTTATTTTGAGAGTATTTCAAACAGTAAACCCCGCCTATTTAGTTAATTTTTTTCTTCTAGTGTTCGTTTAAAGGATTCAAAATTTATCACCAGTAATCGATGGAGTAAATACCACTTGTGTATATTTTTGTCAACGTAAAATAAGGGGTTTAACACGAATGCTCAAAGTCACATTCACTTTTCGTTTCTGTATTGTTTTGTTTTGAAGGCGGGGCCTTAGAAAACAGGAATTTTTGTTACTAACACTAATGTCTAAAAATCAACATTTTTGTTTCATTTCTTTGCATTTGATGTTGTTGTTATATAATTTGACCCGTAAATAAAAAATAAAAATATTTTGCTCAATTTTCTCCGTTATTTTTTTAAGATTTGCTTCGTTATCTCATTCAAAATTTTTTAAGAGACTGCCCCCTAAACCACTCCAAAAGAAAGATTTATTTATATCTCGAAAACTAATAACTGGAATGAGCTGCAAATTTGCACACCTATATTTTTTAGCATTAGGATTCACTTTATGTAAAAATTAATATAAGTCATAATTCATAATTTTTAAGAATATGAATTTATTAATATTTTTCAGAATCAAAAGTAATGATGGATTATGTTTGGGTTTCTTCACTGTATCTCGTAAAAAAAAAAAAAAAAAAAAAAAAAAAAGTATATCGATCAAGTTATTTTTTGTGAAGATATTAATAAAAGTTTGAAATATGAATTTAACATTAGCACCTTCAAACTTTGAACGCTTATAACTCTGTGAAAAAATAAGTAAAATATATAACCAATATACTTTTTCGCATTGTCGCGATCCCAGGAATTCCAATATAAAATAAAAATGGGGCATTACCATTGGAAAAAATCAAAGTTGGTGCGCGTTTTAATATGTAGACGACCCCCAATTCAAAATTTCTGTTCATTTTCTGAATCTACTCTCAATTCCCTGTCGAATGATACCTATTACATTTTTGTGCATTGATTAGCAACGGAGTTGCATCGAGTGCTGCGGTTTTTTTTTCCCCGACTGTACATGCAAAAAAAGTGTGTCGTCTTGATTTTCTGGTTTTACTATATTAATTCCTTTTCAATTATACACCTTAAGTTTTGATAATTTTTAGAAAATGCTTAGGTGATTTGATGCTGTAGTCCAAGAATTAATGTACAAAATTACATGAAGTACACTTAGTTAAATCTTAAAATAAAATTTGCATAGATTTATATAATACATGTCACCCAACAGGTGATGTTGCTTATGCTACAGTTATCCTGGATTATGCCTATATTTTAATTTCTATAGCATGGAACTGTATACATTTATTAGATGTTTATTATACTCATCATCATCCAATTGTCATTTGTATAACAAAGCAGGAATCTCTTCGTTACTATATTTTTGCACTGAATGTTATAACTATTTCCCATATTCTATAATGCAGAAAACTCAAAATATTATTTCCACAATATTGAAAACAATATCAGTGTGTCTTATTGAAGCGTTAAAATAATATAAGCATGGTTAGCTTACGCAAAATAAGTCAAAGACGTACACTTTTAACTAGGACTTTGTTCAAAGAAATTAGCCTGAGAAATATTTCAGAGAACCATTGGTTTATTAGCAACTTTTTGATAAGGGAAGAAGATGAAATTTTACAATTTAACCCTTTGGGTACATTTGACGAGTGAGACTCGTCATGTGCTTACTTGGGCGAAGTTACGGTGGACGTCATCTGAAGTTAAGAAGTAGGCGTTAATGTTTGCGGCACCCCCGCCAGTGGGCGTTGATCGCAAACACTTTCCTGGCGTTTTTTATGATATCTTACAACCATACTTATATCATCAATATAAGTTTACTAGCAGGCAACGCCTGCTTCGCTGGTCCCTATTTTTAAATGAATCGCTATAATTACTGAATTCTCAAAATTGCATTAATTTTATCACGTGAAAAAAAACAGAAAAAAAATCTTATTAGGAAAAATGTCACACCGGGTTCTCACTGCCTTCGGAAAAAATTCCCAAAATGCTCTAACTCTTATTTCTATTATTTTCCCCCTTCGCCCCCCCCTCCCGTCTATCCTAATAATTTTAAAAATTCGAAAATATCCGCAATCGATTTGTAGGTATCGAAAACCTCTATATACCAATTTTGAATGCTCTAACTCTATTCTATTTTTTTTTGCCCCTCCGCCCCCCCCCTTCCCGGCCCTCCTAATAACTTTATACTTTCGAAAATATCTCCATTCAACTTGCTGGCCTCTAAAACCTATCTGTACCAATTTTGAACGACCTAACTGTATTTCTATCTGTTTTTGCCCACCCACCCCCCTTCCCGCCCCTCCTAATAATTTTAAAAATTCGAAAATATCCGCAATCGATTTGTAGGTATCGAAAACCTCTATATACCAATTTTGAATGCTCTAACTCTATTCTATTTTTTTTGCCCCTACGCCCCCCCCCCCTTCCTGGCCCTCCTAATAACTTTACACTTTCGAAAATATCCCCATTCGACTTGCAGGCCTTTAAAACCTATCCGTACCAATTTTGAACGGCCTAACTGTATTTCTATTTGTTTTTGCCCATAGCCCCCCCATACTGCCCCCCCTTCCCACCCCTTCTAATAATTTTACAAATTCGAAAATATCCGCAATCGATTTGTAAGTATCGAGAACCTCTATATACCAATTTTGAACGATCTGACACTATTTTTATTTTTTTGCCCCCCCCCTCCCCCCCCACCCAAAAAAAATCGGAAAAATCAAAAAATGAGTTCTTGGAAATATTTTCAAGAATACGCTTGGCGGTTTTTTTTTTTTTTTTTTTTTTTTTTTTTTACATCTTTGAGCTATTACTTTTACTCGAAAATCCGTATTTTTCTAAATTTGCCTCCGAAAATCATTTATACTCCCTTCTCCCGTTAAAAATCCAAAATTCCAAAATCGCAGGAAATAATTTTTTCGTATTCAAGTCTAGTCTCCCCATCTGCAATTTCTGCACTGTGAAGTAATTTGGAGCCGAGTTATACTTATAAATGTGTTTTTGCCTTATGCGCCTCCGAAAATCATTTATACCCCCTTCCCCCCTTAAAAATTCAAAATTCCAAAATCGCAGAAAGTGATTTTTTTTTTTCAAGTTTAGTCTCACCCTCTGCAATTTTTTCACCGTGAAGCAATTTGGAGCAGAGTTGTGCTTATAAAGGTGGTTTTTGCCTTCTGCACCTTCGAAAATCATTTTCAGCCCCTCTCCCCCCTTAAAAATCCAAAATTCCAAAATCGCAGAAAATGATTTTTTTGTACTTAAGTCTAGTCTCCCCATCTGCAGTTTTTTCATCGTGAAGTAATTTGGAGCCGAGTTACGCTCATAAAGGTGTTTTTGCCTCCTGCGCCTCCGAAAATCATTTTCACTCCTTTTCTCCCTTAAAAATCCAAAAATCCAAAATCGCAGAAAATGATTTTTTTTTTTCCAAGTTTAGTCTCACCCTCTGCAATTTTTTCACCGTGAAGCAATTTGGAGCCGAGTTGTGCTTATAAAGGTGGTTTTTGCCTTCTGCACCTTCGAAAATCATTTTCAGCCCCTCTCCCCCCTTAAAAATCCAAAATTCCAAAAAATGATTTTTTTGTACTTAAGACTAGTCTCCCCATCTGCAGTTTTTTCATCGTGAAGTAATTTGGAGCCGAGTTACGCTCATAAAGGTGTTTTTGCCTCCTGCGCCTCCGAAAATCATTTTCACTCCTTTTCCCCCTTAAAAATCCAAAAATCCGAAATCGCAGAAAATGATTTTTTTGTATTCAAGTCTAGTCTCCCAATCTGCAATATCTACCTCGTGAAGCAATTTGAAGCCGAGTTATGCTTATAAAGGTGTTTTTGCCTTCTGCACCTCCGAAAATCATTTTCACCCCCTTCCCCCCTTAAAAATCAAAAATTCCAAAATCGCAGAAAATGATTTTTTCGTATTCAATTCTAGTCTCCCCATCCTCAATTTCTTCACTGTGAAGTAATTTGGTGCCGAGTTATACTTATAAATGTGATTTTGCCTTATGCGCCCCCGAAAATCTCATTTTTACCCCCTACCCCCCTTAAAAATCCAAAATTCCAAAATCGCAGAAAATGATTTTTTTGTATTCAAGTCTAGTCTCCCCATCTGCAATTTCTTCACCGTGAAGCAATTTGGAGCCGAGTTATGCTTATAAAGGTGGTTTTTGCCTTCTGCCCCCCCGGGGGGGGAACGGGGGAGTATTTCGCAAAATCCCGTCTTATTGAGCGTCAGGGTTCTAAAATCAACCTGCTCACCAAAAATTGACTCTATCTCCCATAGGATCGCCACAACCGTGTTGAGTCAGTGAATCAGTCAGTTTACTCTTTTATATACCGGGTGATTCAAAATAGATGTTACAGCGATTATCTCGTAAACTAAGAAAGATAGAAACAAACTTCCAATTACAAAATTGATGCAAATTAAGAGTAGATTTCAGATATGGCATTCTTTTGTACAATGGGGCTGAATACATATTAAATACGAAATTTAATTTTTATACGGCCCCTCCTATCATATGACTTATATTTAGAAAAATATTCTCCTCGCTCCAACAATCAAAATAAAAAAAAAATCATCTCTCTAAGTCAAAATCTCGCTGAGTTATTGCAATTTGAAAATTCTAGCATTTTTCGCCAAGTCTTAAGGGGTTGTATCAAAAGTGAATTACTATTGCTTTTGTAATAAGGCACACGTTAATCAGCGTTTGGGGGGGGGGGGGGAGAAAAAGAAATCATTCAGGTAAAGACGGCTATTTTAACCTGTTATGTCTCCTTTTCCCTAGTGAATACACAAGAGAATACTCATTGATAATTTAACAAATAAAATTTATGAATAATTTATGTACTGAAAGGGAATTTTCAAATTCATTTTTCTTTCTTTATACATTCTCTTACTCATATACACGGTGTAGAGAAAGAATTGTTTTTGAGTCAAATTTCCGAAAATTAGCTTTTGTTATATTTGCACGTTTTCAGATCCTCTGAATTCAAAAATCATGTTTTTAGTGGTTGGTCTCTCTCTCTCTCTCTCTCTCTCTCTCTGTGTGTGTGTGTGTGTGTGTGTTATTAGAATCTCAAGAACAAATAGTAGCAGAAAATCCAATTCGACATTCTAAATCCGTATCATATTGCGGTGCTACACTAAAGTATTCGTTATGATCAGACAATTGTTTGTTTACAGGGTCATCCAAAAGAATTCAAATACATTACGTCTGTGAGCGAAATTTCTCATATGTACAGTGTGACATGTACAGACTGTCTTAAACAAAATGAAAAGAACAAATTTTTTATACGCATAAAAGCATGTTTTTTGTAGATTCTGGTATAGCAACCATTCATCATTCATTTACAGGGTTACCCAGAGTATTTCGATATATTGGAGCTATACTTGGGAATTGCTGGAAGTGTATTTCATTTTGTGTTACTTGTTTTACATATAACACTAAATTTACGTACACAAAGTCATGTGTATATAGTTTATAGACAATATACAGGGCTACCCAAAATTAAGGTAAACATTTTTTATTATTATTATTATTAAATGTAATTGGTGTAAGTGTTTGCTGCATTTTTTTTTTTTTTTTTTTTTTTCGAAGAACACTGCTGACACAGAACACAAAATTAATTTCTCATACCCATACTGTAAACAAAGTAGCTTTTGGAGAGCGATTTTTTTTCTGTATAATATGACATTTTGAGGCCTCCTGAATACGGAAGGTAAATTTTTATTCGTTGATCTGTATATATATGAATTATCAGCATAATTTAACAACAAATGATCTGGTGTGCCACTCACACGACTTTCTATTACCCTGAAATTTAATACCATAAATACAGGTTGGAAATTAAGAGGTAACATAAAGAGTACTGTTATGTAAACCTACGTTAAAATAATTCAAATTAGGCTTCGGATGAGTTTTAATGATAATTAGTTCTGTGTGAGGGGGATCTCCGGAAATTATTCGTTTCCTGAAATTATTCGACGCAGGCAATAATCAAACATTAAAAAATATGGCTTTGGTAATAAGGAAGCCTTAAAACGTGTAAATACACAAAACACAAGCGATGCATATTTAGCTTAAAAACATACATTATTTATCATATGTCTATGAGGAATTCATTTCCATTCCTGAGCAGCTTTCCTGGACATGGTAAAATATTATAGTAAAGCACTTTCACTAACAATAAAAAAGAATATTATAGCTTAAATATTTGCAACCCTGTATATCTTTTGAAGAATATGTACAAACCACAAAGTGCACCTAAATATAAACCTATAGTAATAATATACGGCACAACCTACAATGCACTTCCATCAATTTTCAGCTATTGTCGCATTATAATCTAGTTATTTTGTGTAGCCCTGTAAATGAACAGTGAATGATTTCACTGCCATATTCTATATGAGGCATGTTTTTATGCATATAAAAAATATATATTCATTTCATTTGGTTTAGTGCAGTCTATAGGTGTTAAACTCTACTTACCTGCAATTTTCCCCATAGACGTAATGTATTTGAATATTCTTGAGTGTCTCTGTACACGAACTATATGATTCATCTCAATGAAAAGCTTAGTGTAGCATCCCTATATGATACATATTTAAAATACCAAGTTTGGAATGTCTGCTGCTATTTGTTCTTGAGATAAACTAATAACAGACAGACACACACACAGACCAACCGCTAAAAACACGATTTTCATATTCAGGACACCTCAAAACGTCTAAATATAACAAAAACTTATTTTCGAAAATTTGGCCCAAAAACAATACTTTCTCTACCTTATGGGTATGAGAAAGTAATAAGTACAGGAAATGCGAATTTGGTACTTTGGATTCCATATCTAGTTGCCACTTGAAAAGTTGATGAAGGTTTGCAAGTTTCAAGGAAATTGATAACAGACTTGATTTTTGTTTTGATAAGTTTAGGCACTATAATTAAACGGGGGTTGAGAAGGGCGGTAACCCCCTGGCATAGATTTATACATCTATACCATATCATATTCTATACAAATCATTATTTTAGAATATTAATAATAAATATGAATTTCCTTATGATTTTTGCAGTATAAAGTTATTTAAATGTAATTCATAAGAATATCTGTCCCAAAACGCAATACGTTGGCATCTTTTGTGCGTTCCTGTACATAAACCATTTGTAAAGAATTAATTAATGCCATTTTAAATAGGGAATATCATATAGTAAACCTGAATAACATATATCATTTCTGAAAATTTCTGAAAATATTTACAGACGCTGGGGGCGGGCAGACTGACAGATGGACAGTCACACAAAAAAAAAAAAAAAAAAATTCAAATTGAAATCTTATTCACAGTTAAAAATTGTTAGAAAATGTTTAATGTAAACGAAAATACAATTCCAGCAAATGTCCAATAATAACCCTTAACGTAACTGAATATTTTTGCGTGCCCTGTAAATCTAATGTTAGTCGTACTGTACAGTATAGAAAGCATTCTTTTGTGCATATGAATAACATATTTCAATTTCATTAAGATTTATGCAAAGTAATTAAATTTTGGTTTATAGAAATATCTTCACATAGAACGCAATGCTTTGGAATACTTTCGGGTGTCCCTGTATACAAACCAGTGATGGTGTTTACTCCATTTTCTATAGAAAATATCCGATAGAAAACTATAATAACGTATTTCAATTTTATTAATATATGCATAAATTAAAGGTATTAAAATATGGTTTATAAAAATACCTCTCATAGAACACAATGCTTTGGAATACTTTCGGGTGTCCCTGCGCACAAGCTAGCAGATGTATTTACTCCATTTTCAATAAGGAACATCCGATAGTGACCTCAAATAACATATATCAGTTTCAGGAAATTCTATGAATATTCACGGGAGTTAGAGTGCAGACACACAGAAAGACGGATGGAGAGACACACAAATCGAAGTCATTAACACTTTTCAATCTTGCTGGAATTGTTAAAGAGCCGAAGTCATTAAATTTATCAACCATGATGGAAAGTGGTAAAAATAAAGCGCGAAAATTTCACACGGTTTTGCTAGTCTTTTAGTTTTTTCCCTCTCTTAACGAGTTTTAATTTGCAGGTGACCCCCTCAGAAATTTAACTATTAAATTTTTTAACAATACGAAGTAATGTAAATTTGCATTAAATTCTTAAAATTGTTGATTTCACGCGTTTGAACGATTTTAGTTGCTATTTTAAAATAAAGGATCTTTTTTTAATTTTTCTCAACTCATAGATAACCCCCTAAAGTTAGCCCGTTGGCGTCGAAAAATAGATGCCAAAATTGAAAAAAAAGTGGTGTAAGTCATCATTTTCAAATTGCAATAACTCAGCGAGATTTTGACTTAGAGAGATGATTTTTTTTTATTTTCCTTGTTAGAGCGAGGAGAATATTTTTCTAAATATAAGTCCCATGATAGGAGGGACCGTATAAAAATTAAATTTCGTATTTAATATGTATATAGCCCCTTTGACAAAAAAATGCCATACCTGAAATCTACTCTTAATTTGCTCTAATTTTGTAATTAGAAGTATGTTTCTATCTTTCTTAGTTTACGATATAATTGATGTAACATCTATTTTGAATCACCCGGTATATAGATTACAAATAAAATGTATTACTTTTACATATTGACACTTTCGCGACTGCTGACGTAGATACAAATCATTTGAAAATCTGTAACTCCACCAGTGGGCGTTTCTTTTGCAATTTGTATGCTATTTTTTTTCTTAAATATCTAATTAATATTCACAATTTTACGATTAAATATACTATGGATACAAATACTTTGATTAGAAAGAATAAAATTATAATGTATATCCATTTGTAATATAAATGTGAATACAGAAAATTTTATTCTGAAATAGTGTAACATGGGAGAATAACGCCCACAGGCGGACCTTACTGTCAAAAATTCAAAATAATTCCATATAGCGACAAATTAAATCCGTCCCTTGGGCATAAAAATCTTCAAATAATTCAGTACTCAAAGGGTTAATTAATTAATACTGGTAGTACAACTACAAATTACCTATAATAAACTATTTATAAATTTATGTAAGGTATTGTGTTAATTTTTTTTCAGCTTCAAATAGAAAACACAGAGCGTTTCTTTGCAACAGAGTTAAATTCAAAATTAAGTTAGTATTCTTTTACTGTAATGGCCATCTCGCATATCAAATTTGATGCATTTATAAGCTACAGGAGATGAGATATAGCCTTTCTATGCATGAGAGACTAGGCAATTTACACCAAAAGTTGATAAACACCAATTTGTGTCAAGGTGCAAGTACAACTGAATATAAACTTTAATGAAATTCAATGCGTTAGTTCTTGAGCTAGTGTTATAAAAAGTTTGTCACAGGTGGTCGGCAATTTTTTAAAAATAAATATATGTTCAGAACATCTCAAAATGCATAAATCCATCAAAAACCGGAAGTCATTTTTTTCTAATAGTCCAATACTTTTTTCTACAAATAATAGAAATAACTGTAGACAGTAAAAATGAGTTTACCATTTAACTATTTTCAAACAACTCTTATTCATCCATAGTTTTTAATTTCTATGTGAATAATATATTTAAATCTCTACTAATAGTACGAAAATTTCCTGTGTGTTTGTCTTTATGTTATTGCATAGAAAAAGGTGACAGAGATCCACCAAAATTTACGCACAACTGTATCTTTACAAGATCTGAACATCTATGATCTCGATTTTGTTGAGTTATTTTATGTTTTCCAAATTCTGTGAAAAATGACGTCATGATTTAAAATTATCAAATCTGACAAATAATATTGTGGTTAAAAAACAATATATATATATATATATTTACATATAAAAAAAAAAAATGGATGCAACTTTTATTATTATTGGCATTATAATAATAAGCCACATTTATTAGTATTTACTTACTTTTGAATGATATATAGATCTAAAACTTAAGCAATAATTTCTTTTTCTAATATTTTTATTTCCAGTAGAAAACTCGGTGTTCCCTACTTCAGATTGATGTGTCAGCGAGCGCATATTTGCACGGTCAAATTTTTTGCAGGACGAAAATAGTCTCGTGGTATCTGCCTAAGGAAGAGATAGGATTAAGGCCGAGCACTTGCGAGCGGGGTATGCCATAGTCAGTATTTTTACGGGCGTAAACTGCCTGGCAGTGTTTGTCACGGTTTGAATAGTTTAAATCAACACATCAGGTTCATAGTGCCAGCAAGTGGAAGTTTGCTACTATCAAAATTTTCATGAGATGTGAACCAGCTGTTCGCTGAAGGCAATTAGTATACAATAAAATTAGAACTAAATGAATTTTCTTATTGGAATAATTTTATGCATTTAAAAATACATATATATACATTTCTTTATTAGTATATTATATAAATGTTGATATTGTTTAAATAATATCGATTGTGAATTTTATTATTTTCAGTAGATATATTAAAATACAAAATTTCTCTTTCCAGTAATGGGTGACTTCCAAAGTGTCTGTAATTGTTGTCTTCCCAGGGAGTCCCAAAATAGAACAGTCACTTTAGAATGTGAAGATGGATCTAAAGTACAAAAAGTATACATGCAACCTATCACGTGCCAGTGTCTATCCTGTTCAGGAAATAATAGATATTTGGATGCCTTGAATAAGGTTGAACCTTACAGAAAATGATTTTAATGAAAAGTTTAATGTTTCAATAATTTTTATACTTTTTATGTGCATTTTAAAGACTGGGTTTTTAACTTTACCTTGAATTTCTATTACAAGGTAGATATTGTTCAATTTGTATTATACTAAAATTTGCTTAATATTTTAAGATATGTTAACTAAATATAAAGTCCTCCTTTGTTACATTTCGTGAGGATTTTTTGTAACATAATAAAAATATGAAAAAACGTTTTTATTAACAAATGAGTAGTGGTATGTTATAGAATCGTTTAAACACATAGATCTAAACATTGTCAATACATATTTCCACCTAGTGGTTATAATCAAATCCTTTCATTTCAAAATGCCAATTCAAAATTACAAAATCCATATTGTGTACAAAATCAATTTAAATTAATTTATACCAGAACAATTCGAACACATTTGGTATAAAATTTTTATATGAAATGTTATTTTTCTTAGTAAGCAAATGAGTTAAAGGCTAAAGTGCAAGTTGTTGTTTAATAAAATGCCACTCTTCTATAATTAATACATAAATATATGAGGCTTCCTCGTTAATACCTATAATAAAGTTTTTTTTTTTTTTAATTGACAAAGCACAATTTGATGATTTAGTAATTCATAGTGCTTAAATAATAAAAGTAGTGTTGTGTTCCAACTTTAACGCTTTGATGCAAAAGGTAATTATGATCACTTAATATACCCAGCCACCAGAAATTACAATCAGAATCTCGTTTTGCCCCACTCTCACCGGGAAGGGAGGAGGGTGGCAAAACAAGATTTTCCCATACCCCTTCCAACAAAAAAAAGGTATCAGAGTTTTTGTTTTACGATATGGAAAACACAAATACACTACTGGTCATTAAAATTGCTACACCAGGTAGGAATGCAAATAACAGAATATTTATTGGACATGTACATTATAGTGGGAAGAACAATTGATTAAATTTTAAAGAAATTTGAAGCATATATCCTGAGAAATCAATGTATAAATCAGCGACATCTGGAAGCAATAATATCACTTTATACGCCTACATGCGATCAAACGACGACTTGATGACATATGCAGCACTCATGCAGCTTTAAAACGATGCCACAGTTCATCAACCGCTGTTACTGGAGACTAGTGGCATACCAGTCGCTTGGCAGCAACTGACTAGATGTTTTCAAATTCTGCATGATCAAGAGAACGTGCTGACCAGAGTAACAGGCGAACATATTCTGTATAGGAATTTCAATCCAGCTGGATTTTTGCTGTAGCAACACAATTGCAGCTGGATCCACCGCAGATCTATCAGTTTTTTTTTTTTTTTTTTTTTTTTTTTTTTAAGAAATAAAACATGTATGCATGTATATATTTTAAGTACACAAGAAACTTTAGTTATTTAGACTAGTTATGGCAAATCAATGAATCTTCGTTAACATTTAGATAGTAAACTTAGATCTTAAAAAAAAAAAAAAAAGGTATTGTCTTCTAACCTACTTCTTAAAGAACTGCATATATCCTGGCTTTAGAACAGGTTGTTTCTGCCTCTACATTAGTTGTTTGAGGGTCATCAAATAATAATAAATGAAAGATAGTTTTCACTTCTGACTTCCTCACTTTCATCATTTCACTGTCATTTCTTTTTTTTTAAACCTTTTAGAGGGGCTCTTACGAAATCCTATGGTGAAGCGTGACAGATGCTGTCAGAGCCCCTTTAAAAAGGTTATGTCTTATAATCCTTCTCATTTCGCTTTTCTCTCTGTTTAATGAGTTTTCTTTCACATACTTTAATTGGATCACCAATTCTTGTTTTAATGTGAGATTCACATTCAGAGAATCCGCCCAATCGTATTCTACTGTACTCTTCTGCGACTGCTTATTCTACTATATATGTACTTAATTAACATTGTGTTATTTAATTAACATTGTGTTATTAACCAGCGCATTACTTTTTTTTTGGCATTGTAAAAGAACATCCCCCCCCCCTCCCTTGAGATACTTCTCAGAGTTCTTCAGGTAAATTAACATCCCTGTGATCTCATCCCGTGACGATGGTCTCAAATCCTTTTGCAGAGTGTCTTGTAAAGCTCAGCACTCAAGATTGTGTCCTGGCTTTTTAGTTTATGTACAAATTTTAAGGTTGTCAGAAAGTATCAAACTCGAATCTCTTCAATAGAGAGCTTCTAAGGCCAGCTTAAATAGTTGAAGACTCGCAATCAACTCATTGATAAGTGCCCACTGGTCAGTGAAAATTTGAATGCCTGAGCCAATGTCTTTGTTGATGCAATCTTTTACACTGTAGAAAGGCTTCAGCATATTGAACAGACTGTTCTACCAAGTGCGGAAGTCAAGAATTAACCTTTCACTTCAATTATGTGTTTTTACCAAAAAAAAAAAAAAGTCATCTTTAGTTGGTGATAATTTTAATACCTTAACAACTTTGAGCACTTTTTTAAAAATATCATTGTATTGCAGAATCACTTCAGCCGGTCGTGGTATAAATTACTCCTTCTAAGCCTTCATTGATCTCCATGTCTTCGCCATCATATTCATCATCATCACTTTTATCTATCTGTGTGTATTCGTTTTAGCTTTCATTTTATGCAAAGCGTCTATCACAGCTAAATGGATTCCACGGGCAAAGCAGAGTTGCTGATAGCAAGGCAAGAGTTTACAAATTTTTACCATTACGCTTACACCATTAACAAATTAACATAATTTGGGCTATTTTTAACATTGAAAAACAAACATACAGATAAAATTATTTATTCAAGATTGGAGAAATGGAAGCAAAAATGTATTTCTTATCCCAATATTTTAGAAATACTTTAGTTAATATTTATCAAAATTCATTTAGAATCCTAAATCAATGAAAAAAAAAAATATATTACATTATTTTCGGTGGATAATTTTTACTCTGGGCCAATAAATGCTTGATTCTAGTCTGTCGCTGAGAGTAATCTGGTAATAAGCAGAAATAAAATCAAAAGGCAAGCAGTGCAGTGTAGAGAGGGGGTGCAGTACATGCTCCAAATTAAACGGGGAAGAAGACGATAGCTAGATGCAATTGCAGGGGGAAATTGCGATACTACATACTTTTAAAATGTCTTGAGAATTATTGCAGAGTTGTTTGCAACCTATTAAATGATCTTAAAATGACATAAAAAGGAACATCCTAAAAAAAATTAAGTCTAAACTTAAAAAGTTTATAGTTATATATTTCAAATTCTGTAATAAGATAAAAAAATAAAATATATTACAAGTATATTGCAAATTTTGAATAAGTTTATATTTTGCATTTTACAGCTTCAAAATAAAACATTAAAAGAAACAATTTTTAGATAACGATAATCAATTTAAAAGTTGCGAATTTTCTAAATGTGAAAACAGAATTTTAAAAATATGTATTAGTTAATGAGTTATAATAGGGCTAAATTTCCTAATACTGGCTTTAGCTTCCGGCGACAATAAGCAGAGTCGCCTAATACTAAAAATGTTCAAAGCAGGTCCCTTTTATTTTCTTTCCAATTTTTTTCACTTTTTAGCACAATATTTAAAGCAACATTAATACATAAACAAAATGTGTGACTAATTGTTCGTGAAATGAAAAAAAGACTTGTTGCATGGTATTGTGAGAAAATTAGGAGCTTCTCTGACACTATATTATAAGACATAAACATAGTTAAAACCAGCGCCAGAGCGGTTCTGCAGGGGTGATTGTGACTCAAAGGTAAAACCCCTGAAAATTAGACCCTCAAATTAGAAAAAACCCAAAATATCAGATAATATTCAAACTATTTAGGCCAGAAGCCCTCAATTCTTTTACATTTCATTCACATATCACCTGGATAACAAATGAACAACCAATGAAAGCAATAAATAACTTTATAGGAAATATGAAAATACAGATTGTTAGGTAAAAACCCTGAACACAAACACCCCTGGTTCTGCCCTCAAAACTGGTAGACCTGAGGTGCCGGGTTCGATCTCAGGTCACTCTCGTTGGCTTAGCCGTTCAAAGTTTTCCGTGGTTTTCTCCAAAACTTGCGTAAATACGGACTAGAACCCCTTAGAAAGACCCCCACGGAGGGCACTTCTCCTCAGGCCTAGGACCCTAGAGTAGCCAAATGGGCTGTGCTCCCAAAGCACCAAACATAGTTAAAAAATATTATTCTACTGTTACTGCCCTTGCTTGATACTAGAAAAGTTAAATTATACTGCTATCCCACTTAAGTGCTAGAATATTTTATTATGAATGCTAATAGAATTTTTTTAAATTTTTCTCAAAGCTTTTAATTAAAAAAATAAACTGTTATAAATACATATATGAAAACTTTTTCAAACATATTACAGGAAGGAAAAATTGATCCATTTAATAGTAAATCAGCACTCTTCATGGGCATTAGTTGATTTATTGTATGCAATATTTGATATACATTTTTTTTTTTTTTCAAAATACCCAATTTTTGGGTATTTACCCAGGCCTCGCGTAAATACCCAAAAAAATATTTACCTACCCACTAAGTATTTACCTACTCTACATCACTAGCCTTAACCCATCAGAAATATAACAGCTGCTATTCAGAGTGCCAGTAATGGAAACAGGAGGTGATTGAGTCATGTAACCAGTGTCAAAAAAAAAGAAAATCATTCCATGTGGTGAGTCGGTGTACGGCAAATATGACTTTCTCTCTTCTATAAGCTGACAAGAGTGTTTTCAATGGTGTGATCAATAACGAGCCTGGTTGCAGGAGTGTTATATCAACTTTGGTCTATTTTTGATGGCTCAATGTCATTGCATGCACTGTATTCCACCAAAGTCCAGAATTAAGAAATTTTGAACATTATTAAAAATAAAATAACCACATATCTCTCTAAACTCCACGAAAAAAAAAAAGTAATATTAAGATAGTTTTCTACAGTAGCAAATCACAATAGAATATTTATGCTGTAAAATGCAAAGTAGTTGCAATTTTCGGCAGAACGTAGTGCATGCAAAGACACCAAGCCTTCAGAAATTGATGTATTACAGCAAGCACTCTATGCTCAACAGTAAGAAAAAAGGCAGAAAAAAAAAACAAGATCTATCAATCCATTCCATGCTTATGATGGCTACATGTGCAGTCAGCAGAAACATAGAAAGGATAAAGTAGTTTTAACAGTTCTTATTATTTTTAATGTGATTTTACACTTTTCTTAGTCTGCTTAGTGAAATCATTCTTTCATTAAAAAATTTTTATGGCACAATTTCAACTTTATAGTATACACACATTGCACAATTAGATCATCCTGGAATTGTTATTTTCATCAAATTTAAGAAAATTGCTTACTTCTCATTTATTAATTTGATTTTCAAACTTTTATTTCATTTAGAAATTCTAATGTAATTCATATTTTACACATGTCATTTGCAATCAGTTTTAACGAAGAGGCCATCATTCAAGCGATTATTTTCAATCCACTTGAAATATGTGATATAACAATCTAAACAAAATTCAAACTTGAATTTATATATATGTTGTTTTGTTTTTTGCCAAAGAGTACAAAAGTCTGCCATCCACACTCAAATGAAATCCATTGAACTTTAAGTTGTGCATTTGCCAATGAGATTCTGTAATACTACTGGAATAGACTAATACTTATTGTCCTGGTTTCTGGAAATGATTCAGAAAAGCTATGGACATGATTTCTCAAAAACTAATGCACTGATCTCATAAAAATTTGCACAGTTCTTCGAAACAGGATAGGCTAGTGCTTAAACAAAGGATTAAAAAAAAAAAAAAAAGGAAGTTGGAATTTAATTTTTGGCAGGTTTTATGCAAAAATGGTAGATTTTAGTTGACGTAACATTGGATTACTCAAATTAATTTACCCCATGTAAAATCCTTTGTTTAATCCTTCGTCAATTCTATTTAGAAGAAATGTGCAAAATATCAATAAGATCTGAGCATTACTTTTTGAGAAGTTGTCTCTAACATTTTTCTGACAAGTCTCTGTAAACCAGAACCCACTGGCTGAAATTTTAAGAATTTCATAATATTCTTTTAATATTTAATTATTGAAAAGGATTGTTAACATTATAAATTTTAATATCTTATTAAAATCTTTTTACTTTTTATGTTGCACAGATATATTTCAGCTACATTCATAGCCATCTTCAGTGCACAGGTGGTTTGTTTACTTTCCTCACCGGCAAAGAACAAGGAAAGTACTGAACAAGGCCTGTGTACTGAATATGAATGTAGCTGAAATATATTTGTTTACACATAAAAATTCTTTTATGTGCAAACAGATATTTCGGCTATACTCGTAACCATTTTCAGTGCATAGGTGGTTTAATTTCCTCATTGGCAGACAGGAAAAACCGACGACAAAAGTAAGCAGAAACTACCTGTGCACTGAAGATGGCTACTAATGTGGCTGACATGCACATAATAAAAGATTTTTTATTTAAGTTTAAAATTTATAAACTTTTAATAGTGCTCTTTTATATACTAAAATTTTTAAATAAAAATTTTATTAAAAAAAAAAAAAAAAATCTTTCGAAGCCTGTAACCCACTCAAATATTATGTAAACAAATGTTCAGTAATTTGAATTGGCAAGAAGAAATAAATTTGAAAATACATGTGTAAAAATTTAGCACTAGGCACACACAGACCAATTAGTTTAGGGAAACATGGGCTTTTATTATTAAAATTAATGCTGAAAATAATACAGTTAAAACAATGTACTGAATAAAACAAGTAAAAATTTTTCCGTGTTTCCATGCATGCATTTCTGTTAAATAAATTTTAAAAAACTTTCATCCCAATTGCAAAACAATGTATCATGATAAATTAAATATGAAGAATTACTACATGAAAAATTAATAATATAGACAGACACATGACTATAAATTTTGAATTAAAGGATTACGATATTTTTAATTTATTGGAGATGTTTAGATTTCGAAACACATAAATATCATGATGTAAAAGACTTTATTTTTAAAAAAAACTACGGGGCTCTGCCCCCTGCTCGCTCCGCTCAAAAACTCACGAGGAAGGCTTCGCTTCCCCACGACTCGCCCTATGGCGATTTGCCTGTTTATTCGCTTCTTTACCTTTCACTGGATAGGAAAATTAATACTGCATAAAACAAGAAAAAAAATGGAAATACCCATATTTAATGTCAAATTGAAATACATAATATTTAATATCATTTTTTTTATGAAATAATATGCTAAAAATCAGTAATATTTTTTCAGAAAAGAAAGAAATTCGTAACATCTTGACCATTTTGTGTTACAGATATTGTATACGAACCCCTTGGCGACAATTAAGTTTTTGTCACTATTTGGTGATGGATATTTTGGTAGAATTGCTTGTTAAAAAATAAAAATAATTTTCTTTTTCATTCAAAAAAAAAAAAAAATGAAATTTTGGCAAAAGCAGAATTTAGTTTAGTATGGAGGACTATTAGTTATTATTATTATTATTTTTTTTTTTTTTTTCAAATTATAACATCGCTTTCAAATTATTCAATTATATTTTTGGTAAATATTTGATTTCGACGTATGTCCAACCATCGTAAAACTGCCGACAATGTTTTATCCGTAGATTGAGACTAATAATCCTCCGCGCTTAAAAAAAAAGAAAAAAAAGAAAAAAACATTTTAATTAAATTTACTTATCTTTTAAAAAAATTAGAATGTTTTTTTATAATGCCCGTACTTTTTACTGTTGAGTTTTTTTAGTTAATTTATGACAGTATATAATTGGTACTTTTCCATTTTGTCGGCAAGGCGATAAAGTTGCAAAGAATGATATAACCAACGCCAACCATTAAGCACCTAAGAAAGAATAATTGTTTCAAAACACTTCGGGAATAACTATAGTAGTATCTCCACACAACTGGATTTGGCAATATATTTTTGGCGATTATGGCTAAATCATGAATCCCAAATCTAAAATGAACAGCATGCAGGCTGCAATATTATATTGCAAAGAATCCAGAACGACATTGTTATCGTTCAAAACGGCACCAAAAAAAATTCGCCAAATCCAGTTATGGGGAGATACTATAGTTATACCACACTTTGAATAATAATAAGAAAAAAATTAACGAAACATGACTGTTTACTTATTACAAACTTTTTACTTAAACATGACTGTTTATTTATATTTTTAAGAATTAAATTTTCTGAAGTTTTGCTTAAAGCTAACTTTTAAAAGTGTTGTCCCATAAAAAATATAACATTTACTTTGTCAAATCCTTAATAACATATATAAATAAACTTTAAATTTGAAAAAAAAAAAATAATAATCTAAGTTACAAATTTACTTTTAATCCATAAATGTATTGTTGTCGCCAATAAAGTTTGCTTGGCGAGATTTGCACCGGCGAAATGAAAAGTACCTTCTCTCCTATCTACTTCATACATTAACGAAGAATAAGATCTGCTCGATTCATTAAAAGAATTTTAGGTGATGAATTTTTTTCTTGCTACAATTAGAAATATGAAATGTATCATGGAAATATCTATTTCTGCAATGTTAAAAAATTACCGATGCTAAATAAAAATATTTTTTTCATTTAAATCTAAATATTTTTGTATGCCAAAATATATCCGAAGTATTTTAAAATAAAGCGCATCCGCGATAAGAATGAGACAACTTGATTCTCATTTATTTTCAACAAAATATTACTTACATGAAATTGACAAACATTTTTAATCACTTTTGATATATATATATATATATATATATATATTTATATATTAGCACCTATTTTGATTATGCTTTTAATGATTGCGTTTTTTAGTCAAGTTATGACAAACGTTTCTATTTTACCATGTTTTTATTAACTTCAATTCTTGTTTGTTTGTTTGGTACAAATCTTGCAATTCATTTTTAACTAACTTCCCTACTAGCTAGACATTTGAAACTTTCAGAATAGCTCAGAACCCGATGACAACACAATACTTCGAAGCCTGATTTGCAAATTTTTGTTAGTTTTCTTTTGGTTAATTAAAATATGGAAAATAATAACCTCCTAATAGCTT
This sequence comes from Salticus scenicus, assembly GCA_963930645.1. Lineage (NCBI taxonomy): Eukaryota > Metazoa > Arthropoda > Arachnida > Araneae > Salticidae > Salticus > Salticus scenicus. The sequence goes on along the minus strand of OZ005649.1, from coordinate 261,740,153 downwards.
TAAAAATAGACATTAAAATATTAGCTATAATTTAATTGTTGCCAAAAAAATTTACAAGTTCATTTTCCTTTGACATAAAAATAAATACATCTAATTAAACGAGAACGTTAAAAAATTGTAAAAAGTTAAATTATGCATCTCACAAAAATTTACGTCATTATCACTTTAAAAATCTTATATGCATTGATAAAGTGCTCATGTAGTTCTATAGCTATGATTCAACAGAAAATTTAAAAACAAGGTATATAAAAAGTTTTTTTTTCTTATAATTATTGTTCATATATTTAAAGTATTGTTAGGTTTAAAATGATGCTTGCAAATATTGTAAAGATGCAACTTCGCCGCGTCGTCCTTTGTTTAATTAGATCACTGAACTGAGTCCGTGTGCTTGAACATTGCATATGTATTATTTATTTTTTTTAATAAATTATTTTTACAGGGTGATTTTGTACAGAAAAATATATAAGAAAGTCTTGTGGGTAGCCACAGCATACTAGTTTGCATTCGTTTTCATAGCCCATTCCCAAAATATTATTTAGCCCCAAATAAAAAAATTTCTTCTTTTCTAGCACCTGATTGAGGAAATATGTCATGATTTGCATATGATTGACATTTTTTGTAAAAGATTTCTTTTAAGATAAAATTTTGAGAAGGGTTAATTTTGGACCAGGATTTGTTTTAAAATATAACCTCAGAAGTTGTTCTTTTTAGTTGCTAAATGTTTAAATTTTTCAACTGATACCAAAATAGTTGCTTTTGCCTATATTTTGGCTAAAATAGTCACCTCTCCTTTAGTCTCTTTAGTTGCTTTTTTAGTCGCCAGTGGCAGCCCTGTACTCTCTTTATACATTGTTGCAAGTAAATTCTACCATTCACAGTTCCCTCAAAGAACACCGGTTTGGACACATTCCCATCCTCATCCATGGCATGCCATACCATCACTTTTCTGGCGAATTTCTCCTTAGGTTTGATTCTATATTCTACGGGAACAGAATCTGATGAGGCAGAATGGTAGTACTTACTACCCTACCACCAGCAGCATTGGGATCATACATGAAATAAGACTTGTCATCAATGACGAGTTTCAGTCCTGATCCAGATAGAATCAATTTCCGATAAATTTTTAAGCAATTCTTCTTTGCTCGTTGTTTTTGATCTTTTATGTATTTTGGAACCGCTTTTTTCTTAAAAGCTTTTAAATTCAAATCCTTTTTTACGATTTTGTGCACATAAGATTTAGACATCTTCAATTTCCGGGCAATTTGGCGCACTGAAATATCAGGTTTCTTTTGCACGATTTTCTTAACCTTCGTTACAAGAGTTGACTTCGTCTTCTGGATTCCTCTTCCGAAATTTCGAGAAACTTTAATGTTTCCCTGTTTTAAAAGACGATATATCGTTGCTTTTGAAATTTTCCGCCTTTTAAAATGTTTAAAGACTACATTCCTGCATCTCCCGGCATTGAAATTATAGAATTGTAAAATTTCTTTTCGAACAGCGCTTGATAAATGAGCTGGCATGGTGAACCTTGCTGCAGCAACAATCAAAGTCTTATCTTATCATCACCCCTTGAAATTGGTGAATTATCACACATTTGTGTACTTGTAGTGAACGTGACATGTTTTGATGATTTGGAACTACACTGCTCGACATTGAAAATGCTACACCAAGAAGGAATGATAACAACAGAATGAAATTTGTTGGACACATACATTATAGTAGGAAGAGCAATTGATTAAAATTTCAGGAAATTTGGAGTAATATGTACTGAGAAAACAGTACATAAAGCAGTGACCTCTGTGAGCAATAACAGCACTTATCTGCTTAGGCATTGAATCGAACAGCGATTGGATGACATGTACGGGTAGAGCACTTCATGAAGTTTTAACACGATGCCACAATTCATCGATCAAAGTTACTGGTGAGTGGTGGGGGGCCAGTCGATTTTCAATGATTAACAGCCATTTTCATTGGTGCAAGATCAAGAGAATGCGCTGGCCAGAGCAACAGTCGAACACATTCGGCATCAATGAAGGTCCAGACAATATGGACAACTTGCGGTCGTGCATTGTCCTGCTTAAATGTTGCGCTTCGGAGGCCTTGAACATAGGGCAGAGCTATGGGCCTTAACTCATCAGAAATGTAGTAGCGGGAATGAAAACAAGAGGTGACCGGGACGTGTATCCAATGGTACAACATACCATCAATCCAGGTGGTGACTCAGTATGCGGCTACCAAAATTCTGATTACCCTCAAAACTGCATCACTGATATGGGCGCCATTAATATGTGATCAACAATGAACCTGGATGCAGGAATGGCGTGAAGTCACTTTTCAGACAAATCACAATCCTGTTTACAGCATCAAGATTGACTTATCCGTATTAATGACATTATGAATAACGATTAATGCACATTGCCAGCTGGGATTTGACATCATCATACTGTCCATCATTTGCAATGATGTTATGGGTTCCTATTGGATACACGTCTCAATTACTTCATGTTCGTATTCCTGGCACTCTGAACAGCAGCCATTAAATTTCTGATGAGGTAAGGCCCGCCCCTCTGCCCTGTATTCGAGGCCTCTGTAGTGCAAAATTTAAGCAAGATAATGCACGACCGCAAGTTGTTTGTATTGTCCGGACCTTCTTTGATACAGAATGTGTTTGACTGTTGCTCTGGCCAGTGTGTTCTCCTGATCTCGCACCAATGAAAATGACTGTTTAATCGTTGAAAAGCGACTGCCCCCCCAGCACTCATGAGTAACTTCGATCGATGAATTGTGGCATCGTGTTAAAACTTCATGAAGTGCTCTACCCGTACATGTCATCCAATCATTGTTCGATTCAATGCCTAGGCAGATATGTGCTGTTATTGCTCACAGAGATCGCTGCTTTATGTACTGTTTTCTCAGTACATATTACTCCAAATTTCCTGAAATTTTAATCAATTGTTCTTCCTACTATAATGCATGTGTCCAACAAATTTCATTCCGTAATATTCATTCGTTCTTGGTGCTGCATTTTTAATGTTGAGCAGTGTATAAACAGGAAAGATTGCATGTCACAATGTGACATCTGTATTAATAGACATAAGTGGAGTTCAATTAAGTTTAGCACTTTAAAATTAATAACTTATACAATGGGCATTCCTTTATATATAATTGCAAATTTAATACAAAAATCACAAATATATCTAATTGTTAATAAAAAGATACTTTTATTTACATACAATTACATGTTTCTGCAAAACTGCAGACATATAGTACGACATTGCATTTAAAAATAAATAAAAATATGTATCATACAAATAAAACATTGTAAATAACAAACACTTTAATTCCATGAAAAATACACAAACAGTTCTTGTAAATAAGAACTATAATTTGTCAATGTAACAAAAAATCTTTACAAAACAAGAATGAACTTTTAGAAACATTATATAAATATCTTTAAATATGAAGTTTTTTAGGAAGAGTTCCAACATACTATGAAATATATACAGCATAAATAAAGATGTTAAAATATAGTTTTAAACATTAAATATACAACAAAATTTGTACTACACAAAGAAATGTATTCTGGATAAATGAAAATAATGAAAGGGTAAAAATAAAGTAATGAATAAGTTTATTCTGAAGATTCACATACTACTCGTTTCAAAATTTCTAGCATATGCAGGGTTTTCAATTTGTAAAACAAAAAATTTTATGGTACATAAAACTTTAATTGAGAAAAAATACTAGCATGTGATCTTTTAAAATACTTTGGATGTTTGTTAAGGAATATGTCTATATTTTAAATCAATGCCTTAAACTTAAAAATTGTTCATTAGAAAACTATTTTTCTTGGAGCAAATTTAATTCAACTATAAATCAGTGTATTTAAGATTTATTTGTTAATTATTTAAGAAGCTATGAATTAATCTAATTTAATAAATGAAACTGGAGTATTATAGTCCTGTATGTTCCACTATGCAATCTTATATTCCACTACGCCGTAAGATTGCTAAAATATTTAAAAAATTTATGCTTTAAATTTGCTAGATTCTTGCAATAAACAAGTGAAATTAAATGACTAATGCCACCTCAATCAGTAAAACTCTTAATTAACATTGACTATTTATAAAAATAAATTGAAGGAGTAAAAATTTTTTCTTTCTGGGTTATTTTACAATGCTGATACATTCATTAAGATTTTGTCAACTGCAAAGACTTAATAAAAGTAAATAATATTTATTAAAATAATTACGTAAGTAATTCAAATTTGAAAGAAAACAAAAACTTATTAATACCCTTTTGTTTGACTAGATTTACCACACGATTTTTTGCAAAATTTGATAAGTAGCATACATAAATATCCTAACAATTATTTATCTATGGTAATGTCAATTTTATATATATTTAAAAATGAAAAACCACTAAACAAAAGATATTGGTGTCCAAAAACAGCAAGATCAGTATAAAATTCTAGTTTCTGAATTTGATTTTATTTATTATTATTATTTATTTATTTAAAAAGAAGCTTCGTTGAATTGTTTTTTGGAAAAAAAAAACTAATTCAACTTCAAATTAAAAATGTAACAATAATGTACATGAAGAAAAATTTTATGATTATTATTTAAGTTTTTCATAATTAGGAACCAAACTAGAAACTCATAACATTTTAAATTGTAAGAGTATTGTAAGAAACAAAAAAAAAAAAAAAAAAAAACACAGCTCGTAATTGGATGTGTCAGTGACAGTCAGATAATTGAAAAATCTGGTGCGTAGCAGTCATAACTTCCATTACCCACAACTACACATGTTATGTTCATGTTTTTGCAAATAATATGATCAGAAAACATAAAATTGACTTAACTAATCAGGGAAAGACAATTTTTCAGTAGTAGTAAACTAATACATTATAAATACACATAAAAGAGGGTTTATAATAGCGAGTTTAAAGAAAATTGGTACAGCTGTTTTTTAAAACATGAATTTTCGAGATCTATAACTGACTTATCTAATTATGACAATCAATTTTCCTATAATAACCAAGTAATACTAGTAACAGGATATCTAAAAATATGTTTACATAGCAAATTTGAAGACTATCATTAAAGCCATTTTTGGGATACCAACATTCAGTCTCAATTCCAGTTTCAACAAAACATGGCAAACTCATCTAAACTCGCAAAACTTGAATTTGACCTACTTATTCAAGGCCCATGTGGTAGCTGAATAGCTAGTGTTCTGGCCTACAGTGTTTGAATGTCAGTTTAAACATGGATGTCCGTAGTGGTCTGAAATCCATTTTAAGTTGTACGTCCCATTTTTAAAATGCAAAAAATGACAGTAGAGTAGAGCGACACTCCAAAACCAAGCCCTTGTAATTCAGGATGCCTATAAATTTTCCTAAAGTTACCAACTAATACATACGAAAGGAAATCTAAAAAGGATTTTATATAGCTAATTTGAGGAAAATCATTAGAGGTGTTTTTGAGATACAGGCTTATAGTCCCCCTCTGATTTCTAATTTTTACCAAAAGTTAGCAAATCATCTGTAGACCAGACCTGTCATTCTGTCTTTTTTCGATTTGGAAATATGATAGTCAAAAGATTGCTTCCCCCTGGACCTTCCTCAACAGACACTGATTCAAAAAAAAAAAAAAAAAAACCATTTTTTGAACTCAGGGTACGTTAAAACATGTAAATCAGGAAAAAAAACTTTGACTGAATACAATGCTTCTATTACAGTAGTTGGGCAATACAATTAAAAAAAAAAAAAAAAAAAGTATAAAATTTGAGACTACATGAATGATATTCATCTCTCTTGTATTTTTAACAGGTTAATCTTCAACATTTGTCATTCATAAGTTTTCAATTTTATAAAATTAATATCCATCTATCTTTTGTAATCTACAAATTAAATACTTATAGAAATAGTATTTTCAAGTAATTTTTTCCACAATAATTTTGAATTCTTTTCAAAAAACCCTCAAAATACTCTACTTATTAAACTGTTATATAACTCTGTTTATTAACCCTTTGTGGTGCAAGGTAAATTGTGCTCATTTAAATCACACTGCCACCAGAATTTTCGAAAAAAAAAAAAAAAAAAAAAAAGAAATATAGGCTTTTCTGCTGTTATAAAAGTAAAATTTTGCTAAAATATTTCCAGGATGAATTTTTGCAGTAGTGACTTAGTAATTGATGTCCTCAAAATGTTAAACTGTTATATGTATACATGTATGTCAATCCAATGATATTAGATCACATATATAGAAGTTGCACTAAATTCAAAGAGCAAAATCATAATACATTCGAGCCTCGTTAATGTGAATCTCAATGAGGATAAAAAATTTCTTCATGTTATCAGTAGTTCATGCTATCAGTAACTAATTTTCATATAATTAAACAAATCTTCCTTTTGACGGGGATTGTGGAAACAGTTCATGCTAAAAGTAATTCATGTTAACAGTGTTCACATTAACGAAGTTCAACTGTATTGTTAATATAAAGGGAAGCAGAGTATGATTTTTAAAAAAAGAAAATTGTTTCCTTAGAAGATTTTTATAAACACATTTTAGTAATGCAGTACATTTTGGTACATGACATCAATCACATTTTGCAAAAATCAAACTTTCCCTGTTTTAAAACTTCTGTCATAAATTCAAATGAATATTTAGTTATTATCAATCATATTTACTGCAATTAAGATAGGGGAAAGGGAGAGAAAGAAAGAAGAAAAAAAAAAAAAAAAAAAAAAAAAAAAAAAACCACTGTTTTTGAAGCATTTGAATATGAAATATTTAAGTCATACACTTCAAAGAATATTCAGAACATAAAATAATGGAATGCAGGCTATTCGTCACAAAACAATGAAAAGTGCTGTTCTCACAGAGAACGGTTTTAAATCAAATATATTACCTTAATGTTCCAAATAGCTAAGTTAAAAATTATTTTAACTAACATTACTTTTAATCACTGTAACACTCTTATCACTAAAAAAACCCCACAGTTTTCACATAATTCATTATTTAAAAATAAATTATTTTCTCTAAAGAAATTTGATGAAGCTAATGCAATTTTTGAAATCAAGTAGGATTACATAAGCTTTCCAGCTGATAAAATCAATAGCAATGCATTACCATTAAAATAAAATCAATTTAGAGTTTTTATGTTGCATATTACTCCATGAAATATTTTTAAATATTTATAAATTAAATATGCATCACAAAAAAAATATATATATATATATATAAAAGCTTCTGTTTCTTTTCATTTCAGACTTTCAAATTTTTCTCCTTAAAGGAGGTGATAGTTTATAAGTCAAAAACTGAAATGTGGTACATCATAATGACATTGTTACTTCCATCGTTCAAAGATACCAATTGTGAAAGAAAATAATTTTCAAAAGCCTCTTCAGGAAGCAAAACTTACTTAGTTTCTAATTTCAATAGAATTTAACATTTGTTTCAACAGAATTCAACATATGTACTTATTTTTACAAACAAGAATCATTTAAAGTTCGGATGAATTGATATATAGAATATTCATTGCCTTTTTTTCTACATCAGAGGAATTGGGACTACTCTCAGCAGAACAAAAATCATATGCAGAATTTATGCTTTCACTTAAATTCCCTGAGCTCCTATCTCCAGAAGAATTTGAACTTTCATTTATAGAAGCATTTACCTTTGATGTATCACTAACAGATCTGAAATATTGAGCTTGAAGTGGAAGAGTTTTACACCTATAACCGACTTTAGTAATGTTATAATCGGAATCCATTTCTGATGAATCATCTTCACTTGTTTTAATTTCATCTATCTTACTTTCTTTATTTAAGGTTTTCTGTTTCAAAGTAACACTGTCACTGTCTTCAGTATTTTTTGCAAGTGACACATCACAAAATGTATTGCAGTCTTGCACAGGTGTAAAGTTAATTTTTAAAGTCTCATTATGTATAATTCCATTATTATTAATAGAGATTTTTCTTTTTTGAATATGAGCTAAACCAAACCGTCTCACATCATCATCCTTTTCGCAGCTACTTAAATACAAGCAGTCATCAACAGTTAATTTTGGTATAACAACTTTAACTTCTTTGTTACAAAGCATTTTTTGTTTAATGTCAACAACAGTTAATTTTGGAATAATAATTTTAATTTCTTTGTCAAAAATAATTTTAGACCTAATATAATCAGAACAATCCACATCATCACTGTGACAATTGTAAAAATTATTTTGATTAACAAAATCTGCAGTCTTGTCAACGCAATTAATATTTTGAAAAGATGCTCTTTTTTCCTCCCTCTTAAGACAATCAGTGTCATCATCTACAGCAATTTCTCTTTCATTTGTTATTTCTATGTCTTTTATAAGATCATACATACAAGCATTAATTTCTTCTGGAATAGTACAAATATTGATATTCCGTTGCTCTGTGTTAGCTTCAACATATTTTTCTTCTAAATCATAATTAAGATTAACAGTAGAAATATAATCCATCTGATAATTTACTGTATTATCAATAACAACAGTTTTCATAAGTGTTTTTTCTACATGATGAGTAAGAGCATTCATGCAAGCTTTTACTTCTTCATAAATAAGTTTATTAACTTGTTGCAGTTCTTCCTCATTAACATCAGATTTTTCTTTTGAATCCTTATATATATCTAAAGGACAATCAATTTGATCATTGACAACATTGTAAGTGATATCAGTTTCTTTAGCCACATGACTTACTGAACCAAATACATTTTCAGAATTTTTTACCTGATCTGATTGCTCATAGCAAGACTCTGATTTTATATTTTGAATATCACTCGAATCATCAAGACTTTCCATACTGACAGAATCATCGCTTGCTTCATCCAATACAATAAACACATGATGTTGATCAAATTCTTCAGGTGAAATATTAGATATTTCAATAGCTTTTGAAATTTTTTCTACATCATCTATGATATTTGAGATGAATTTCTGAATTTCATATAAACCTTTGCTTGTGTCATGAGTGAAATTTTCAGCAGTACAGTTAATGTAATTATATGAATCTTCTGAAATAAGATGTTTGTTTTGAAGATCTAATGTATGTTCATTATTTGAATTCCAACACACATTTTGTATGCTTTTATTGGATAATGAATTCAAAATTAAATTTTCTGAATAAAAATCAGAGCTAACATTATCTAATTCCAACATGCAAGTAACTTTAGAGTTTTTTTCAGACATAAATGGCAATCTAATAACTGAAGTTTCTAATACAATTGGTTTTTCTGTATCAATTTCCTTTGATGAAGACTGATACATTTTAGCATCACTGATAACTTTAGATGGATCACTGTTTGCAAGCTCAAACATAGAGGACACATTGCACTTATTTGTATTTGATAAAACAAGTTCATCAGAATCTTTATTAGTTTCAAATGGAAAATTAATTAAAGGTTCTAATTTAGGAGGTTGATCAATATCATTCAAGTTAACATTTATATTCTTTGAATTTAATGTATTTGCATAAAAATCATTTACTTTTCCAGCATCAGATGGAAAACTAATTTCAGGTTCTAATTTAGGAGGTTGATCATTATCCTCCGAGTGAACATCAATATTGTTTGAATTTGAAGTATCTCCATAGACAACATTTACTTTTTCAGTATCAGGTAATGTAACAACATTGGATGATTTATTAATTTTGTATGAAAAACTAATTTCAGGTTCTAATTTAGGAGGTTGATCAATATCATTTGAGTGGACATCAATTTTGTTTGAATTTAACGTATCCCCTTTTTCAATTTCAGAAACATTGACAGTAGTTCCAAGTTCATTAGACTGACCAGATTCATCAAAAAATGGCAAAGTAAGACGCTTTGCTTTCGCAACAGAATTTGTGCATTGAAAACATTTAGTTTCCTGTAGAGATACTTGCTCCTGTACATTTTTCAGAACAAATAATTCATTATCTGGTTTATCACATGTAAGAGAATTTTCTAGCTGGAGCCTGATTTTTTTAGATGGAGGACTCCTGTCTTCTACAAAATATTCGCATAAATCATTTGCATTTGAAGGGCTTATCGATGCTTTCATTTCTTGAGAAAATACATCACTTTCAGTTTGAACAGCTGCAGAAATTAATTCTTGCTCATGTACACTTGATTGTTGATATGACTTTTCAACTGTTTCCTTAGGTATAGGAGAGCTTTGAGAATGGAAACGCATTTTTTTAGATGGAGGACTCATAGCTTCAGCATCATATTCACCAAAATCTCTTGCATTAGAAGACTCTGCGTTTACAGTAGAATTACAGCCCAGTGAAATATCCATAACATGAATTCCTGTTTGTTTTACTGAAGAAGCATCGGTCATCGTTACTTTTACAGGACTTACATTTAAGGAATCAGGAGATTTTAAATTTGGAGTATCAAAACAGAACATTTCATGTTTATTATTTAAGTCATTAGACATAGTAGGAGAATTGTTCTCTAAATCTTTATCAACCTCTTCAATACAGCTTGCAACAATTTTGTTCAAGCTTTCATCATCAAATTCTGTTTCAGAACTATAAATCTCAGTATTTGAATCAACGTTGCCGATCTTATAATTTGAATCATTCACTTGATCTTCTATATTGAAAGAATTCATAAGAGCAGGAACAGGTTTAAAATTACCACAATGAGCATCAACATTTATCGTTGCAGCAGGAATGGTAAGATCAACAGCAGTAATATTTATATCATCAGTCATGCAATGTAGATTATCACCAGTATAAGTTCCTGTAATATCTGTCACAGAGTAAGCATTACTGTGAGCAATATTAGCTGTTATACCAAATGAATTTTCCAAAATATCTTGAGCATTCACACTCACTGGATTATAACTTAAATCAAGAGGTGTTACAGAATCTGTATAATAATCAGTAGGCAAGAATAAATATTCACAATTATTCAAAGATTCCTCAGCTGTCAGAAGAGTTTTACTGGGACACTCTACCATATTTATTTGCTTCTTCCCAAAATAAAAATCATCTCTATTAATTCTTTGAGCAGGACACATTACTCCTGTCAGGTTATCACAACTGAGCTTTAATTGCGAACTGTAATCATTATCCAGATTAGGCTGATGTACACATTTTGAGTGCAATGAATCTGATATGCGAGAACTTTCATAAAACTTTGAACCAGCCATAAAGGAATTGTAATCGAATACCTGAGACTCTTGACTAAAAATTCCTTGGTTAGTCAAGAGACTCCTTTCATTCATTTTATTATGATCTGAAAATGTTCTGTCATTAACAGTCTCTCTTTCTTGCAAATAAGGAAGAGGAGTAGAAGGACAACTACATGAAGAACTAATGATTTCATCTTCTCTTAAACTATATCTTTCAGTCATAGAGCCATTACCATCATTTGGTTTAAGGGAAACACCACTGCCTTTATTGGAGCAACTTTCCACTGAAATTGGACCCTCAAATAGTTGAAGCTCATCAGTGCAAACTTCCCTAAAAATATATAAATAAATAAATTAGTATAAATATAGAAAATAAATTGCGGCACATAAATAAAATTTTTAGAAACATGCTTTTATTCTAAAATGTAGTAAAAACTCAGATTCAGTAGAAGTGGGTTAAAATTTTAAAAAGTAATTATTGATAGATTTGAAATAGGATAACAGATATAACTCAGAAAATACTTCTGTATTATATTGTCACAAACTATGGATTCATGTTTAAAATTTAACAGGTTTGGCAGAAATGTACTATAAGTGAATCATAAAATTTTATACGGACAAACAGACTAATGCCATTGAAACTTTTACTCGATTCCTGTGGCAGAATTTAGGTGACACCGCGACATTGTCGCAGAAAAGAAACTGTCACTTGCAGAAAGATTTGCTCATAAAAATTTAAAATATTTCTAAATTCCAATAGAAAATACAAACTCATGTCTAATATTTAAAAATTCTTCAACGGTCTATTAATAATACTGATATCTTCATAATCATATGTACTTATGTGTAAATTAGAAAATATGTCAATATTGTCTTAATAAATATAAATAAAAATATTCTGTTCACAGGACACCTAGTTAGACAAACTAATAAATGCACTCGCATATTGTATTGTCAATGAATATGGACTCGCATTCAAAATTTGAGAGAAATTGATTTTGCAGAAGGGATTAACAATGAATTGCAAAATTTGTCACAAGCAGACAGATTTTTACCCCTGCAACCTGCCCTTGGTAAGGTAGATCCTTGAAAATGTTTTTATGATATATTGTCATCAACTATGGATTCATGTCTAAAATTGCAGTAAAATGAGTTTGGCAGAAGTACACAAAAAATAAATCTTAAGATTAAACACAGACAGATTTTTTTTCTTCTGATGAGATAGATCACTGAAATGGGTTAAAAATTGACTGCAAGATTTGACCCAGAGAAACAGAACAAGTTAAATGAAAGTATGTAAAAACAACTGGGAAGGAAAATAATTACATCGTATAAAAATGTCTTTGCATGTAATATGTTAACAAAGAATACAAAAAATTTAGCACTAATTAAATAAAAGCAATAAAATGAAGTTTTTATTCCAATATGTACCTTCATAATACTTTTTTTTTTTTTTTTTTTTTTTTTGTTTCTCTAGATAAATATATTTTTAAAAACAATTTGATAATTACATCCTCTATATTAAAAGTGGAAGGTAATAGAGCTTTGGAAGTCAAAATTTCTAATTCAGGTCTTTCTAATTTCAGTTATTTTGAAATAAACATGTTAAATGGACACAATGCCTTGCCAACAGATAAACCCCATGTTATTTGATGAGGAAATTTGTGTACAGAACTACTCGTTACCTAACTTTTTTTTTTTTTTTTTTTACATTTTATTTTAAAGCTAATAAATGCAAAAATGGACTACATAAACTTTGCCTTTTTAGCTCCAAAATTTTAAAATTATAATAAAAAAAAAAAAAAAATCAATTTTTGTAAAACAAGGACTAACTGAATGGTTATGAATTTTCTAATTAGGAAAATGGAATTTTAAAAAATACATTAGGTGACGACTAACTCCATAAACAAATTACCCTATAAAATTCCTAAATGTGGCAGATGAATTTTAAATCAAACAGAACATGACAAAACAATTTTCATTGACGCAAACCCACTGTTGACATCTTTACACTCAAATCCAATCCATAATATAAATTAAAATTAATAATTTATCTAAAATCATGCAAATTCTTTTAAATTATAAAATAAATTGACAAACCATTTAAAAATGTAATAAATAAAAATGTAATAACTAATATGCTAAATTAAAATTTTTTCAAATATCTGGTCCATTTTACATATTCCGTATATTTTCCATGCATCAACAGCACTCCTGGTTTACACAGTCAGCTCATGCAATAACTTACAACATCAAAAATACTAAAACAACAAAAATAAGAATTACTTTGTTTGTTCTTCTGCCTCTATTTTAGCAAGAAAATCTTTGACAGTTGGAAGTTTTGAGATCAATTCTTCAAGTTCTGCATAATTTTCAGAATTTTCCAAAAATTTCTTATGCCCCTCTCTTTCAAAATGCTGAAATGTTATAAAATTATTCATTTATTTATCCTTTAAAACACATAATTAAAAATAAATAATTCTATTATAAGAAAATTTATTTTTAAAATACTGATACTAATAGTTTATATTAGTGTCCAAGTTTTTAAAATTTTCAATAATATTAATACATATTTCAAGATACAGGGAGAAAAACAGACCGGTCATATTGTGCATCTTAAATACTGAAACTATTAAATAACATTCAGTATAGATGAATAAACATATACATAGAACAGAAATATAATTTACATTAATACAAATTTTCATCAATAAAATATGCAAAATTCAAGCACACTTTTCTTTTTTTTTTTTTTTTTTACTTTTTTTAGTATTAAATTATTTTGTAGTTTGAAGCATAAATTAAAAATATATACCAAAAAAGTAAAAGCATAGCAACATGGTATAAGAATTCAATGATCATTTTTTATACTGTTAATTTACATCAATATATTTCATCCACTGTCTTGGGCATCTTTGGTCCCAAGTTTTTTAAAGTTTGGGGTAAACTGACATTTTTTTAGATTATTTTCCTTTTGTTTCTCCTGCCTTATATCTTTTTATCATGTGGCGTCAATATGAGTGTGCTGCGCATTGTTATATGCTTCAGGTTCATGAACTATTTCAATTGTTTCTTGGCGATGTGTATTTATGTTGATTGCAGTTGGCTAATTTATTCATAGATGATGATTTTGAAATCTGCAATGATTATTTCATTATTTGTAATGCTTGCCAAGGCAGTTTTTTATTAAATTTTCTCTCTTGCTTATGTCCTTTTACAAGGTAAAAAATTTTATAAATGGTCATCTTAGAAATGTCGATTCACCCCTGAAAACATCTAGGACACTGGATGAAATATACTGGTGTTTAAAGAAATGGTAATTGAATTTTTACATATCGTAGACATTTCTGTTAATAAAAGAAAATTGATAAGCACTGCAACATTGGCTTAAAAGAAATAACAACTATATGAAAAAAAATAAATAACTAATACTCACCACATCAGCATTAGTATAATGAACTCGACAAATTTCACAATACTCTTTTTTAGATTTCTTCTTCTCTTTCCTAAAAAATAAGGCACAATAAATCAACATAATATACAATACAGGGCAAAAAAATTACTATAAGAGAAATTAAAAGCATAAGTCCAGCGACCTTACAAACAAATGCATAGAAAAGTAATAAGAATTGTACTTATAAAATGCACTGGGAGGCTGACACTAAAAAAGTAGAAAAGCAAAGCTTCCCATAGTTTATTATTATTATTATTTATTTAAAGTAAAAACTGCTTTTATCAAAAAAAAAAAAAAAAAAAAAAAAAAAACCTGTTCATAAAAACTAAGTTGTATTCATAAAAGTTAGTAGCATATAATCTTGTGATCTAAATTGAGCCATTTTAATTAGAGTTACATTTTTTCTAACATTCAATTAAAAATAAATAAATAAATAAAAAGTTTCATAGAATGAAGCACCGTTTATACATTTTTCAAGATACCATTCCTAAAAAATGTACACCTGAAAATGTACCTTAAAGAGCTCCTTCACTTACCGTCACTGGAAGCCCAAGCCTAGGTCCTCTATGGGAAGTTTTGTTTACTTATAGCTCATTAACTAATACATATTTTTAAATTCTGTTTTCCCATTCAGAAAATTCACAACTGTGAAATTGATGGACATTTTTTAAAAACAGATTTTTTAAATTTTAAATATTTTATTTTGAAGCCGTAATATACGAATTTTCAATATGTAAAATTTTTCATTTTACAATTTCAAAATAAAACATTAAAAATTTAAAAAATCCATCTTTAAAAAAACGTCTGTCAATTTAACAGTTGAAAATTTTCTGAATGTGTAAACAGAACTTAAAAATAAATAAATAAACGAAATTTTCCATGGAATAACATTGGCTTCAAGCAACGGTAAGTGAAGTGGGCCCGGCCCTTAAGGAGTTACATGGGTTTTGAAGGCTAAAAAAAAGCATATTTACTTTTTTTTCTTTAAATAATAAATAAAAATTTTTATTCAAAATTTTGAATATATAAAGGAGCAATTTTCAAATAATATTTTATAAAATTTTCATTAAAAAATTTGGAAAATTCAGCTGTGGGTTTTGGTTTTTGGAGTCCTTTCAGAAAAATAATTGACATGATTTCTCAAAAACTAATGCATCAATCTTACAGAAATTTTGCGCGCACATTTCTTCAAAACAGAAATGACTAGTGTTTGAATGAAGAATTTTTCCTTTATTTAATTACAACTAATTTTACAAAACTGTATGAGGGTTAAATTGCGCTGAAAATTTTACTGTTTTAGCATAGCATACAGCTCTGCCAGTATTTTTTAATACTTTATTCATGGATTAATCAATTTTATTTTGTAAAAGTGTGTGAAATTCAATAAGATCAGTAAATGAGTTTTTGAGAAATTATGTCCACTGCTTTTCTGAAGGGTCTAAGAAAACCAGGACACACTGGCTGAAATTTCCAAATTTTTTAATAAAAATTTTATAAAATATTGTTTTAATGTTCTTTTATATGCTCAAAATTTTAAATAAAAAATATTATTATATTAAAAAGAATACAGAAAACATGTCTTTTTTTTTTTTTTTTTTTTTTTCTTAAGGCTTTTGAAATCGAAACTCATGTACCCCATTAATATATAAAAAGGGGCTATATATTAATAAAATTCTAATACAATTCTAAAATTTCCTTTTTATCTGTTTGATAAAAATATTTTTTTAATGAAATTTAAATTATCTAACAATTAGTAATAGCAAATAATTTCAATTATACATAATTAAATTCACTGTTGACATGGGAATAATGAATTTTTTCGCAACTTGAACTCAGTTTAATGCAATATTTTTGAACTATCTTAAGCTCTCAATTTTACTTTTTAAGGCTATCGTCCAATTCTCATGTTACTCTATGAAGAAAATAATCCCTTTTATTATTCATTAAATAATGTACATTTTAAAATTCCATTTTCACAGCTAGAAAATTCATGACTGTTTGTTAAATTATGTCTCACTTTTCAAACTTATTTTAAAGTTGTGAAACTTCACATTTTACTGTTTCAAAATGACATACTGAAAGTTTAAAAAATCAGTTTTTGAAAAACCAGACATAATTTAACAGTCATAAATTTTCTGAATGTACAAAAGAAATATAAAAATATGCATTATTTAATGAATAGGGATTACTGTTCTTCATAGGTAACTATGTAAATTAGAAGACCTTGGCATTCATTGATAACTAGCCTTAAAGACTTTTTTTTTTTTTTTCCCCGGAGAAAAGGGCTTTTTTTTTTTTTACAAACAATTAAAAGCAAAAGAAAACTTTGCCTCTGCAAAAGCAAAATGTCAAGTGAGCAAAATAAAGAAGTGGAAGTCTGCTGTGTGGATTTGAGTAATAAATCCACAAGTTTAGAAAATGCTTATAAAACTGTAGGGTTTCTTTAAATTTAAACCTCATACCTGAAAAGTAATTAAAGGATATTAGGAGGTCGAAGCAAACAATCACATTATTTTCTCTCAATTCTTTCTTTCACTTTTTTTTCCCCCATCCATAAAACCATAAATCTTGTCATAAATATATTTCAAAAGTAAAAATATAAATGATTTTTGAAATAAGAGTAATAGCAGAATATGAATTAATATAGCTGACAAAGCAACTAAAGGGTGTTTATTTGCACATAGTAAAACCACTAATTCATTTAAAATCATAACTTTTCAATAAATAAAAACATCAAAATTTCAAAAGGAATACATGTTACAATTAAATTAGAAATTACAAACATTTGAAATAGTTAATTCATTTAAATTACCCAAAAAAGGAAACCGATTTTGATATTATTATTGGAATTGAGTAAAATATCCTTTCATTCATCAACAAGGATAATGAAACTGTCTAAAATAAATATAATCATACTCTTACACACATAATAATCAATCAATAAATATCCATGTTGTTGTATAGTTTCATTATTCTTTATAAGCTATGAACCAAAAAACCTTGAACTTTGCTTGTTTTACTCCATAAACAACTAAACCCCTGAACTATTTTGCTTTTTTTAATACATGTGACTCCTAATCTATCATCCTGAGAGTATTGTTTCTTTATTATGGTTGTTTTCTGTTAGATTCTCTTATTTTGTACTTAATTGATTATTCCACTTTACATTTCACTTCAATTATTTTCATGTATGACAGGGAGCTAGTGATTTGCTATTATAGCCGCTAGTGAACGAAATCATACATTGGTGCTCAAGGGTGTAAAAGGTATCCCCGGTGAATTGTTTTCACCTTTCTGAGCTTCTCCTACTTGAAAAATATCTATTCTTATTGGCCTATGTGGTTTCAGTGATCTTGTATCTGTTGCTTGGCTTTTACTATGTTTAAATCTTCATTATTAATAATTGATTATAATAATTATATATATTTTTTTTTGTAGGAAAATGTATATAGATTATAATGTTGATTTTGAATCAGTGAGAGCTTTAGATGGTAAGAAAGAAATGCTTAAATGTTATGAATAGCATCATGGGGAATGAAATGGTTAAAGAAGCCTTGGGCAATTACATACCTACCCTGTTTCACCGACTTGTTTTTGAATATTCCCCTAAACTTCTCTAGGCTATCAATTTGGATTGCACTCTATACTACAGCTCTAAAATAAGGTAATTAGAAAAGATAAGAAAAAAGCATAGGAAGTTCATAAAAAAAAAGAGAGAAAGAGAAAGAAAGAAAAAAGAAAACTCTGGAATGAGTTTCAAAATTGGGATTGTTCAATGAAAAAACGTATAATTGAACTTAGGAATTTATTTGCAATGTATAAATGTAAGATTTCAACATTAGAATACACAGTGAAATGATTTGAGACTGAAGTTACAAAATATAAAAATGTGAAAAATATAAATTAGAAACACATAAAAGATGCTTCACTATATTAGTTTAGTTAGGAAATACTATTCACACATATTTCATTTTTGTATTCCAAGAATTTATGATTAAAAATATATAAAATAATTATTTAACATATCACATCAAATTTAAAAAAAAAAAAAAAAAAAAAAAAATGATAAAACATACTTTGTCTTAGTCTGAGCTTGATTTTTTCTTCCTTCCTTGACAACAGTAGAAGGGGTGCAAATAGACAAAGAATTTGAGATGCTCATGCTCTGAAGACCGAGTGGTTTAGTGATAGATACTGGCTCAATTCTACGTAGCTCATTCTTTGAAATTTGAGACATAACACTCATTTCTTGTAATACAGGTCGAGCAAATACCTTCACATCAGTAGACTGCTTTGTATTTTTTATAAGATTTTTAACACATTTGAATAAAAATGAATCAACAATCTTTGGAGACACAAGAGTTTTATACTTGGGTCTGAATTCCCTAAAATAAAATACATTTTTAAAAAGATTTAAATATGAACTATTTAAAAAGTTAAGACAAATTTGCTTTGAAATATATATAGTATCAAGAACAAAAAATCATGCGGTACGCATTGATTAATAACAGTTTCCAAATGTACGTAATTGTTGTATTGTATAACTTTCAATGATCTTTGTCTACATAATCACGCAACAATGGAAAGACAGTAGTTCTGAAAGGCATACAGATAGACTAATTCCTAATCATTCTTAAACATTGTTAGAAAAAGCAGGGTTGCCACAAAAGAAATAGAACAAAAATAGTTGCTTCAGTAGCCTAGAAACATTAAAATAGTTGCCTAAATAGTAGCCTAACGACCAAAATACTAGCTTAAATATCACATGCTAACAAACATTAAAGGATAAAAACCATATGCATTTTCTTACTATTCAATTTAAGTAAACCATTAAAAAAAATCTTCAAAATAAAATAGTGTTAAGTAATAGAAATGCATTCAAAATTAGATTTTCTAAGTAATTCATAAAAATAGAAAAATATTATATAATGAATTCTCATTAAAATGGCCACATTTAAGATGGATTTCTCATTATATAAAAATCAGATTCTCAAATTAAGGTATACAGAAATTACATATAATAATCATCCATCACTTTATATGCAGTTTGTTAAGATGGACTTTTTTTATTGAAAGGGGGAAGAGGGAATTTTAAGCCTACTGTCCTCAGAAAAATAAACTCTCAAAATTTTTATTTACTTATTATGTTTAACATGGAAAAAGTGCAATAATTAAAAGTTTAATTTCTTTCATTTGGTGCTATAACACCACAGGAAATAACAGTGCTGAACTGTGGGTCATTAATTTGCTCTTACCTCCACTTCTATTGAAGAGAAAACTTTTTTCCTTTTTTTAGACAGATTAAACTATTAGCCCTCTGGCAGAAAGTTTTGAAGCTGTCTGCGACATGCTTTTAAAATTTCATAATCTGTCTGCAAAATTTGCATGTAATCAGGGGTGAAAATGGCTTACAACACTCAAAAAGCCTGAAAGCTGATGGGGACGGGGAAATGAGGGGGGGGGGCTTAACATCAGTAGTGATCTTGTGCAACAATACACAAATACAATTTTACTACAAAACGATATAGTATAAACAATTGTATTCATTCAATTCATCTCATTCAGTTAAATATTTTATAGCAATGTTTGACACAACACAATATAAATGAAAGCAAATAATATTATAAGCAAGTACAACAATTAAAATCTGTATATATATAAAAATTACGTGTCACGATGTTTGTCCGCGATAAACTCCTAAACTAAGGAACCGATTTTAATGAAATTTTGCACACTGTGTGCAGTTTTGTCCAATTAAAGAGATAGGACAGTTTTTATCTCAATTTATTGTCACAATATTGTTTTATTGCAATTATTTGTTAATTATAGACCTTTGTTACAGTTGCTCCAAAATATCTGTGAGTTCCATAAGTTTAATTGTTGCCAAAAAGAAAAAATACAAGTTTATTTTCTTTCGACATAAAAGTAAATACATTTAATCAAACGTGAACGTTAAAAAATTATAAAAAGTTAAATTATACATCTCACGAAAATTGACGTCATAATCAATTTAAAGATTTTATTCGCATTGATAAAGTATGTAGTTATACACAAGCGAAGTGTGATGTCACTGACCGTCTGTCAAATCAAGAAAAAGATTTCTTATGTTAATCACCCATTGTATTTTTTGTAAAAAATTATTAAAAAACGAGGAAAATTATTTCCGGATTTTAATCCCCATATTTTTGTATAGATATGTATTATTTATCATGTGCATACGTTAGATTGAGTTATTTTGCTGTCAAATTGACAAAATTTTAATTTTAAATTTCAAAGCTCTGTCGTCCTTGGAGTTTTCCGTATTTGGCGATCAGAAACGTAACACGAAAGTATACAAGCTAGATGTATATTTACGTAATATGTATTGTGCGAAATATTGTTTCATATTATTCATTACTCTCTTAATATAAGTTGTTAAAATAACCATGATTTTTTAAAGGAATTAAATGAGTGCGCCAGATAATTTGGCGATATTATTTTTTTTCCGCCAAGGATGATAGATATGAAATTTATTCCGCTGCAACATGTTAATATCTTATATCAGATACATTATGTATATGCTACAATTTATTTCACGTGACACGTGTGTTAAAATTTATTTACGACATAACCTTGCTTTTTCAATTTTTTTTGCATTATTCTAATCTCTATCACTTCGTTTTCTTTAAGAAATTTGTGATCTATACATAACGTTCTAAATAAAAAGTAACCAATTCAATATTTTAAAACTTCTTTAAAAGTCTGTTTTATTTAACATTAAATTTTAAAACTTAATTTAAAACTTATTTAATAGTCTGGAAGAGTTTAAGTCTGTTTATTTGTTTTGTAACGCTAATCTATGTGATCGATGTTCGAAACTTTAATAACTATTTCTCTCATTTTTCTTTACTTTTTCTTTAATAACTTACCAATTTAACGTTCCTGATTAAATTTGTGATTTATATATGTATTTTGCATTAAATTTTGACTCACATTTATTGCTGAAAATGCGATCTTAAAATCTTGCAATTTTCTTATCTTAATCCTCAATGCTTTCCTTCTTGATTAACTTGAATTTACAATTAAAATTTTAACATACTCAGAATCTTCTCACCACTTCGTTAAAATATATTAATCTTTTCAGTAATATATTAATCAGTATATCCCCACAACAATATTTGGTGATTTTTTGTTGGCGATTATGGCTAAATCATAAATCTATAAATCATAAATGATAATCTAAATCATAAATCAAAATCATAAAATAATAAATCCAAAATAAACAACATATAGGCCGCCATATTATATCACAAACAGTACAGAGCGTCATCGTTATCGTTCAAAACGGCGCGAAAGAAAAATCGCCAAATTCAGCTGTGGGGATATACTGAAGTTATAATTAGCCGAATATAATTACTGAAGTTATATTATAAGTTATAGTTGTGGGTAACAACTATAGTATTTCCCCACAACTGGATTTGACGATTATGGCTAAATCATAAATCTAAAAATCATAAATGATGAAATCATAAGCTAAATCATAAATCTAAAATAAAAGCATACAGGTTACCATATTTTATTGCAAAGAATCCAGAACGACTTCGTTATCGTTCAAAAAGGCGCAAAAAAAAAAAAAAAAAAAAAAAAAAAAAAAAAAAAAATCGCCAAATCCAGTTGTGGGGAAATACTATATACCTTATCAAATTATCAACGTATTACTTAGCCGCAGCAACGCGTGGCCGGGTCTGCTAGTAGGTATATATATATTTATTATTTGTTTTCACATATCCTTTTTTCCTGAGTTATAATTTTTAGTGAAGTAACATAAAAGGGTTTGAGAAAATATTCATCCACATTAATTTGTATGTGTGGTGTACATAATACATATATATATTTCATATTGTCATGTAAAACTCCAGTTTGAGATTTCTAGTTCTAACAGAGTCTCATTAATATGGACAAAAATCATTTTCTTTTAATTGTCATCTTTGTGAGTTTACTGTAATACTTAGAAAGCTATGATGTTGAAAAATAATACACATTCTAGTTGGTAGAAGGAAAGATTACGAATGATGAATATTTATTAAATAAAGACACACATCAAAGAGAAAAGAAACGTTCATTAAAAAACACTATTAGAATGATTTTCCAAAATAAAATTTTCAGTTATAGAAAGTAATATTTTCTCTCTCTAAAGAAATGAACATTTAAATATTGTAATAAAAATGATAAAAATTACTATTAAGAAAATTATTCATATATTAAAGTGTTGAATTAAAATAAAAATTCATTAGTCATTCCTAAAAAATATGATTTAAAAAAAAAAAAAAAAAGTCATAGCTTAATACTTTGATAGGGGGGAAAAAAGGGGTGGGGGGAGGCCAAAGCTGAAACTTTATTATTTATTAAAAATTTTATAAGACCAGATAGGAATGGAGAGGCAAACAGTCATTAAAAATTTAGGCGAAAGAAAATGTCCACCTTAGACAATTAAAGTTGAATTAATTTATGAAATGCCAAATAACTAATTTTTGATATACATATATTTTTACTTCATTCGAAAAGAGGTAATAGAAAAAATAATCTGAAAAAAAAAAAGTTACCATTTCTTTTTCAATGTATAAAAAAAAATAACCATAAATAGCGTTTATCATATTGGATTGGTATATTGTTCTGGAATTGGATAGAAATGTTTTGAATTCTTTGAAAGAATGGTTTTTCAACCATTTTTTGAATTTCATATTTCGGCTAAGCTTTGACAGCAGGATTTTTCTTCTTCAGAGCAGAATGTTTTAAAAATATAAAAAATATATTAGTTTTAAGCGAGAAATATGTTTTAAAATTTGCTTTTTGTCTTTCTTTCAGTTCAATTTTTTATTTAATTATTATTTTTTTTTTTAAGAACGAAAATTACGCATCCCCTGGGACCCGCCACAATAAATTTTTCGTAGTCCTGCCTCCGATTTTTTGCATAATTTATGCACTATAGAGCATAAACGGCATCGCTGTATATCCCCATAGCAGAAAATGCGAGACGCGTGACATACGTCGCAGATTTTTTTTTTTTAGTCTGCGGATTATTTCCAAATCAGCATTATGCAGAAATTCCAAATCTCCCGATTTTGGCAGGAAAAATAGCGATTTTCTATCTTTTTCCATCCACAACATACATGTCAATATTCATTTTAAACACGCTTTATTAAATTCTAGAACCTATAAAGAGGTAGAACTGTTCAATATTTCTCATTCGTATAATTTTTTTGTGACCCCCCCCCTCCCCCTTACCCCCTGTTAACGATCGGCTATCAAACAGATCGCAAAATCCTTGCGATTTCCATTTCCCCCCCCCCCTATCAGTAACATAAATATCAATATTATTTTTTAAAACTTACTTAATTAGATTTAAGAACTTATAAAGAATTGTTCAATATCTCACTTATATTTGTTTTACTCCCCCTCCCCCTCCCCCTCCCGCTAACGATCGGTGATTGAATGTTCCACAAAATCAAAGCGTTGTAATTTTTAAGCTTTCTTCATCCACAGCATAAATGTCAATATTCATTTGAAACATGCTTTATTAGATTCTAGAACCCATAAAGAAGTAAAATTATTCAATATCTCTCATTCATGTAATTTTTTGTGACCCCCCCCACTAACGATCGACAATCAAACGGCTCATGGAATTCTTACAATTTCAAATCTTCTCCATCTGCAACAAAAATCTCAATGTCCTTTTTAAAATTATTTACTTAGATTCCAAAACCTAAAAATAAGTATAATTGCTTACTATCTCTCTCTTGTATATTTGCTTTACCCCCCACCCCTCTCCACTAACAATCAGCAATCAAACGCTCCATAGAAGCATTGTAATTTCCAATCTTCTTCCATCCAGAGCATAAATGTCAATCTTCATTTTAAGCTTACTGTATTAGATTCTGAAACCTATAAAGAAATAGAATTGTTGAATATCTCATTCATATAATTTTTTGGGGACCCCCCCCCCCCCTCTTTAGCATTTGCCACCGATTGGTAATGAAGTTTCCTGCATAACTGTAAACATTCTGTTTAAATTTGCTTCATTAAATTGCAGAACCTATTTAGAGGTAGAATTGTGCAATATCACTCACTACTCATGTAATTTTTGTTATTGCACCTTTGAATATATATACTACATTTTGTATCGATTTGAAAATTTGATGATCTTGACACACTTTTGTTTAATACCAGTATTTTTATAAATGGATCGCTAGAACTATAAAAAAGAAACTGGATCTGAAAGGATCACAGGTTATATTTGAAAGTCTTTTATTGAGCTGTCAAAGAAAATACCCGTGCTTATTAAGTTACTTAACTCATTGATGTTACATAACCCTTTAAGTTACTCAACCCCGCTATATGAATCTCACTCAAAAGTTTTGTATTTTCGTACGCTTTGGTTACAAAATGCATTCCTAATCATGTATAATTTAAATAATAAAAAAAAAACAGTTATTTTGTTCAAAGATATGATATAGTTCCAAAATGGGAGACATGGCACCTAATGGAGGTGGAATAGATGTTGATAAACTGCGTAACTCTTTTAAATTTTCTTGATCCCTGTTTGTTATAATTTAAGAAACAAATTTTTTAATTAATATCCATCATTTTAAACTCCTGCACTTGAATAATAAATAATTTTTAGCGATTTTCTCTTCTTATGCAGTAGAAACAAATGATTTTGTTTGAATAATTAAAAATAAAAATAAATAAAAATACAATTTGCATTACAAACTTTTTGAAAAAATTACCAGCAAAGCTAGGCACTTCAATGTTCAATGTAAAAAATAAAAATACATATTTATCTTAATTATTGTAGAGAAAAAAATTCGTAATTAAATGTTCCTGCAATGAGAGTTTTGGTGCCTAATGGGTTAAATACAGTTTCAATTCCAGTATTGCAAGTTTTCTGTGAAAGTTGGGGCTCGGACATTGAAAAGGTGAGCAAAATGCAATTAAGATGTACATATGGCAATGACGAGCAAACTGTAATTGCACTGTAAAAAATAGGTTCATAAAAATAAATATATGTCTCAAAATAGGCCGAAACAATATATACTTAAATTTGAAAACCCTTGTACTCATTTTTGAGTACATTGACATGCCAAACATGGGGATATTGGGATTCTTATTGGTTAACCCCATTTTTGAGCATGTCAATATACTCAAAAATGAATACATGGGTTTTCAAATTTAAGTATATATTGTTTCGGGGCTATTTTGAGACAATATATACTTATTTTTAAGAACCTATTTTTTACAGTGTCAGTGTGTTGATAAGAGAAAGTTTATACGTCTTAATGTCCCTCCATCTGGTTACACAGGAACCAGAAAATTTTAGAAAGTTGCATTAATTTCAATGTTTAGAATCTCCTGCAAGTATTTTACAAGAGTCAGTATGAACAAAATCATAAACAAAATAGTAGTTCTTATACAATATGAAAGATAATTGCTAATGCTAACTCTTTATCTAGCTATATGTAATGGAAATTCTATAACTACAATGCTTTGACATATCTGACAGATTAATAACATTAGATAAATGCAAACTTGTGATAAAAATATGCTTACTGAATCTGGTAATTTATTTTTTTTTTCATCCGTAACTCATTGTAAAATTATGCTGCAGATTATTTTCTAATGCGTAAATAGTTGTTGCAGATTGACAGAAAAATTTCTGCTACTGGGCTGTATATGAATTTGCTGCTTTTATTTTTCAATAATATTTACACACGGTAACTTGAAACAATATATAAATAAAATAATATGATACAGCAACAATGTTTAAAGTTGATATTTTATGCATCAAAAAGTATGGAAGTATTTGCAAGCATGAAATAGGAAATCCTATATACATTTTTTTTTTTTTTTTTTTTTTTTAAGAATAATTTTAAATCTAAAACAAATTTAAATTTAAAATGTTATAAAGTAGTAGTTCTATTATCACAAATAATGGAAAAATAATAAATATTTCAAAAATTAATAAAGTTGAGACAATAGAAACACACCTTTTGGCATCTTCTATTTTGATGTAAGGTGGTGCAATTTTACAAACATCTTCAGATTCATATTTCTTCTGTAAAAATGAATAGCTTTAAAATTAATGTGTTACACAATGCAAAAAATAATAAATTAATTTCTTGGAGCTAAATGACTCTTGAATGTCTCATATGATACAGAAAAATATCCTAATTTTAAAAATGTGTGAAAATGTACACTTTTTAAAAGTAGGAATCAATATAACATTATATTATTTAAAAAAAAAAAAAAAAAAAAAAAAAAAAAACTACACAGCTACTTTTAATGTAAGTGTATTTAAAAAGCATTTATGCAAGTGTTGGCGTTGAAACCAAATAACAACTCCCTGGAGCACAAAGTGGCTCTTCGGAATTTTTATTTCTCATTAACAAATTACTTGATAATTGTGCCTCTATTAATTCACAAAGGTTAATTTTATGCATTTAAAAACTGCAATTAACTCTCTTGGGGTTAAAATAAAAAGTTACATACAAAATTACATCAGATATGTGCAATAAAAGACCCAAACATCCTATAGGGTTATGTATACTTATAATCGAATATTGGTTGCATTTGGTTAACAAGAATTATTTTAAATGATAATTCATTACTTTGTTTTCTTGCATTAAAAAATGATAGACAAGAAAAATCACAATATAGGAACATGACTAGATTTGTTGTTAACCTATAAATTTGAAAAAGAAATTTAGTTTATTTTTATAAACTTCCACTATCCACTAAGCTTGTCTGAACAATTAGTAAGATTCAACAGGAAGAAACAAAAACAGTTCATTATTTTTTGTTATTACTTTTCTTTAATTATAAGATATATAAATTAAAAGTAACCTTGCTTAAGTGACAATAAATATAATTTCATTTAACACAAAATAAAATAAAAAACAACTTGTTTCATACACTACAAACTGTGTCATCTTCAGGGTAAAACTACGATGTTCTTTTGGCAAAATGTACTCATAAAACTCTAAGCTGAAATATTCTTAAGATAAAGTAACACGATCTTTTGTCTATTAAAATGATAATAGAATATCCAGGCTAAAAAATTATGTCATTTATCAATGGAATTCGCTAGCATAGCTTGGCAAATCTCCAGCAATTCAAAAAAAGGTTGTTTCATTATAAACTTGATTTTTTTTCGTGTTAAAATTTCTATTTATTCATGAATAACTAAATAAAGGGAAATAGAATAAAATTTCTATTTCAAAAGAGGTTGTTTCATTATGAACTTAATTTTTTTTCGTATTAAATTTCTATTGATTCGTGAATAATTAAAGGGAAATAGAATAAAATTGCTATTTCCCTTCAGTTATTTGCAAATCAATAGAAAAACAAAATAATTACAAGATAAAAAGAACTTTTTATATACCATATTTTTAAATTTTCTGTTGAATCATATAAACGCTAATGAAGGCAGCGGGAACCCGGAACAATTGGTTAAAAGTATTAAAAAAATTCATTGTTATTGTGTTTTGAGCTATTATAAAAGTTTCAAATGGCTAGCTAGCTAACCGGGAAGTTAGTTAAAAATCGATTACAAGCTTTGTACTGGTAACGCTGCCGAGGGCAGCAGGGACCCGAAACAGTTGGTTAAAAGTATTTAAAAAATGCATTTTCCCCATATTCTGAAAGTTTCTAATGTCTAGCTAGTGGGGAAGTTGGTTAAATAAATTTTCTGTTGAATCATATAAACGCTGCCGAAGGCAGTAGGGACCTGAAACGATTGACTAAAAGTATTAAAAAAATGTATTGCCACCGTGTTCTGAGCTATCCTGAAAGTTTTAAATGCCTAGCTAGTCGAGAAGTTAGTTAAAAATCGATAGCAGGCTTTATACTGATAACGCTGCTGAAGGCAGCAGGAACCTGAAAAAGTTGGCTAAAAGTATTTTAAAAATGTATTTTCACTGTGTTCTGAACTAATCTGGAAGTTTCAAATGTCTAGCTAGTCGGGTTAGTTAAATAAATTTTCTATTGAATCATATAAACACTGTCGAAGGCAGTAGGAACCTGAGACAGTTGACTAAAAGTGTTAAAAAAATGTATTGTCACCGTGTTCTGAGCTATCCTGAAAGTTTCAAATCGTTTGTCAAATCAGTTTCTAGTCGGGAAGTTAGTTTAAAATTGATTGTATGATTCGTACTGGACAAACAAATAAACAAGAATCAAAGTTAATAAAAACCATCGTAAAATCAAGTTTGTAACGAAACAGCCTCTTTTGAATCGCCTGAGATTTGGAAAGATATGCTGGCAAATTCTATTGATAAATAAGTGATAATTTTTCAGTCTACATATTCTATTTACATTTTAATAGACAATAGATAGTGTTATCTTTTCTTTAAAGAATTCTTTGGACTTTTATAAGTACATTTTGGTTAATGAACATTGTAGTTTTACCATGTAGATGATGACACAGTTTGTGGTGTATGAAACAAACTATTAGTTGGTTTTTATTTTTAAATGTAAAATGAAATAAAATTATACTTATTGTCACTTACGCAATGTTACTTTTAATATATATATTTAACTTGTGACTTAGTTCATTTATTCCACTTATAAGGTATTTTGAATGATCACTGCACATAGCATGTTAAAAAATAACATAATATGTTGACCAGGGGTGAAACTACCTAGCATGCAAAACCCCTGAAAACTGATATTTGCATGCAGATAGGTAAGATTTCATAATGAAATAACATATGACTACCTGTATTAAATGATATTTGGAGAGTTCTTAATACATTGTGCGGCAAATTAAACATTCAAAATAAGAAATTTCTGTAAAAACAAAATAATTTACATGAAAATCGGAAACAGCAAAAATTTCAAAAACCCGGAATTCAGGGGTAGCCCCTGAAAAGTTTCACCCCTGGTTGACATACAGAATTTAAATCTAGATACCTAGAATCATTCATACTGCATAATCTTAGAGCAACACTAACACTACAGTAAATTTGGTAAACTAATCAATTACACATAAGACCTTAAAAATATTTTTAAAAGTTTCTAAATTTCTAATATGTTTCAACTATTATTTTTAAAGTTCAGTGAAAAGGTTTTATGTCATTCAAATATCTTAAAAAAGTGTAAGTATTTTTAAAAGTTAGATAAGGTAATATGAAATACAAAAGAACTCAGTAATTCAATATTTTATCAACAGAACTGCACTGCTACACATTTAAAAACATAGATTGTGCACACATACAACAACATAACAACTACTGATCCTAAAGTACTGTAATTAGATTGTTGATAAATCATCAATGAGGGGATACAAATGTCTGCAATTCATGCTGAAGTAAGGAAATATGACTTCCACTCAAATATACCTAACTAGCAGGCTTTGCCCACTTCGCTAGTCACTACATTAAAAGTAATTAAAAACAGAATAACTTTTTTTATATGTATATTGCTTTATAAACAAAAAAATAAAATAAAAAAATCCACTGATATAAATTAAAGCTCATTTCGGGTCCTCACTGCCTTCGACAGGGTCTTCCTCAACACCTCGAGTGAAAAATTTTGGGTATGTGTCCCTATTGCCCGCAACCTCTGAGCTGCAATTTAGGTGCTTATAGGTATTTCCTATATTTTACTTGATTTATCCACTCGACTATAAAATGACAGCAATAGTAGCTTTATAAAACTTCCCTAGGTGAATTTTAAATGTTTGCCGCCATTTTGGCTTTTTCCATAAAATGATATAGTGAAACAAAAATAGATAATTCATGCAATTATTATTTCTGCTTCTTTCTTTCCTTTCTTTCTTTTTCAATATTTTATAATTTATTTATATACTTGATACATTACTTGGCTTAAAATAGCTGTCGCGAAAGTAGAGTCCTTGGCAAAAAATGTCTGATCTACTTCAGCATCAAAATTTTAAAAATTGCCCAAGATTATCTGTAAGTACATTATTATTTAATTTTAAAGTGATGATAACATCATCATTTTCTCATATGCATACGCAAATTTAATTTTTGAAAATTTTTCATTATTCATGTCAAAATATATTTCTTTTTATGTTAGAAAAAATAATTAACTCTTAATTTTTTTGGCAACTATTAAAGATAATATTTAAATGGCTAATTTTAAAGCTATTATAAGGAAATTATTTTCATATTTTAATTATGTAAAAAATAATAATAAAAAACTCGAAAATCGGGCTTCAAGGTGCATTAGAGAGATCAATACGAACCACCTCGCAAATTTGTGTAGCTCTGCGTTTAAACATTTTTTGAAAAAAACTCCATGTTCGTGCATGCAGACACACGCACACACACTTCCTTTATTATAAAGAAAAAAATTATTTTAATTGCCATTTCTGTTGATCACCGACCATCAAATAACAAAGGCTAAATGTTATTTTTTATTGGCTATTAAATAGCTGAGCTTAATTATGGTTGAGCATAGAATAATTAAATTCACAAATATGCTCAGGGTTAATTTAGAGGTATAAAAATACTATCATGAAAAATCATTTTAGTTTACCGCATTTATTCTAATATTAAAATGCCATTTAAAGAGAAGGGGAAGTAGGGGTTCGTCTATGAAATAAATCATGGAACTGTGATAAGATACCCCCTAACTCTCCTGATCTTTTTTTTTTTTTTTTTTTTTTTTTTTTTGTTAGATAAACTGGAAGGCAAAAATTTCACAAATCTAATTTTTTTCTTTTATGTATATGAAAGAAAGTAAAAATCATTTTGGACCAATCAATGATATGTCACAATGTCAGCGTCAATGAGGTTCTTCGGAGTACCTGCATTTGGTCGCAACCAATGCTTACCTCCAATCAGGGTTAGAAATAAGCGGTCGTTAGTTGCATTTTGCGACCAGTTTTTTCATTTTGACGCCTAGAATTCCAATCACAGGTGCCATATTTGACACCTAGATTTTTTCCTCATCATACCTAATAATTTTCCCAATCCCATCAGACTGTAAACAAGTCTATTTCAGTCAATTGAACCTAATAAAAACTGATTTAAGAAATCATCTCTATGAAAGTAGTTGACAATTTGTTAATGATTAAATTAAACAGCCCTAAATTGGAAGATTTCTGCCCGAATGCTATTAAATTGTGGTGGAATGATGTATCTTCTGGACGAAGAATAAATTAAATACTTTTATATAATCTTGCATATATTATTTATAAGTTGATGCTTTATTATTATTATTTTAATATACATATTTAATTATAGATGGCACCTAGATTTTTAATTTTGACACCCAAAAAAATTTAATCCAGGCGTCATTTTGGCGCCTAGTTTCAAAATTCTTATTTCTAACACTGCCTCCAATGAAAAATGATAAAAACATAAAAAATTTTCGAAAATGAAAGAAAAGCCAAAAAGGATTAAATTCAGAATTTTTAATCTCTGAACCAATCTCTGTGTTAGCAGAAATTATTCAGAGTGAAGCACCAGGAAAAGGAGTTGAGGGGGAAAAAAAAAGAAAGAAAAAAAAGAAAGAAAGAAATAACTCCTTGAGAAAACCTAAGTGTATGATATATCACAGCCATCCCAAAATTTAATTTTTGAAAATTGTATAGAATGTTTTTACCATTCATTGCTTTAGCATAGGTAACAATTCATGCATGTTCTTATTAGCAGAATATTCTGTATAAAATCATTTATAAGAATCAATTAAGTTTAAATTAGGGTTTAAACAACCATTAGTTTTTCACTTTTTTCAAAAACATGACAAAAAAGAGTTTCCCTAAAACACAGAAATTGGATAATTTCATAAAATATCTCTATATAGTAATCTCTAATCTTTATTCAAATGCTTCCAGACAAAAATTACAAAACTACTGAAAATATTAAGAATCATTATTTAGTATATTTGGATTCAATTTTGATTTTTAAAACAAGAATTTTAAAATGTGAAAATATTCAAAGATATGTTATAATTCTGAATCTGCTCCATAGAATTAAGTCTTAGCACTGATCTACTTTTAGTCCCTACTACCTACTTCATTTTAAAATAACATTTTCATTTGCACATGTGACATAGCTTTTTCATTTTTTATTGTCAAAACTAGCCACCTTCGGCAGGTGGTTCGCAATCCTTGAAAAATCCGACTTCACGAAACTCCCACTCGGAGACCTTTGGAGACCGAAAACCTTTTTCTCGTTTCAAGTCTTACAACAGCTTATTGACATATAGTGAAAATAGCTTTCTTGAAAAATTTAATTGCAGTAAATTCCTGCTCGGTAGCACCTGCGGCGCCCTCTTCCAGTTTCAATATCTAAAACAGCCTGTTCGCTCACCATGTTATGATCTTTCAAATTTCTGACTTTAAAAAAGTCCCGCTCGGTGGTGCCTTATCCCCTTTTCAGAACTTACAACACCTTTCTCATTCATTAGAATTTAAAATATTGAAATTTTAAAATATTACAGTGCCATCTGGCGGTAGAAATTTCTGTAATCTATTGTTCGATTCTAAATCAACAAAGCTTTCAAATGATGTATTACTTACGAAATTATTTTAATTAGTAGCAGATATATAAAAAAAAACCTAATAAGGACACCTCAAAACATGTAAATAAGGTGAAATCTCGAATTCCACTTTCAATAATATAAAAGAACTTTAAAATATCTTTTGAATGATGCATTAATTAAAAATAATTTAATCATAATTAGAATTTGAAATACGCATATTAGAATAAAATTTAATTTGGAATTAAAATGTAATTTTTTTTTTTTTTTTTTTTTTTTTTTTTGTTTATTCTCCGAAATCGATGAAATTTGAACTACAACTTTGTCTTTTGATGAAAACTGTATAGTAAGTTTCGTGTGCGACAAAGGAAAATTATATAAAACAATTCTTTAATTATATGTGTATATGTGTAGGGCTCGTGTAATACAGTCACCTAGTCACCATCGGCGACCATTATTTTTTAACTGGCAATGTTTTCAACTTTAAGAAAATTCAACAATTTTTTTTTTTTTTTAAATATTTTGGTGAAAGAATTGGTCCTAGAATCCGGCTTCGATTCTATTTTCGATGTAGGCTAACTCTTGCTGTTTTGATTCCTGCTTATCTCACCACTTTTTGAGACACTGTGTTGAATCAATACACCATTAGGGGATTTACACATCTCCGTGCATGTTTCAGAACTCTGTGTTAAATTATTGCACCGTTTTAGGGAATTGGTTTGCACTGCTTCTGTTTGTGCATGCTATTGACCTTGTGCTGAATTGTTGTGCCATTGTAATGATGTATCAATGCTGATAGTGTATTGTTTTAATGAAAATAATAAAACCGGTTTCATGATGATAAATTTAAACAGGTGTTTCCTGATGTATCATTCTAGCCTAATAAATAATTGGTTTTAATGTGCAAAATTTCGATTTCTATATTCAAGTAAATTTTTAAATTGAAAAAGAAAATAAAGAAAGAAAACGATGGAGGGTATTTTTTATGGGCTATCAGAAATTTTTGTTGGCAACCATTTTTTTTTCTTACAAATTCCTGGAACACTGCGTATATAATCTATTTAAATACTTCAAAATAGATATGAATGAAATAGACATGCAAAGTTAACAATATTTAATAAATAAATATATCTGTATTTATAAGGGTGGATTGTATGCAAAAGTGATAGTTTAAAGTTTCAATTTTAATTCCCCCTCTCTTTCCCCCAATGCTTCCAACTACATTGTCATTTCCTCTCTCACAGTCATAAATACCTTTTAAAAATTTGTTATTAAGCATGATAAAATTGAATGGTTCACATATCTTTCATGGAATTTTTTACTTTCTGAAAATACACAGGTAAGGAAAGTATTGTAATCATGACGAAAACGTGACTTTGAACCCATGAGTTCATTTTTGCTATTTTTACAATGATATATGTCTGAGTATGAGTGAACACAATATTGTCTAAATGCTTTGTTCAAATCAGCTAAAATTTGGTACATATAATACAGGTTATCGTAGCACAAACTGTATACATCTTGGAAAATCTAGCACTTGGTTTTTTTTTTTTTTTTTTACTGGGACACAAAAATAAATTCCTTATTATTATAGCCTATGAGCTCAAATAACTTAAAGTGTGATAGCATCTGAATTCTTTATTCGATTTAGCTGAAACTTTATATACATATTACACGTCACCGTCGAATGAATTGTACAGATTTATTTTGGTGAATCTAACAATTTATAGTTTTTTTATAGGGACACAACGAAAAATTCTGTAATATTATGGCCTATAGTCTGAAATTATTTAAAATGTGATAGCGTCTAAATGCCTTATTTGACTGAGCTTTAAATTTATATACATGTTATGTCTATGTAACACAAACTGTATACATTTTGGTGAATCTAGCACAATTAGTTCTTTTACAGAGATACATAAAAGAAGTTGGATACATTCTATTTCGTTAAACAATATACTAGTTGGGAGAAAATAATCAAACACTTATTATAATTTTCTCGTTTATTTATTTAATGACTTCATTTTATTTAAACTCTTACATCATTTCTCACTCTTACTTCACTTTATTTAAACACTAGTGAATCACTTAATGTTCAGAAATTTGAGTGGAGCCACTAAACATTTTTATTATTTCTCTTAAAAGTTTCTGCAAGTTTACTAAATTGATTATATATATATATATATATATATGCACATTTATATTATTATAGACATAACTTTTGTGAAAAATAAATAAATAAAAAATAAATAACTTTTTTATTTGGAAGTAAAATTTTAATTTTGTATTTTTTTATTTGGAATTTCTATCACCAAGTAATAATTATTTTTACAAAATTAAAATAAGAATATAAAATTATCAAATGATTATGTAAATTTGATTTTTTTAATTCTTGGATAAGAAAATGGCATGTTGGTGTTGCAAATAAAATGTCATACAGAAAAGAAAGCTTTGCATTAAAAGGACTTGCTGGCATAAATTGATAAAAACATTCAATCTACATTTATGATTTTTTTTTTTTTTAAAAAAAAAAACCTAATATGGAAACGTTAAATAAGATATTTCCATGTTAAGTACAAATGACAAAGAAACAGCGTTAATTATTTTTAAGATTATAATCATCTATGTATTAATCAATCATGTTGATCGTGAAAAACTTTAATATTGAAAATAGTCTCTTTAGAGGGGGTAGGAGAATTTTCCAGGTCTTGGGGGGGGGGGGGGGTTAAGTTATTCTTTATTTTTAACTATGAACATTATGTACTGAAGATAACTCAACATTATGTGTGAAATCTTTTTCTGGCTACAGCCTTGTCTATTTCTTTTGTTTTTAAAGATTTAGATATAGCATTAAATAACTTTTTTTCCCACTTAATATCCAATATGATAATGTTATAATAGTCCACAACAGATTTACTTTGTTACGTTTGCAAACTATACATAACTAATGTAATTACCATTTTCTTTATGATTTTTTTGGGGCTTTTTTTTTTTGTTTGTTTATTATTGATCATGATTAAAATGAAATTTCACTTTTCATTAATCAAATTACTAATTTCTAATAAAATATATCTATTACTAAAATTGCTAATTCAAAGTTAAAAGTACAATTTATTGCTTTAACAGAATAATTTTATGCAGCAAAGGTGTACAGTTCAATGGATTTTATTTTGTCCAGTTTTATATGTTTTTTTTTTTCCAGTTTTGTCCAGTGTCCCGGACTTTTGACAAAAAAGTGGACAAAATAACAACCCTGGCCTAAAGCCAAATTTCCAGTTTAAACAGCCAAAAATTTTTATATTTCGCTAAAAACAATTTTACCAATATTTCGTTAACATTTAATTATTTTGCCATCTCACGTATTAAAATATTTTTTGACTTTCCTTCAAAAATTAATACTTTTTGTGGCATCGTTAACTGCTTTATTCTTACCATTTTTACCATTCTTACCAATTGCTAGAATTACAGTTTTTCTGACAATTGCATTTTGTTTTTA
Source organism: Salticus scenicus (assembly GCA_963930645.1). Classification (NCBI taxonomy): domain Eukaryota; kingdom Metazoa; phylum Arthropoda; class Arachnida; order Araneae; family Salticidae; genus Salticus; species Salticus scenicus. The sequence goes on along the minus strand of OZ005649.1, from coordinate 261,703,563 downwards.
ACACTGGACTCAATGCTAAAGTGTATGCCGAAGACAACATAATAAAATCTATTGAAAAATTTGCTTTTTAAACAATAAAATTGGTGGTTATAGAAGGTAAAAAGGAAAATATCCAAGGGCTTTTTTTTTTTTTTTTTTTTTTTTTTTGTCACTTAGTGTGTGTATATATATATCATTTATTCCAATTTTAGTATTTCTTTTTAGGTTTTTGTTTTTTTCCCCCCAACTTTTTCATAACATTAAAATCAACATATATAATTACCTGGAAGTCAGTGTCCAGATTTTAAATACTAAATATACCTTTAAAGAATCCAAAACTGCCCTCAAAATTTTAAAAAGTGCCCATTTATTTAGCAACACCCTGCTCTTATGATCTAAACCTGGGGAAACTTTGTATACAAGGCTGTGAAAAACAAATACATCAGAAGAAAAGTATAATAATACAACAGTCAAAAGTATTACATGTATAACTATAGTACTTACCTTAGAAGAACGAACTTTATGATGCTTTATTTTATATTTTTCGATAAAATTTAAGACTTTCTGAAGAGGATAAATTTTGATATTCCAACGCTTACATAAATCTAAGATAGCATCTTTCTTATGATTTGCTCCTTGTGTCTAAAAACATGATAATAAATATAAAATAAAAGATAAAATATACGATTTTTAAAATATTAGAGTACTAATGGCTTTAATATTAAAGATAAAATAAAGAAACACCATTCTGTTTATATACAGGCTGTTCCTGAATTCATGGGCCAAACTTTTAAGGCAGATAAAACACACATAAAGAAGCATTTTTTGTACAGCAATATGGGGTCAGAAATGAAAACTGTAGGCAGAAAAACAATAAATACACTGCACTTTAGAACGTGAAAAAAAATTAGGAAGAAAGTCAGAAATCTATAGAAAACAGCATGAAAAAGAAAAAAAAAAAAAAAAAAAAAAGTGCACAATCACAAGCATGTGAAAAAAACTACAAAGACCAGTCAAGATTAAGGAGAAAAAGAAACTGAAGCAGAATTCTGGGCCTGCCAATTTTCATTTCCGACCCCATTACTATATTTTTAAAAAATGCTTCTTTATATGTATTTTATCTAACCTTAAAAATGACCCAAGAATTCAGAAACACCTTGTATATTTATAACTAGCCGCCTTCGGCGACCAGCTGGTTCGCGATCCTTGAAAAATCCGACTTTATGAAACTCCCGCTCGGTGGCGCCTGCGGCGCCTTTTTTTCCCGTTTCAGATCTTACAACAGCTTATTGACATATAGTAAGAATATCTTTATTGAAAAGTTTAATCGCAGTAAATTCCCGCTCGGTAGCCTGCGGCGCCCTCTGCCACTTTTAATATCTGAAACAGCCTGTTCGCTCACCATGTTATGATCTTTCAAATTTCTGACTTTAGCAAAGTCCCGCTCGGTGGCGCCTGCGGCGCCTTTCCCCGTTTTAGAACATACAACACCTTCCTCGCTCATTAGAATTTAAAATATTGAAATTTTAAAATATTACATCACCATCTGGCGGTAGAAATTTCTGTAATCTACTGTTCAATTCTAAATCAACAAACCTTTCAAATGATGTATTACTTGTGAAAATATTTTAATTAGTAGCTGAGATACAAAAGAAAACCTAAACAGGAAACCTTAAAACGTGTAAATCGGGTAAAATCTCGAATAATACTTTCGATAATATAAAAGAACTTTAAAATATCTTTCGAATGATGTATTAAAAATAATATAATCATAATTAGAATTTGAAATATTGAAATTTTAAAATATTTCAGCGCCATCTGGCGGTAGAAATTTCTGTAATCTACTGTTCAATTCCAAATCAACAAAGCTTTCAAATGATGTATTACTTATGAAATTATTTTAATTAGAAGCTGATATAAAAAAGAAAACCAAATACCTTGCCTTAAAATCTTAATATGCCAACCAATTTCAAACGCTGTAACTCTTTTTTTTTTTTTTTTGCCTTTTTTCCCTCTCCCTCAAGCCCTCCCTAATAATCGTACTCTTTCAAAAATATTCACAATCGAATTATCGGGCATTAAAACTACATACTACGAAATTTCGACGGCTGCAAATACTGCAAAATATAAAAGAAGACAATCTTTTTCCAATAAATATGTCATTTTTTTAATTATTCATATATTTTCATGAAAATTGAACAGTAGCTTTATAATATGCTATCTAGGCCGAATATTAATTCAAATGTAACGTGAATGAAAATTTGAAAAAAATTGAAAATTGCAATTTTTCCCCCCAGTATAAAACACATGATATCTTAATTGATTAGAACCATTTCCGTTTTCATCACCGCCAGTTGTCTCGTATGTGTTTTGTTTCCGATCGAGACCGCTTAGAAAATCGTTTGCCTGTTGCGGTGAATTCTGAGGCATTGAGATCGCTTTTTGATTAAGACATAGGTCTACATTTTAATTAATATCTCCGCAACTAATTAAAATTTTTAAATTCTGTTTTGACTATCCCCTCGGGCAGGCTTCTGAGCACCCGTATGTCAAATTTTGTAGTTCTGCGTTCAGTAGGGGCTGAACGTATAGATGCTCAGACAGACAGACAGACAGACAGAGAGACAGACAGACAGACATCTTCTTTTATTATTATAGATGAAGACGACAAGGGGGGGGGGGGGAAAGGGGGGGGGACTAACTTTCAAAAGTCTTTTTTTTTTTTTTTCTAATGCTTAAAATAAAAAAAAATAATAATAAAAAAAAACAATAAAATTAAAATATGATCTCATTATAATTAACTGTCTTGTTAAGTTTGATTTTATGTGTCAGAAACACTTAGATTATTAAACCAAATTTAGACTAACAGGGATGGAACATTGACGCAGAACTCATACCATTATTTGTTTAAAAAATTTCTCTACATATAAAATTGTTTTGTTTTAGAAGAACATTTTGTTTCATTAATAGATGTATGAGTTTTATGCCAATGTTCCATCTCTGGACTAAACATAATTTCCTTAGAATAACATACAAATAAGTATTACATAATAAAATTTCAAGGAAGAAAAAAAAAATAAATAAGAAAACAAATGCAAGGAATTTCAACTAGTCTGCTGTGGCCATCACAAAACTTTATTTTATATCATCCTATAAAACAGCGCCACTTAGCAGTTCCAGAAAAAAAATTATCAAAATATCAATTCACAATAATGATTTTACACATGCAGTTTTAAGTAATTTTCTACAGCAGATGTTAAGATATAACCATAAATTGCAAGGAGTAAAAGCAACATCATTTGAGCAATACACCAGAATTAAATCAATATAGTTTTTCCTAATGATTATCTCATATATTAAATTTAATGCACATATATGCTACGGAAGCTAAGATAAAACTTTCTCATAAACAGAGAAATGTAACATAGCAGCATAACCTGTCTCCTGAAATTCACCCATATTGAATCAGCATTTTAATGCTGACTAAAGAATAAAAGGGCTGCTGGGGTGGGGGTGGAGGGGGAAATTTATTAAAAAGGGCAACCTATTTTCAAAAACATTATTTGCAGTCTTTTAACCTCATAGAATATGTGAAACCAGATTTGACATTGAACAGAAATATAAATATTTACACAATATTGAAAATACTAATGAAAAAAATATTAACAGCAAACTGCAGTTAATAAATAGGTAGCATTAAGCATACCGTCATCAGTGCAGAATGACAAGGTGGTTTAGTGCTCTTGTACATAGATAGAAAAGTGAATTTTAGAGACTAAATAGCAGCCAATAGGAATTTAAGAAATTGGAGGTGTTGGCCGATAAGAAATTAGTACATAGAAAGCTGTGCAAATAGAGGTGAGAATCAAGAATATGTGGATTGTATGTAATATTTTCAACAATCAGTAAGAAAAGGCACAGCAAAATCAAAATTAATAACATTTTTATGATTTTATAGATAGTTTCTAGAAATTTAAATTCATGTAAGTGTTTAGGCCGACAGATTATTTTCAGTTGAATTAAAGTTAAAAGCATAATTATTCTCCCAACAATGCTGAGCAATGGCCAATTTGATTATTTCTTGTTTCTAAATATAATTCATGTGTTCTTTAAGACGAAACTTGAGTTTATATTTTATTTGACTAATATATGATTTTCCACATTCAAAAGGAATACTGTAACTATCCCAAGAGTTGTGTATATCAATAGGGTTTTAACATAGAGTTAATTTGTTTGTAGGTGAGAAAATTATTTTAAAGTCATTTGTTTGAGAACTTTAGCTATGGCAAAACTAGATTTAGGGAAAAAAGATAAAACAACATTGAAAGAGGACTTACACATAGCAGAACGAGACGTATGGGAATATCGTAATTTAAAATTAGCTTTATCAATAATTGAAGGGTTGTAACCTCTGTCACTTTTAGAGTTTTAGATATTTGATTTCACAGTTAAGGGATTCAATATAAGAATCAGAACAAATGTTAAGGACATGATTAACAAAAATATAAAAAGCAGACATTTTCTGGATAGGTAGATAGCATTAACAAGCATGGAGAGGTAATGAAATTGCAAAATTTTTATGACAAACAGTAATGCAGAAACCTTTTTTAGTACAAGAGACAAGGGTATCAAGAAAGGAGTTAACAGTGTAGTTAACTCCAAGTGAGGAGGACAGCAGTCAGAGTTAGTAAAAGCTGCAGCATCAACGTGACAGCTGATGAGACTGAAAAATATCCTGTCCAAATCAACTTCAATTACAGCCATTTTAAAGTTTTTTAATGTTTGTAAACATTTAAGCTGTTTTTGAGAATAAATTTAATTCTTTGGGTACTATTGATTTCTTTTTCATAACTTGGTCATACCCAATTTTGTACACTGATCGGCTAATTTACATCACCAGGGTTGCTACACAAATCAGGAAAAAAAATTCCATGAGTTTTCCCTGTCCCTTTTAGAAGTAAAATAGATGACACGCAATCATGCAGCATTAGAATCTAACAAGTTTATAAGTCAAATGAACATATTTAGGGTACATTAATTTTATTAACTTACTATAGTTGGGGGAAAAAAACATAATTGATTCATTATAAAGCACTAAATTTTTTTTAAATATTTGATTATGAAAAAAATTTCCAATGTTTTTCTAAAAAATTTCAAAATTACTTGAATTTTCCCTGTTTTTGCAATAAATTTTGAAAATTCCCTGTTTTTTAATAGATTTTCAAATTTCCTGAGTTTTCCCTGTTTTTTAATAGATTTTCAAATTTCCTGAGTTTTCCCTATTTTCCAGGTGCCGTAGCAACCCTGATCACATACATCAAAATTATATTGACAGCGAAGAACCTTCTACAGCTTATTGCTAAAAAAGTAAATATTAAAAAAGTACCTTTTCATTTGCCTTCATCAGTATAGACAATCCTCTAGACATTGGCTAAAAAGAGAAAAATAATTATACATTTAAACAATCATTCATAAACAAGATTAAATATAAAGAGAATGATTGTTATTCATGAAATTACCTTTACTCGTTCCATTACATTTTTTTGATCAAAAGATGGAGAATGTACAACAGGAGAATTTATACAATCCAAAGTACTGAAAGTAAAACTTTTTAATCAAAAATATGATGGGAAACAAATTTAAGGACATTATGCACTTCCAAATTTAATCAAATATACTAGTTATTAAGAATACAGAAAATAACTACACTGCTCTGCATGAAAATCGGCCCCAACATCATTTTTGTAAATTCTTATGTAAAATGACCTCCTGAACCAAATATGACACCCATTTTGCCCTATCCCCCACTGTTTTTTGGAGACGCCACCCTATTTTTATCAATTTTCGGTAATTTTACGGCTATAGAACTGATTTGTAAGGAAGGAAAAGATTATTTTTAAATACCTTCTGAGGGTTTAAGTTTCCTTATTAATGAAGCTATAAAATCATATATTAACAATTAAAAACCTTACTTCAGCTTCACTTGGTGACTTTTTACTGGTGAAGTACTTTCAGGTAGGGGGATCCCCCTCATCATTGACACCAATCACTTTGGCAGTGTTGTTCTTTTGTGAAAATTCTTTGGAACTGTTTTGCTTCGTTCTTTCATCGAGTAGGTGGTGCCAGTTGGCATCTATCCCTGTTTTCGATTCTTCATGATTGCATGCATATATTGAAATAACTGAATCAACTATTTGCATGCAACCATGAAGAATCAAAAACAGGGATAGATGCCAACTGGCGTCACCTACTCGATGAAAGAACGAAGCAAAACAGTTCCAAAGAATTTTCACAAAAGAACATCACTGCCAAAGTGACTGGTGCCAATGATGAGGGGGATCCCCCTACCTGAAAGTACTTCACCACTAAAAAGTCAAGTGAAGCTGAAGTAAGGTTTTTAATTGTTAATATATCTCCTGAGGGGCTACAGAAGAGAAAAATTCTAAAACATGAACATTTGCAGCTAGGGTAAAATTTAGGGTTGATTTGCCGCTGAAATTATGAATTACATTTATTATATTTTATTAATCTATTATTATTTATTATACATTATATTTTTTTGTTTTAAGTGCTAAAATAATTCTTTTTCATTCTCCAAATCAGATTCATGACCATAAAATCACCAAACAGTGATAAAAATTTAGGGAAGGGGTGGTGTCCCAAGAGAACGGTGGGTGATTGGGCAAAATGACGGTCAGATTCAGATGCAATTTTACAGAAGAATTAGCAAGAATGGTATCAAAGTTAGAAATTTTTTTTTTTTTTTTTTTTTTTTGCAGCACAGTGTCACATATGAAAAATGGTTTTAAAAAACACAGAAAATAATTATATATATGGAAAAAAAAGAACTACAAACAGTAAGTGTCTTATGAAAAACCTACAAGCAATGATAAAAAGAACATGAAAGCTATCAGTTGTCAGAAATCAGAATAACTATTTGTAAAAGAATTAAGTAAGAGTCAGGAACAGGTTTTTTCTTTTAAAAAACTAAATTACATAGGTGGACACTACTCAGTTTCTAAGCATATATTCTCATAAATTTACATTTTACAGGGCATACTTTCAGGGATCTGTCCAGACTTTTCAGACAGGGTCCTGTTTTGGGGAAATTGTGAAAAATCTATAGGTAATTTTGTGAATCAAAATTTACAGTAAAAATCAAGCTCTTCTGAACATTTTGGCTAGGGTCCTCTTTTTGTAAAATTGTGAAAAATTTAATTTTGTAAAATGAAATAACTATTAAAATAAGTGTTTGTTTTACACAATGAAGGTTCACTTTATAAAATTAAACTCACACATGTGCACAGAAATCTTTTATAAATTAGATATTTAATATCAGATTTTTGGAGGTAATACAACAAAGCACGTCCAATTATTCAGGTGGCCTGTTTGCTCCAAATTAGATTTTAACATGAAAGAGATTCATCAAAGTTCTATTTTTAAGAAAAAAAAAAAATATGAAAGGTCTTTTTTTAAGATAAAAATTTAATGAATGGTCTGTTTTTAGGATCAAAGATTTTGTGAAGGGTCCTTTTCTAAGATAAATTTCGTAAAGGGTCCTTTAACAGACCCAGTTTTATGTCTGGACAGAGCCCTGACTTTATTCATGCCAAAAAAAAAACCTGGATGACAGAGTTTCCTCAGTTTTATTATAAAAAGCCTTTGTGTGTAATTACAGCGATTTGTTTTCAGAAATATATTTCTTATTTGATTGCCTCAGATGAAATGTAGGTTACCAGTAAAACCTAATTTTCCTGGAGGTAAGAAAAATTCAAATCAAATTATCATTTCAAACCCTTAACTTTAAATTTTTATCAAAATCATTCAAGCAGTTTCTTAGAAAACTGGATTTCTGTTACATTTTGTTCCAAGCAAAGCACGGGTTACCAATGACTGCTATTTTCCTGAAAAAGAAAATAAGACATCATCAAAGCTTTTCATCTCAAAGAAACCTCAAATCCTATTATTATTACTTTTTTTTTTTTTTTTTTTTCAAAACTGCTCTAGCAATTTCCAAGAAAAACAAGTTTCTGCCATATTTTTCCTGATGGAGTTTGATTACCGGTAAATACCAATTACCCTAAAGATGAAGGTATTTCAGAGCGAAATGTCATCTCAAGAACACACTAAAACTAAATTTGCATAAAAATTCAAAAACATTCAAGTACTTTCAAAGAAAATGTTTTAGCGTTTTTTTTTTCTCTTCTTTAACAGCAAAACGCAGGTTATCGGTGAATATTAACTGAGCTGAAGAGGAGGGCGATTCAGATAGAATTGTAAACTCAAAAAGCCTCTAAATTAAAATTTTTATTAAAATCATTTAAGTAGTTTCTAATAAAACCAAATCTGCCAAATACTGCCATGGGTGGAGTGACAGTTAAGAAAGAATAAACAATTTTTAAGAAAATGAGAATAAGTCAAATAGATTTCTCATTTCAAAAAATCTTTAACACTAAGCTTTTATCAAAATTGTTACATCCATTTCTTCAGAAAACCAAGTTTCTGCCATAGTTTGCAATGGACAATGTTGGGATTGACAGTGTATGCCAATTTTCCTTATGACGTCAGATAATTTTGTGATCTGAATAAACCATTAATCGTAAGTTTTTATTAAAATTGTATTGTTATTGTTACATATATTTCTGTGTAAACCGAATTTATGATATATGTTGCAACCCGCAAAGTAAAGGTTAACAGGAACACTAGTTTTGAAGATGAGGAACAGTCAGATGGATTAGTCATCTAAAACCCCCTTGTCGGGAATCTCCCGTTCATTCTTCTGCTTTCAGAACAAATGCCTTTCCAGACAGACGGGCGCCTCTTTTTCGAGAAAGGTGCTTTTTTAGAATCAGAAGCAGAACAGGACCTTGAATAGAGAAGGGGCTATGCTAAGATAGTCTTGTTTACAGACGCCCCGGTCCTAAAACAGAACTATTGAAACTTTTAAGAATTAGAATAAATATTTAAGAACTAATGACAATTTAAGACTTTAATGTTAAGAAAGACTTTAATATTTAATTGTAAATACTGTAGATAGTTTTTGTTCTGTTTTCGTTTTTACATGTATGCTAACAAAGCATTAAAAATTCTGTTTTCATCTAAGAAGTGCTACATTCATCGAGTCTAGTTTCTTTAATGGATGATAGTTGCCCCATCCACGCCCGGACCCTTGGATTAGAAGTTTTCAGGTGAGACCCATCCATATTTTATTATTTAGAAGAATAAATATTTTATTAGAAAATTTAAGAATGTAAGAAGAGTTAAGATTTGAAATATGCTGTATCGGGTCAGTAACAAGAATAAGTATTAGATCAGAAATCTGGTACGGTACAGCCATATTTTGTGGCATCCCATACACGGGATGTGGGCAGCTATTATTTATAATTATTTATAATTGAATCCATTATTTATAATTGAAAAGATAGATAATATTATAAAGTTTTAAATTTTTGTATTTATTATGGCTAATTTAGTAATAGCTAAAAAAGAAAGAGCTGTCATAAGAGACAGTATTAATAAATTTATAGAGAAATTGAAAACTTTATATGATGATATAAATCCAGATGTTGTAGATTTAGAAGAAACTGTAGAATTATTGAATGAAACTACTATAGAATTAAAGAGTAAAGATGCAGAGATTAAAAATTTAACTCAAGAACTCCAATTAGAAGCCGAATTAGAAACGGCAAATGAATATCGTGAAAAAATAATTACTTGGCGATTTCGAGCCAACAGAAAATTAAAAGAACTAAAGAAAAGTGAAACAAGTATTTCATCAACAGAAATTGAAAGAAGAAATACTTCAAAAGAAGCAATACACATCAAATTACCACCGCTAGATCCAGTTAAATTTAACGGGAACGCAGCCGAATGGCTGACTTTTTGGTCGTCATTCGAAACGGCTATTCATAATAATGAAAATTTAGATCCTGTAGATAAATTTAATTATTTGAAATCATTTTTAGCACCTGACCCCTTAAAATGTATAGAAGGATTCTCTGTCACCGCGAGTAATTACATAAAAGTAGTAGATATTTTAAAAGAAAGATATGGCAAACAAGACATCTTAGTAAATGTACATTTGAATAAATTATTAAGTATTGCCCCACTAAAACATTCAAGTGACATTAAATCGCTCAGGAAAATTTACGATGAAATCCAAACTAACATTAGAAGTTTAGAATCATTAGATGTTTCTTTGGATAGCTACGGCAGTTTATTGTCGCCGATATTACTAAAAATATTACCTAAAGATTTAGCATTACAATTTAATATGGAATTTCCCGGTGTTAACTATGGCGTAAAAGATATATTATCTTTCTTAAATAAACAACTCGTATCGCGCGAATGCTTAATAACTACCAGACAAGAGGATAGCGGCGCCAGTCATTTCTCCCCCCCCCCAGCTCAAAGATTAGATAATCAAAATCGTAAAGATGTTTTTCCCCCCCGCGTTAATAAATTTGATACTCAGAACCGGAAATTGCCTACTGCTTGTGATTTATTAAATGAGAATAAAAGTGATAGGTGTAATTTTTGCTCAGAATCGCATTTAAGTAACAAATGTGTCAAAACTCGTAATTTACCATTTGATGAAAGAGTTAATCTATTGCGTAAGAAAGGATTGTGTTATTTATGCCTTCGACCTTCACATTTAGCTAGACACTGTGTATCAAAAACTTTATGCAAGTTATGTAATCGTAGACATTCAGACATAATGTGTAATGGAAATAAAGATTTGAAACAGGAAATAAGTAATTACGAAAGAAATGATCAATCTAAATTGGCGTTATCGAATCATAATTTACAAGCGAATGTTTATTTGCAGACGTTAATAGTAGCAATTTCTAACAGAGATGGTAGTAAATCATCATATATTCGGTTAATTACTGACTCCGGATCTCATAATAGTTACATCAGTAAGTTTGCAGCTGATAAGTTAAAATTAAAAAGAATGAAAAAAGAAACAATCAGACATGGTCTTTTTGGGGGCATGGAAATGTCAGCTGAACATAATCGTTATGAATTTACGATTGGGAGTTTAGATAATAAGTTTAAGTGTAAAATACAAGCACTAGATCAAGAAAAAATATGCACAGGCGTGAATTTATGTCGCGATGATAAATTAGTAAAACTCTTAGAAAAGGAAGGTGTATATTTATCAGATGTCCCTAGAAATAATAAATCCTGTTTATATCAGAAAAATCCAGATGAAGTACATATACTTTTGGGAGCTGATATGTCCGCTAAACTGTTCACAAATGACATAAAATATTTTCCAAAATTGGGATTAACTACATTCAGAACTAAATTGGGTTGGACCATTTTGGGCAAGACAGAGGGTCACAAGAGTGAGCAGGACAATTCTTTGGCGGGTCTATCTTTGTCATTACACATGTCAAACGCCAGTTTATCAGATTTATGGCGCCTTGACACTCTAGGAATCACTAATGAAGATAATAAATCGAAACAGGATTTAGAACAAGAAACCAAGAATTATTTTCTAGAAACTGTTAAACGAGATAAAAGCGGCCGATATGAAGTCAATTTACCATGGACAGTTGACCATTCGATTTTATCAGATAATTACTCGTTGGCAGAAAAGTGCCTGTACAAGACGGAGAATAAATTAATCAAATCTGATAGGAAAAGGGAATATGGGGAAATTTTTGATTTCTGGGAAAACAATCAGATTATAGAAGAGGTATTGGACCAGAAAAGGGACAAGGTACATTATTTAGCACACAGACCGGTGGTTAAAGAATCTAGTGAAACCACTAAAATTCGTCCAGTATTTAATGCCTCAGCACACACTAGAAACAGTCCCTCCCTAAATGATTGTTTAACAAAAGGACCAAATCTTGTAGAAATTATACCTAGCATTTTGAATAGATTTCGCAGATACAAGATAGGAATTTCGTCCGATATAGAGAAAGCATTCCTGCAAATTAAAATAACAGAGAAAGATCGCGACTTTTTGAGATTTTTTTGGTTTAATAGCGAAAATAAATTAAAAATTTATAGACATTGTCGTGTGGTTTTCGGCCTAACTTCAAGCCCTTTTTTGCTTATGGCAACATTAAATCACCTTTTAGAAAATGTTCCCGAACAATGTCGAGAGACAGCTAGGCTCTTAAGAGATTCCTTCTATTTAGATAATTCCCTCATCAGCCTGAATTCGATTCAAGAAACAGAAAAATTCATATCAGAATCTCAAGGAATTTTGGCTTCGGCACATTTCAATTTGAGATGTTGGCGATCGAATTGGCCCCAGGCTATGATCGACAAAACTGAAGATAAACCGAGGTTTGCTCCCGTGTTAGGATTACTCTGGGATTTGAAAAATGACAGTTTAGTTTGTAAAATTGAAGAACCCCTAAAGATAAGTGAACCCCTTACAAAAAGAAAACTTTTATCAGTTACCCAAAGAATTTTTGATCCTGTGGGATTCACAGCACCTGTCAGTTTAGTTCCCAGACTAATCCTTCAAGAAACGTGGATTCAGAAGGTGAAGTGGGACGAAGAGCTCCCTGAAACTTTAGTACAACAAGAATCTTTTTCAGGGAGAACAGATCCAAAATTAAGAAATTTAAGGCCTGTCGAAGATAAAGCTGGTCTCTTAAGAGTAAAGACTAATATAATTCAAAGAAACGACAGTGAAAACTTCAGATATCCTGTGATCTTACCTTACAAGCATCCCGTCGTCCAAAGATTGATATTCGAGAAGCATTTAGAAAATCAGCACGCTGGAGTCAGCACTCTAATGACACTACTTAGAGAAAATTTTTGGATAATGAAGTCTAGAAAGTCCATTAGAAATTCAATAAGAAAATGCGTAATTTGCAGAAAACTTCAGACTTCCAAAATAGATGTTGAACCTGGAGTACCACCTGAAGACAGAGTACGAGAAGCAGCCATCTTTGAAGTGGTAGGCGTAGATCTAGCCGGTCCTCTTCATCTTTCTGATGGATCAAAAGCGTGGATAGCCTTATTTACTTGCGCTGTCTACCGAGCCATACATCTTGAAGCCATTACGTCTCTGTCTACAGAAAGTTTTATCCAGTCTCTGAGAAGGTTCATAGCAAGGCGAGGCAGACCCTACATCATCTATTCAGACAACGGGAAGAACTTCCTTGGAACCAGCAATGCTCTCTCGAGTGTAGATTGGGAAACCATCTGCAAGGTAGCTTCCACCCAGAAGATCAGATGGAAATTCAACCCTCCTGCAGCACCGTGGTGGGGAGGTTGGTGGGAGAGGCTTGTTGGAATGGTTAAAGGAATCCTGAAAAGAAACTTAGGTCGTGCATCTTTGAATTACGAAGAACTTTACACCATGCTATGTGACTGTGAACAAGTGATTAATTCACGGCCTATAACCTATGTTTCCGAAGATAACACAGATCCTTTACCTTTAACCCCAATGATGTTCCTAAGAGAACTGCCAACATCAGGAGTACCTGACCTAGATGCTTTAGATTCTAAAGATCTTAACCGCAGAGCCAGATATAGGCAAATAATCAGAGAAAACCTAAGAAACAGATTCAGAGCTGAATATTTAGGACAATTACGTCAACATGCATCTAAGACCAAAAGATTCAAACAATTGAAAGTCGGCGATGTTGTCCTATTAGAAGATTTCAATAAGAAACGTGTTCACTGGCCTTTGGCAAGAGTAATAAAAATTTACCAAGGCAAAGATAATGTGATACGCCTAGCTAAGGGGAAGACCGAAAATGGACTTTTTCTGCGTCCATTGCAAAGATTGTTCCCTTTAGAAATTGACAGTACCGAACTTAAGAATCACCCCACTTTACATAAATCTCTCCAAGAAAATTTAAGTCCTTCGACTTCCGAAAACAAGAACCTCTCACAGAAACTGATACTCAACCCCAGAGAAAAGGAACCTGTGAAAGACCCTCCAGAACCTACCAGTTCCAGAACCCATGATCCCACTTCCAAACCCCCGGTGGTCTCCCGAACTGGCCGTGTGGTGAAACCCCCTCAACGACTTCAACTTGGATTGTTGAGTTCCTCAGATTAGTCGCAACTCAAGGTGGGAGGATGTCGGGAATCTCCCGTTCATTCTTCTGCTTTCAGAACAAATGCCTTTCCAGACAGACGGGCGCCTCTTTTTCGAGATAGGTGCTTTTTAGAATCAGAAGCAGAACAGAACCTTGAATAGAGAAGGGGCTATGCTAAGATCGTCTTGTTTACAGACACCCCGGTCCTAAAACAGAACTATTGAAACTTTTAAGAATTAGAATAAATATTTAAGAACTAATGACAATTTAAGACTTTAATGTTAAGAAAGACTTTAATATTTAATTGTAAATACTGTAGATAGTTTTTGTTCTGTTTTCGTTTTTACATGTATGCTAACAAAGCATTAAAAATTCTGTTTTCATCTAAGAAGTGCTACATTCATCGAGTCTAGTTTCTTTAATGGATGATAGTTGCCCCATCCACGCCCGGACCCTTGGATTAGAAGTTTTCAGGTGAGACCCATCCATATTTTATTATTTAGAAGAATAAATATTTTATTAGAAAATTTAAGAATGTAAGAAGAGTTAAGATTTGAAATATGCTGTATCGGGTCAGTAACAAGAATAAGTATTAGATCAGAAATCTGGTACAGCCATACCCCTCACAACTCTTAGTTTTTATCAAAATCATTACAGCCATTTTTCTCAGTGAAACAATTTCTGCCATATTTTTTAATGCACAGATTAAGGGTTAACAGTGAATGCTACGTTTCTTGAAGATGGAAATAAATAGATTTGTCATCTTAAAAGATCTTCACTCCTAAATTTTTAACAAAATTGTTAGATCCATTTCTGTGCTTACCAAATTTCTGCTTATTTTGCAAGTGGCACAGTGAAGGTTAACAGCGAATGGGGATTTCCTTGACGATAAAGATAAGTGAGATGTATTACTTGTTTCAAAAGTCCTTATTCCTAAGTTTTTAACTAAGTTTAAGCTATTCTCAAGAAAAGTTATTTTTGCTATAGTTTCCAACAGATGGAGTGAGGGTGGGTTACCAATAAACAATTTTTCCTGACTATTAGAATAAGTTACATGAGTTTGCCATCTCAAGAAACCTTTAATTCAAAGTTTTTTTGTTAAATCCATTTCTAAGAAAATCAAGTGTTTGTCATATTTTGCAGGGGCCAGGGTGAGAATTAACAATCAATGCTAATTTTATTAAAAATAAAAATAACTCCAATTGATTTATCTTTAAAAAAACCTTTTGTAGAGTAGATTACCAACTTTCAAATCAAAGAAATAATTATCTCCATCTGAAAAGGAAACTTCATAGATGGTGTACATTGCGAAAACAAAGTAAAATTTAGTCTTGAATAAAACAGATTCAAAAATGCTTGATTTGAAGCTCAGCTTTATTTAATTTATTGAAAACAATAAAAAATGTGCCAGGTTCGATCAGACTAGAGAACTGTCGAAAAAGAAGTGGGAGAGAGAGCAAGCTAATTACATGTTTTTTTTTTTTTTTTTTTTTTTGTCAAGTGATTCGAGTAAAAGTGATGAATCAAATCAAGTTTGCTTCCCTATTTTGTTCGCCAGATCTGGCAGTACTACGAAATTATCAGCTAAAACCGCCAAATAAAAGTTTCTTTGTCTTAGTGTTAATCTAATCAGAAATTTGAATTTAGAAGAGACTGTTGCAACCTAGCAACCCCTAACTTGGCATGATTTTATAAGCCAACAAGAACCGTTAGCAGGTGCAAGTAATTATCGAACTGTACATGTGTCAGGAGAAAAATAGAGAACTGGATTTTTTCATTCTTCATTTAGATAAACAGCGTATGGAAAATAAGCAACCCGATTCTCCATAATATGCACTGAGAGTCATCAATTTAATGTACAGTTCCATAAAAGAAACCTGTGCTTTTTCTCTTAGCTCAAAACATACCAATCTCCAATGAAGTATATTCTTTCTATGTCAGAAAAATAATGACAATACAGGTTCTCCCTTGAAACACAAAAAAAAAAAAGGTCTCCATGAAATGCAGTAAAGGGCTTCAATAGTTCCAGTATTAACAGTGGCTAAAATACGAGAATATTCTTGCTGACTGCTGAGATTATTATTTTGATGAAAAAATTTAACACATTCCCCTCTCTTGCACAAAACAGTTTCTCTAGTTGGCAGGCACCAAAGTATATAGAGTAGATTATCAACTTTCAAATCAAAGAAATAATTATCTCCATCTGAAAAGGAAACTTCATAGATGGTGTACATTGCGAAAACAAAGTAAAATTCAATCTTGAATAAAACAGATTCAAAAATGCTTGATTGAAGTTCAGCTTTATTTAATTTATTGAAAACAATAAAAATGTGCCAGGTTTGGTCAGACTAGAAAACTGTCTAAAAAGAAGTGGGAGAGAGAGCAAGCTAATTACACTTTTTTTTTTTTTTTTTGTCAAGTGATTTGAGTAAAAGTGACAAATCGAATCAAGTTCGCTTCCCTATTTTGTTCGCCTGATCTGGCAGTACTACGAAATTATCAGCTAAAACCGCCAAATAAAACTTTCTTTGTCTTAGTGTTAATCTAATCAGAAATTTGAATTTAGAAGAGACGGTTGCAACCTAACAACCCATAACTTAGCATGATTTTATAAGCCAACAAGAACCATTAGCAGGTGCAAGTAATTAGTATTTTTTGTGACAAAGTCTAAAAAAAAAAAACATTTAGATTATATCTAACCGCAATTTATTTCCTTATATGGATTTTGGAGTTAAACAAAATAAAAATAAATTTTAACAGAAATCGTTTAATGTATTTTAATAGCTAGAAAAATAAATAGATTTATTGTGAATTGCTATGAAATAAAAATTATTATTTTCGGGGAATAAGAAATTACATTGTATTCTAGATCCCTCATATAAAAATTGCATACTTTAAAAGGAGATCAATGGATTTATTATAGAAACTCTTCTTAACATTAATAAAAGTTCTCATTTTAATTTATAATTATATATCTAATAATTTTGAAGAAATGTATTATATTTTAAAGATATGTGAATAACATGCTCACAACTTTAACCTTAAATTTTTATTAAAATCATTGTCTAATTCTGTATAAACTCCATTTCTGCCATATTTTGCAATCAGCGGATAGAGTTAAAAAGTGCATGTGAATTTTCCTGTGATGATGAGAATTAGTCCAATCAACTTTGAACTGCAAAAAAAAAAAAAAAAAAAACTTAATCCAAAATTTTCAAAATCATTAAATATTCATTTCCGTATAAAACTCCCATTTCTGCCATATTTTGCAATCAGTGAATAAAGAGTTAACAGTGCATGTTAATTTTCCTTTCATAATGAGAATTAGTCCAATCGATTTTCCCCCTCAAAAATCACTTAAACTTTTATAAAAAGAGATACAGTAGACTCCCGATTATCGGCGGTCGGATTATCCACGGTCCTCAAGGGCATGAATTTAAAAGGGAATTTAAAAATACAGAACAAACTTATTACAAAAAAAGATTGAAGAGAGTAATGACCTTCAAGGTTTTTGGAGATATTACACGATTCTTGACAGCATTTATGACATACACACTGCTTGGGAGGCAGTTAAGCAGTCTCCATTGGTAAGGTCTTAGAGAAAAATTTTACCAAATGTAGAAAATACTTTGGTAGAATTTATAGGAGGAAGAAATTTCTGCTCATGATTTAGCTAATTTAGCTAAATCTGTTACTGGAGGAGAAAACGTCAATGAAGGAAACATTGAAGAGTAGATTAATTGTGATGCCAATGATCCAGGTATTGAACACCTTACAGATGAACAAATTGTAGACCAAGTATTAGACCCAGTTTCAGAAGATAGAGATAAAACTCAGCAGAGGATGAGCCACAACGCAGCCGTAGCACAGGCAGATGGACTTATAAAATATTTCGAGGAACAGAACGATGCATCACTTTTTGACAAAATGCTGATAAAGAAACTGCAATCGCAAATTAAGAAATAGTGTTTTAGTACAAAAAAAACAAAAATGCTTGACAGATTTTTTTTTTTTTTTTTTTGTTAAAAAATAGAGCAAAATGTTAGTAGAAATTTTTCTTAGCATGTTAAATTGTATATGTAGGCCATGCTTAACTGTTAATTAAATAGTATTGCTCAAAAGGCTTTATGTATTGATTTATATCCCTTTTTTGACCATTTTGCAGATTATCCGCGGTTGTCTATTCCCCGTTCACCGCGGTTAATCGAAAGTTTACTGTATCTATTAATTTTTTAGTAAATAACTACAATTTTTGCCCTATTTTGCAACCAGCAGACAAAGGATTAACAGCGAATGCAAATTTTCCTAAGATTAGTGTGATGTTAATTGCAACCTTACTTGCGAATCTCCGAGATTGTTGCCGAATCGCATTGCTAGTGCGATGTTAAATGCAACCTTACTTGCATCTCTCCGAGATTGTCGCCGAAACGCAGTGCTAGTGCAATGTTAATTGCAACCTTACTTGCGTATCTCCGAGATTGTCGCCCATAATGCTGTAGTAGTGGGACGTTAATTCTACTCTGTTTATAGTAGTCAGCAACAAAAGTGTCCGAACACTAGAAAAAATTCCTATGTAAAAAAAAAGTACACTTCATACGGTTTTGTGAAATAAATCCTTGTTGAATCCTGTTCTTAGTCAGTGTAAGACCATGATTCGACAAGGATTTATTTAACAAAACCGTATGAAGTGTACTTTTTTTTTACATACAAATTTTTGCTATTGTTCGGACACTTTTGTTGCCGACATGTTTCGTTTGGTTTTTCTTTCTCAATTTTGACAACAGTGGGGTAACTTCATTTGAAAAACAGGTTTGTATATTGTAGTGGTACATTTTTTTGTGAAAAATTATTATATATTAGTTTTATAGAATTGAGTATTTATGTAGAATATAAAGTAAAAATACGTTTGCAGTACTGTTTTAAATGGTGAAATTTCGTTAGTCTGCATGGTTTCTTCAAAATTTGTAGAGAGGATTAATTCTTCGTTTTTTCAATGATTATAAATATTCTACGAAAATTTCGAAACAGGTAAGTAAAAAAAATCTTGTTTTTTATTTATATATTTATTTTTCAGGTTTATTGGGTTAATTATGGTATGTTTTTATTTTATTGCTTAATATTTATTTGTTAGTTGTTGTGTATGAAAATTGTACAAATTTTAAAAATTTGATTTTTATTTATATTTTCCTTTATTCAAGTTCTTGAAAGGTTTTTTTTATGGTTTATGTTTAGATGCTTTAAAACACGTAAATTGGCCATTTTGGAAAGGACGGGAAGGTAAACCACGAAACCGAAAAAATTCGGCAAAAAATCACCAAGAAGTACTGTAAACCACATTTTACCCGCGAGGGGAGATAAATATATATATATATATTTTTTAAAACATAGCTCTGCTTTAAATAATTTTAGGATCTTGATTTTTTGGTATTGGTATGTTGGTTAAGTATATGTATGCAACATGCAATATAAAGTAATTTTGCTAATTTACCCCCCTCCCTTTGGGGTGGGTGAGGTAAAAAACACATTTTCAAGCTTAAATCCATCCAAATTATCTAAGAATAGCAAATTTCGGTGTGTGGGTGTTGATTAAGTGTATGCAATATGCACTTTGAGATTTTGCAAAGCTTTCAACGTTAACCGCGAGGGAGGGAGAGTAAAAAGCAGGTAAGAGACTGCATTGGGGCTCCAGAATCGGCTGTGTAGTGCGGGAATAGCGCTACAGAAAAAAGTGGGAACTTAAAACTTATATTTTGACTAATTTCAATGTGTTAGTGTTTCTTTTTAATGATTTTTTTATTATTATTAATGATACGGTGTTTTGAGGATTCATTTCAATATATTGACCAGAGAAGCAGGCAAAGCCTGCTAGTATAGCTATAAAATAACTTTCAAAGTATAAGAAAAGACATACCTATCTCTGAAAAGTGGACTGTTAGACCTTGGACCAGAAATGTCCTCTGCTTTAATATTAGGTCTGTCAGACACAACAAACGAAGCTGATGGAATTGAAAACACCTCTTTCTGAAAAAAAAAAAAAAAAGTGTATAAACAATAAAATTTTAAATCCACATTCCAGAAACTTATGTTAACTAATAAAACTAAGTGAAATTTTCAGTAAAAATTTCAAATTTACCTTTATTATTTCAAATAAAGTGAAAATTTTGAATTCAAGCACTCCATAAAGAACATGTATTATATCTAAACTTTGAAAATTCTTAGAAAGCTACAAGGAAAAGTAAATATGTATTCAAATACATATTAAACATTTTTAGGAAAATATACTGACTCACTGGTAAGAAATAAATTCTTCATAAATTAAAAACTGTTTATCAATATTTAAAATTACATTTCATACCTTTGCAAGTTTTTTTTTTTTTTTTTTTCAATTCCCCCCCCCCCCCCCTCCATCCCAACCACCAGAAAAAAAAAAATAGCATTAATTTACCAGAAAGTTAAAATATTGCAACAATTTCTTTTGAGAATAGTTAGGTATATTTCAAATATCTAGTGGCAGCACAGAAAGAAAAGTTTTAAGAATAAAAATTGTGTTTAATTCTTCAATAATGAAAACCTTATGTAAATTCAAGATGGAACAATTTTGATTTTTTGAAATTAATGAAAAATATATATATAAATTTTGATAATTCAGCAGGCATATTTAAATAACTGTATAAATCTAAGATTAAATACTACAAAAATATATATGTATTCTCAATGCACTATATGTCTAATGGTTCCATTTAGTGATTAATATTTATGGCTGTAAGTCAGGTCCGAAATTTCACTTGCCAAAAAAACGAAAGAAAAAAAAATGTACTTGCTAGAAAGTAGAGTTGACAAATTATATTTTTTACATATTTTGGGAATAATTTTCCCCTCTAATTATTTAAAATGTTTACAAATAAGCTTAAAATTTTATGTAATAAAATTGTCTCATAAATCATTCATAATCATCTATAATTATAAATCATTTTATTTTAATGCATTACATTTGAGATTTCTAAAAGATTAAAATATCTAACAGCATAAATGTGAAGTCATAATCATTCAAAAATACTGAAAAAGAATATCTAATCAAAATCTTTTTCCCATAAAAGATTTTTTTTTTATTTTTATGTCTTTGTCTTTTAATTTACATTTCCAATTAGACAAAATGCTCATATGCATAACTTATTTATTATTGTCATTTAATACGGAACGGCTATTTCCAAATTACTGTTTTCGATAAGATCCTTGATTTGAATTAAAGACTACCATCATTGAAAGCACAAATCGGTTCTTACGTATTATCGCAACCAGGTTGGCGCGATTTGTAAGTTTGAGTAAGAAAGTTAAGTTATTAGTATTAATTAAGTTATTATTATTATTAGTTATTATTAAGTTATTATTATTATTATTATAAGTATATTATTATTATTATTAAGTTATTATTATTATTAGTTAAGTTATTAGTATTAGTTAAAGTATTTCACGGCATTCAATCTAACCAGTAAGCAAAATAATTTCTTTACAAAAAACCACATATAACACGTAGGGTTGCCGTAAGTAGGGTCGCCAAATT
Source organism: Salticus scenicus (assembly GCA_963930645.1). Classification (NCBI taxonomy): domain Eukaryota; kingdom Metazoa; phylum Arthropoda; class Arachnida; order Araneae; family Salticidae; genus Salticus; species Salticus scenicus. The sequence goes on along the minus strand of OZ005649.1, from coordinate 261,682,002 downwards.
TGGCGATTTATGCGAATTTTGGCCTGGTTGCGATAATACGTAAGTACCCACAAATCTTTAGCATTTCAGTAAAAAACTGAGGGGTCGTAATTCAACAAACTAAGGTAGGCATTATCTGAAAAAGCACACGTATAGTCTAAGAATTCCATTTATAATTAGACCAAATTTTTATTCGCCAAAATAAAAATTCTGTACATCAATGGCAAGCTGGTGAGTGGAAATTTCATGCCCTGCTGCAAGTCAAACTTCCTAAAGTAAAATAAAAGAGGGACTGCAGTGTTGCCAATCATATGATTATTGTGCCCATTGATGCCAAGTCTGCTATTTAAATGAGCGGCTTCATAACAGAAATTTTCTATATTAAATTCCATTTCATTTAATCTGGGAAAATTCTTATGAAATATTTCTATAAAAAAATACTGGTGTGAAACTTGATTAAAAATTATAAATGTTATCAGGTATTATGTAAGGTTAGCAGTGCTGAACTGCCTGATTTCTTTTATACACTAATAAATATATGAAAATAAGAACACAATTTACAAACTTTTAAAAATTGAGATACAGAAAAGAAAATATAGTACCCTATAAGTTTTTTCTTATATATTAAAAATTAGGAAAAGAAAACTGATAATGGCAACTTTTCCAATTTTAAGTATTCTTTCTGTTAAAATTGGGTCCTTATAAAACTACAGAATTAAACAAAACAAAAATAAACAATTATCAAACATAAGATAAAAAAAAAAGCAAGTATAAATAATACTTACAGCCCCCAAATGCACCAAATCTTTTGATAATTTAGCACTATATGGGTAACTTGATAAGTCCAAAAAGAAAGTCTTGGATTCAAAAGGCTTTGTTGATGAGGAATTCATTTTGGATTTGGACTATACCAAAATTAGAAAAAAAAAAAGAAGCTCTTTTCAAAGTCGTAAAAAATGTACAACACTCATTATTCTTGAATGGTAGAAAAGACTTGTAAAATCTAAAAATAAAATTTAATGGGAAAATTAACAGTAAGTAATATATTATATACTTGATAATATATTCAAAATTTATTCAAGCTAAAGCAAAAGAGAAAAAAATGGTCATGGTATGTATGTGTGAGGTAGAGGGGGGGGGGGGGGGGGGCTAATTGAAAAGTTAGCTCTCTTCTTAATTAAAATTATCTATTTGATCAAAACAAATCAAAATTAAAGCTAATTCTTATATAAATGACTTGTAGATAAGCAAGAATTATACAAAACACAAAAAATTATAATCCTAAAGAAGTCAGGCCAGTTTTAAAATATCATTTATGATGGCTTAAATTATACTGAATTTTAACATTTGACTTTGAAATTTTTGTAAGATATTTATGATTTACTACATGGCAAAATAAGGCAAAACGTCCTATAAACATGCATTATGAAGATTTTTTTTCGATTTAAAGTCTGATTAATTTCAAAATATTATTAATTGCATATAGTTTAAAGCATACTTAAAAACATGCATTACATATTAAATTGTAAAGCAAACAATCCGGAAGAAATATGTTTTGTTTAACTGCTAGTATGTTTTCATTTTTAAAAATTGTATATTCAACATCTAAAAAAAAAATTATTTAAAAATATTATAGAGCAAGAAGTTATTGGGACAAAAAGAGCAAATTACTAAAGTAGTAATAATGACGATGATGGTAAGGTTACAGCATCCTTTTAAAAGATATTTAATAGGAACTTTGAATTAAAATAAGATCGACAACAACTAATTAAAATTAAATTGTTAAAAGTCTATAGCCCACAGACATATATATATATATGAAGCGAAATAGAGAAGTATTTAATGCTATATATATATAATTTGATTTAAAAAGATATATATTCCATTAAGTTTCAAAAAACAAATATTTAATCAAATTTTTGGGAACTCAGCAGATGGCTTGAACATACAAATATATCACTCATTTAAAATTTCCTACCTGATTTGTGAAAAGATAAGAGAAGAAACTTAAATATCAAAGTACAACTTCATTGGTGATAAAACGAACTTTTTTCCCGAAGAAATGTCCATTTAAAAATTAAAACCATATCATTCATGTTTTTCCTTCAATATTTATCAAAATATATTAAAAGAAAATTAAATGCTAGCGTACAATATGTTTAGAATGTTACGTTAAATATATTAAGTTTCTTTTACAAGTGAAAATGCTTACGTAAATATTAAATCAACTAGCCTTGCTGATCACATTTTCATGAGACACATACACTTAAAAAATCAGTAAATAACTAATCTTAACTTTAATATGGGTATATAATAATATTTAAATTAATTAAATATCAATTTGTAACACTGTCGGACAGTAACAACAACACAAATCGACAAACCCAAATATTCGCGGCTCGCGGCTCTAATTGAAGCAAATGTTGCCAACTTTTTTTTTCAGGCTGTAGATTTTTGCAATACTATCCGCGTTTGTAATGATCAATAGATGGCGCTTTCTCAACTGGAGGTGTTAGTAAATATAATAGCCACGTGTATTTATTATTGGTTATTAAAACCACCGTTTATCTAAAACCCACTAATAGTAACGAAATTATTCACTTCAAGAGCAAAACACCTTTCCGTTACAAAACCAACGCCATTCGTTCATATATCAATCGCGCATTTTTAATTTGCAACGAACCTGAAGATCTTGAAAATGAACTAAACCTAATCAAAAACTTTACCAGAAAAGCAGGATACCCGGACAAAATAGTCAATAAATTAATTAAAAATAAAATTAAAAGTCTTGACCAAATCCCCAGTTATCAAAAACCAACCCCTAACTTTACTTCTTCTATACCATACGATCGCGGAGCCGCCAACAAAATTAAGAATATAGCTAATAAATACGGCATAAATATCCCTATTAAACCAAACAAGAATATTTTTCAATTGATCCGAAGTGATAAAGACCTCAACCCCCTTTAGAAATCGCGGGCATTTATAAAATACCTTTTACAGATGAAGACAATAAACCCGGCTCATATATTGGTGTTACTAAGAGAAAGATTAAAACTAGGATTAACGAACATAAAAATGACATAAAAACCGAAAATATAATACCGCCCTGGCCAAAACATACAATAAACAAAATATTAAAATAGATTTTGACAAAACCACTAAAATAGCCGATTATGAAAATTATAAGTATGCGATGTACCGTAAATCGATCGAAATATCTACCAATAATGACGTATGCAATGACAGCGGCGCAGTAGCCCCAAACGGAGCATGGAGCCATCTGCTGAAAAAGTCAACAGAGGATCACTCAGTTTCAAGTTTCCAGCACAGAAGTTTGCCGTTTCTGAAGAGGACCGGGTACCCGGTTTGAAAGATCTAAAACGACGCACGAAGTAAAGCTAGGTTTTTTTATTTAAATGTATTTAATTATAATTATACTTCGTTTTTTCCATTTATTATATGTTACAATATATTTTAAAAAATTGCAAATAACGATAGGTACGTTTTTGCGTCGATATCTTGTTGCTTTCTCCTATTTACCACTCAAAAAGGAGAATGAAGTTCCCTGACTTTTCTAGATGTTTTTTAAGAAAATTCCAGTCTAACCGTATATTGAGCATTGGCTGTATTGAGGACAAAACAATTATGGTACTACTTCAAAACACAAATAAGCATATGACAAGAGTTACACATAGTGATAGCATCTATATAAGAAATTTCTTTCACAAACGGAAAGGAAGGCTGAGCGCGTTTAAAAAAATGTCCGAAGCTAAGAAAAAAACAGAAAAATGACTTCTTTAGCAATCATCGTGTGAAATTCCCTGACTTTTCCAGATTCTGGCTAAAATATTCAAACTCCATGACAATTCCCTGAATCTTATGGACAGTTTTCAAATTCCCTGACTATTCGAGGTTTTTCAGGTTCTCCAGGTAGCGTGGTAACCCTGATTGAAGCATTTCTAATAAAAATTTAGAAATTTCGAATCAATATTTCTGTCAAAGAAAACTTCTGAGTTTACCACAAATTATACAATTTTCTACATTTGCAGTAAAGATGAAAATTTAAGGCACAAGCTCTTCTAAGATAACTTAATATAATTATCAAACTCTCTCGAGACTAGGAGCTGGAAATGTGGGCCCAGGGTGAAATCATTAATTGTGAGCTTCTTTCTACCATGCAATGTATCAAATGAATTTTCGACACATGAAATGCTTTCAATTTCAAAAGGCATCCGATTTCGGGGTTCTCTTTTAAATGGGATCCTCAGTCCGTCGCTATATTTATCCTGTGGGAAATAAAACCCTGCTTGGGACAGTTCTTTATTTCTTGTTATACGCCAAACCGGAATTTTTGGAAATGTCTCCAATCTAATCCTTTCTACACGAGCAAAAATAGAAAATAAAAAACATATATCTTAATTCATTCTATACTGTGGTGTATATACTAAGGACGTAGGCAAGGGGCGACGCATCCGGATGGCCCCGTTGCCATTCGGATTTTTCTCAGTTTTTTACTTGGATGTATAGGACAAAACTTCTTATAAATATACAGAATAAGAATTATTTTTAACGAATCATTATAAAATTAAAAAGAATTATTTATAATGGTAATAATCAAATAAGCAAAAAATTTTGGACATATGGGAGCAACGCTCCCTGGGGTGAAGTTTCCCTTCGAGAGGGACGAATATTCGGTATGGCTATCTTTTAAAAGAACTCGTCAACATCTTTAAAATGAATAGTTGAATTATTGATTTATGATAATTTGAATCAAAGTTTCCCATTTTTTCCCCTTTTTAACAAAACAAAAAGAAGGGGAAAAAAATTAAGATATCGTTAGTGAACATAACATTGAATTTCTTTGGACATTAAGTGTTATATTTCTATTGGAAACAAATCATCTGTATTCATCATGGACATTAATTTTAATAAATAAAAATTTTAATAAAATTATTTGTATTGCGTGAATTTGTACAGGAAAATATCGAAGAAAGATTTGTGTGCGAGGCCTGATTAACGCAGGGGCATGCAAGGCATGTGGCCTGAATAGCAGGAGGGGGAGGCTAATAAAACTCTCCCTGAAAATGCCATTTAGCCTTTTATGCCCTAAAGATGGTGTCATATAATGCAAATTCTGCCATATTACTCCTATTACGTTTACTGGTTTAGGTACGTAAAATGTAAGTCACTAAAAATGCAACATTGAAACAGCAAAGCCAGCAATCAAATTCGATCTTAAAACATTATAAATTAATTTCCAGACATGATATTTAAAAACGCATTTCAAGAACACGTACACGTTGTTTATTCTCAACAGTCAAAGTCACAGTTACACTGCAACATACAATAATCGATTCTTACATGTGAAATATAAATAGACATGTAAGGTGTTTGTTTTTGTAACTTATTTAACTTACAAATACAATTTCTACTATTTACAAATGCACAATATTACCCTTATTTTACTTTATATTAAATTAATATATTTTTTTTTTGTTCTTAAGAAAACAATATTTAACTGAATTCGATTCTTAATTTCAAACTTGTCTCTTCTCTCTAGCTGGTACCGCCATCTAGGAAATGCAAAATAAACAATCTGTACTTTCCCAACATTACTCCCCTGCCAGTAACTAAGTTACGAAACATAGAATTTATGGCAGGAAAGTAGGCAAATGTTAGTAATATTTATAAATAAGATAAATAGCTAACTGCAGAAGTTGAACTTGTTAAATAACATATGCATCGTGATTCTGAGAGAAAATTCAGTGTTACAAGCCCCCTGAATATCAAGTACCATACTAACCTACTTATGTTACATTCTGAAATGTTATATGAATTATGCTTTAAATAAGGTATGATGTATACTAATATGATATAAAAATAAATTAGAATATAAAATTACTATGTTTGAATTCAAACAAATAAATAAGATGAAAAGTTAAGATTAGATAACATATTTACAAGCATTCAACACATGCCTAACAAGTACAGAAATAACACAACTCAAGAGTAAATGAAATGAATAAATAAAAACCTCCACAAAAAAATCACTAGAAATGACTTGGAATAAATAACATGTGTGCCAATAAATAGCAAATCTCTGTATATCAAGCTCTTATCAATCTTGAAAACAATCAAAATTTAGAATCATTTCAAAAGTAGCAATTTCTATAATAATAGGTATGTATAATTATATGATATATTAAGAGTACCATTGTAAAAATAAAGTATAATTAATAACTTAACTAATCATTACATTTGTCTTGTCTAAATATAACTTACATAATAATAATATTTTCAGACTTTATGAGTCTCATGTGCATTCTTAAATGTTTAGCATGAATATTTGCAATTTAAAAGTAAAATGAATGCCAATACTTTCTTTAAAATCTTAAAATTTCTAACCTAGAACTGTTTGAAATTTCAGCCTTCTGCTGTATTTTCATAAACAGGCACATAAAATATGCATTTTTTAGTTAAAATGAGATTCAGGTAATACGCAAAATGCAATAAAACAAAATTCCTTATAAAAAATTTAAAAAAAGGATTAAAAAAAAAAAAAATTAGATTTAAGTGAATTAGTATCTAAAACAAAACAAATGATAAAGTGTAAAAAGAAAAAAGAAAAAAAATGAATAATCAGTTTAAGTTCTAAATCTGACAGGCAGTTTTATCTGTCGTCCGCAACGAGAGTTTGTTGGGAGTTTAATATTGGCAGGTGAGAGGTCGGCATTGTTCATATTTGAGTTCTCGCCTGAATTTTATTTTACATTTTGAACTTTAGATGACTGATTATATTCACTAGGTTGTTGACCTATAGTAGGTGGGTCTGGCATATTATCAGCTAACACATATGCTGGTTTTAACCGATCTATTGAAATGTTCACTTTTTACCTTTTATTAGCACTGAAATATATTTGTCGAATCTTTCATTAACAATAAATGGTCCCTCATAGGGAGGTTCTAGGCCTTTTTTTACTCTGTCTATCCTCACGAATACCTGAGAACAAGACATTAAATCTTTATGTACAAAAACTTTCTGATTAGTAGCTATTCGTGAATTCATTGATTGGAGGTAGAGATGCAAAAAACCCGGGAATTTAAAACCAAGGGAAAAAATCTGGTGTGAAACAACCACACGACTTCCATTACCCACTATTACACGTATTATATGCACTTTTGAGAGATAATGTGATCAGAAAACATAAAAGTGACCTAAAGAGAAAATCGTTAGAGCCATTTTTGAGATACCAACATTTACAAAAAATCAATTATTGACAGGAAAACAACAATTACATACAAAAGCATATTTAAACGTGAGTTAAAATGGCGAGTTTGAAAAAAATCCGTAATGCTGTTTTTAAAGGAACGCCCTTGGGAGACCTGAAATTCAGCTATTTATACAGGACGCCTATCAATTTTCCTGAACTAACCAACTATATCATTCGAAAGGACATCTAATAGAGTGTTTATATAGCAAATTTGAAGAAAATCGTTAGAGCCGTTTTTGAGATACGGACTTACGGTCCCACTTCCGGTTAAACTCAATTATTGACAGGAAAACAATAATTACATACAAAAGCATATTTAAAAGTGAGTTAAAATGGCGAGTTTGAAAAAAATCCGTACAACCGTTTTTAAAGGAACGCCTTTGCGAGGCCTGAAATTGAGATATTTATACAGGACGCCTATCAATTTTCCTGAACTAACCAACTATATCATTCGAAAGGACATCTAACAGAGTGTTTATATAGCAAATTTGAAGAAAATCGTTAGAGCCGTTTTTGAGATACGGACTTACGGTCCCACTTCCGGTTTTTCAATTTTCACCAAAATTTGGAAATTTCATCTGTACACCAGACGTATTTCAATTCTAAAATTTCGTAGCTCTATCTTTATTAGTTTCTGAGCTATAGTAGCCAGAAGATTCTCCACATACATACACACACACACACATACATACACACTGACCAATTGCCAAAAACCACTTTTTTGGACTCAGGGGACCTTAAAACGTGTAAATCAGGTGAAAACCCGATATCGAATTTTCAGACCGAATACAATACTTCCATTACCTACGGTAGTCGGGTAATGGAAGTAAAAACTGGGAAATTTGGGAACTTTGGGAATTTTGCGGGGAAAAAACAAACTAGAAATCTCTAAAGCAAATAATATGTTGTTTACTTAATATAAAAGGCAATTTTAAAGACTTTGATATACTGATAAGCTTATAACATTCTTTTAAGTTATCATTTTATTTTCAATTTATTAGAACTGCAGCCAAATCATTAGCGTTTCATATATAAACAAGTCATACTTTATATATCTGAAAAGATATTCCAATATAAAACCCTTTTTTACTAGATATATGGATATTTATATGACTAAATATAATTACAAAATATATAAGCTTAAAAGATAATGGTATGATTATGATTAAGAAAAATTAATTCTTTGAATCATAACATGTTACTTTTCTTAGGCTTGTTGATTGGCAAAAATTAGACTTAGGATTTTTATAAGCATTTTTCTCCACAGACACCTCTTACATATAGTTTTTAATTCCACAAGATAACATTATTTCATAAGCCTAAAATTCAATTAATTTCACTACATTATTCTAGATAAAATAACATGTATTAGCTACTTTTGTACTCAGTAAAAACAATTGCTTTTTTTCCTTTAAGCACTACAAATTTTAATATTATAATTGTTATTAATATAAAGTATTATATAAAAAAATAAAATTATAGACTTTCCACTTGTGATTCAGTTTGTAAAACTGCTAAGTATTAAAAAGTTGGTAAAAATGTTAATATTAATGAATATAGTGACAAAAACATACCATTAGTGTTAGCGAATAATTAATTATAATTAATTATTTTCTTCGTTTTCGGAATGAACATGAACAGCAAAGATGCTAGAATTAACGAGAAAGGAAAAGGGAAATGAAATCTACGCAGAAGTTAAAGTTGAAATTAATTTAAGGATCGGAGGCTGTTTATACACAAAAAATATTTAACAAATACAAAAATTATAAAAAATATTCATAATTTCAAAATTCCCTGTTTTGGGGAATTTTCAAAATTTCCAATTTTGTCTTAAATTCCCAGGGAAAAAAAACATTTTTTTTTCCGGGAAAAAACCGGGTGTTTTGAAAGCCTTGCATCTCTAGTTGGAGGTGTTCTGTATGTATGTTTGTAGCTTTGCTACAAATGTGTCAGGTTCTACTGTAGAGGTAGAATGCTCAAAAAATTCACCTGGTAACCGTATATGGGTACCGTACACAATTTGAGCTATAGAATAGCTAATGTCTGGTTTAATAGCAGCTCTAAGTCCAAGGAGCACAGTGGGTATTTTGTCTGTCCACGTAATGTTGTTATGACACTTTAAAGCATTTTTTAATGTGCGATGAAACCGTTCTATTTTCCCATTGCACTGTGCATGAAGCCTGATATGGTGTGGTATGTAAAATTTTAACACCACATAACTTGGCAAGATTTTGGAATAACTGGGACTGTCTTCCTTGGTCCGTAACTATTGTAGCAGGCACCCCAAATCTGCAAATCAAGTTTTCGTAGAAAGCTCTACTTATTATTTCCCCAGTGCAATGTGTTAGTGGAACCACTTCAACACAACAGGAAAATCTATCAATGACTGTCAGGCAATAAATTTTTCCATCTGATGGTGGTAAAGGGCCAATCAAGTCCAGATGCACAATACTAAAGCGCGAGTCTGGCACTTGGTACTGGGCAAATTGTGATTTAGCATGGCTATGAACTTTGCTTTTCTGGCAACTGATGCATGTTTTAGTCCAAATAAATTTTTCTGTCATCTGTTTTACTGATGTTCTTATACCAGGGTGCAAAAAACTATGAATGTGCTGGAATATTTGTTGTCTGAAATTTTGTGGAATATATGGTCGAATGTTAGATGTTGATATATCACACCACAGCAATTTACTGATGGTAATGGATATGTTTTGAATTTTAGAGATGAACCATCTGTCATCAATTCTTTTAATTCCTTGTGCATCTGCTATCGCATCATAATCAATGATAGACACAACTTCAATTCGTGACAGAGTATCTGCAACTATATTTTCTTTACCTACACTATATCTGATATCTGTAGAAAATTCTGAAATATACTGTAGCTGTCGAAGTTGTCGTGGAGAAGCTTTGTTGGACTTTTGCAAAAATGCGTAGATTAATGGCTTGTGGTCAGTAAATACTGCGAATTTTCTTCCTTCTAGAATATGTTTGAAATATTTAATGGATAGATAAATTCCGAGAAGTTCTCGATCGTAGGTACTGTAATTTTGTTGTGCGTGGTTAAGCTTTAAAAAAAAAAAATCCAATAGGTTTCCAACTACCATGTTCAAGTTGTTGTAAAACCGCACCCACTGCTGTATTTGAAGCATCTGTACACAACGAAAGGGATAATTCTGGATTAGGGTGAGACAGAGCAGCAACATTTGCTAAATCTTTTTTGCATTTTTCAAACTGTTCAATAGCTTCCTTATTCCGAGTTATTTTCCGATTACCTTTTTTCCTTGCTCCTTTTAAGTATTCGTGTAAGATGGCTTGAGTACTAGCGGCGTTCTTAAAAAAAACGACGGTAGAAATCAACCATTCCAAGGAAAGTCCGTAGTAGATAGACTGTTTCAGGCAGCTTAATATCGGGAATTGCTTTAACTTTTTCAGGAAGAGGTTTTGATCCTTCACTTGTAATTAGAAAACTCAAAAATTCCAGTTCCTTAACTCCAAAAACGGATACAGAAATATTAAGTCTCAATCCATATTTTTTCAATCTGTCGAAAACTAATTTTACGTGTTTTTCGTGTTCTTCTTCTGTAGTTGATGCAATTAAAACATCGTCCAAATATGGGAACACAAAATTTAGTCCTCTAAATACCTCATTGATAAATCTTTGAAAGGTAGACTGAGCGTTACGCAAGCCAAAACTCATTACATTAAATTCATACAAGCCGAAGGGTGTTATTATAGCAGTTTTTGGCTTATCAGCTTCATGAATAGGAATTTGGGAATATGCTTTATGCAAATCAATTTCTAAAAATATTTGAGTATTCTTCAAAATGTGGTTAAAATCTTCTAATAGAGGTATAGGATAACGATCTGGTATTGTTTGAGCGTTCAAACGTCGGTAATCTTCCCGTGGTCGAAAGGAACCATCTTTCTGAGGCACCATGTGAAGAGGGCTGGCCCATTGCGATTTAGATGACCGAATGATATCATTTTCTAACATGTACCGGAATCCTTGTTTCGCTATATGTAATCGCTTGGAATCCAGTTGTCTAGCTTTAGAATAAGTAGGTTGCCCTTTTGTTGTGATATAATGCTCAACACCGTGTTCAAATTTAGATACTATTAAATTAGGTTTAGTTAAATTTGGGTATTGTAGTAAAAAATTAGCATATTTAGAATTTTTATGCAAAGTACTGATAACATCATCAACAGATACTGTTGTTATGTGGTGGCTAACGGACAGATTAGTTATTCCATCACTAAGTTGTTTATTATGAATATTTATTAAAAGTTTAAATTCATTCAAAAAGTCAGCTTCGATTATAGCTTTATCAACCTTAGCTAATATAAAAAGAAATGTAAATTCTTTTCTAAGTCCTAAATTTAAGTTTAAAATTTTAACTCCATAAGTAGGAATTTCCGTTCCATTAGCTGCTTATTAGTTTAAAATCATCTACTGTTTTATTTCGATGAGCTGCAGGAATAAGACTAATATCAGCTCCTGAATCCACTAAGAACCGCAGTCCTGTGTTTTTGTCCTTTACAAATAAACGAAACTTGCGGCTTTCATTAATATCAGCAACAGTGGTAGCCGCTAATCCTGTTGCATTATGGCGTTTTCCGACTTTTCTTTCCAAGTACAAGGCGAGGAACATTTCTCAGGTCGACAACGATCACCAAATTTAAAATGATAAAAGCAATATTTACCTTTCGGGTTAAATCGCTTAGTTGAACGACTGCGACTTCGCGATATATTCCGATGATTATTCCTAAATTTGGATCTAGATCGGTCATTTATTTGCATCGAATCAATTCTTTGTTCTAATGCAGCTATTCTTGCAAGTATAGCATCATTATAGCTAACATTTGGCAAAATAGCACAAACTTCTTTTTCAGATTTCATCTCATGAATTTTGTCAGCCATAGTAGTCAGTTTTACTAAACTTTCTTCACTTACAAGAAGAATGTTTCGAATGAAATCAGGCATTTTATCGAACCATAAAGATTTTAACACTTTTTCTGAAAAATCGTCCGCTCCAAAATTTTTCATCTTCCGCAAAAGCTCACTTGGCTTGTAATCGCCAAGGTCTAATCCAGTAACTATGCGCTGAATTCTCTTGTTTTCGCTTTCCTTGAACATATTTAAAAGTCTTTCTTTCGCCCCAATGCATATTTATCAGGCTTAGTATCCTTGATAATATCCCATATATTCTCAACATACTTCGGTTCAAGCTGGGGTATCAAATAGTTAAATTTAGTTTCTTCAGTGGAGATTTTATTTATTTGAAACTAGGCTTCTACTTGATAAAACAAAATGTCTGGTTTTTCTCGTCAAAATGGTGGAATTTTAATGCTTACTTTATTCGCTTCGGCATCCATAACAGTAGGTACACTACCATCTTTCGTAGACATCTTAATATATATATATATATATATCCGGGTCTCCAATATTACGTTTCCTGGCTTAGGTACGTAAAACGTAAGTCACTAAAAATGCAACATTGAAACAACAAAGCCAGCAATCAAATTCGATCTTAAAACATTATAAATTAATTTCCAGACATGATATCCAAAAACGCATTTCAAGAACACGTTGTTTATTTTCAACAGTCAAAGTCACGGTTACACTGTAACATACAATAATCGATTCTTACATATGAAATAAAAATAGACATGTAAAGTGTTTTTTTTTTTTTTTTAACTTATTTAACTTACAAATACATTTTCTACTATTTACAAATCACAATATTACCCTTATTTTATTTTATTTAAATTAATATATATATTTTTTGTTCTTGAGAAAACAATATTTAACTGAATTCGATTCTTAATTTCAAACTTGTCTCTTCTCTCGAGCTGGTATCGTTATCTAGGAAATGCAAAATAAACAATCTCTATTTTCCCAACACTCCCATAAGCAGGTATATATGTACCTGTGTTTATTGGAGCATACACTGTAAAAAAATTTGTGTAACTTTACTCAACAATGTTGAGGCAGCCTACTTGCCACAACTATGTTGAGAAACATCTGTACTTGCGTAATCTTTGCAGATAGGGAAGAAAATTTACGCACTCGTAAAGGAGAAATTTACACAAGTTTTTTGTGTAATATATTCAAAACAGTTACACAAGTTTTTTGTGTAATATATTCAAAACAGTAGATAAGCTTCCACTCTCGCAAACGGTAACTTTACACAACATTGTGGTTTAACTTATGCAGGTTAAAAAGTAAGGTTCCTACAGTATTTGTTGGGCAGGAGAAGATTTATAATTAAGCCATAACATTGATATGACGAGGCGTATACATTTTAAACACATAAAATTTAATAGATGACTACGACAATTACAGATGAAATATACAAGTTACACAAACGACTACATTTTGAAGACTGATCTGTTTTAGCAGAGATAAAAGTAAAGGAAAATTAACAGATCACTGATTGGACAATACAGTTTACAGGTACATGTACATTTACGTGACGTCACTTACCAAAAGTCCAATAGATTGAATCAGGAATACAATGGCGAAATACACCACAACTCTCCTCTCCTTAATTCCGTATACCATACCTGATGGGAGGTTTTCTTACTCTAGATGATCTTCTTACAACCTGTTCAGAAAAAGACAAATTAGTATTTTTAAGTTTTGAATGTTCAGATTTTAGCTCTTTTTTATTTACAGTGCTGTTGCGATTTTTATCACAGTCAATTTCTCCTGTCTTTGTAGACACAGATCTACTGTCGGTTGGCACTGGATCTGGTGTAATGGAAGGATCGGTTGGCACTGGATCTGGTGTAATGGCAGGATCGGTTGGCACTGGATCTGGTATAATGGCAGGCCTCCTACCAGACTTAGATTCTCCATTGCTTTGCAGGTATGGACTCTTGCTATCGGGAACCATGGGAATATTTGCATCAAGGGTGTTCTTTTCAATTTCACCAGGACTTGTAGTTTCCTCCAGTTGTACTCTGAATCCTACACTTTTCAGTTGATCAACGTGTCTTTTCCATACACATGAACCTACTTGACTTTTGTAATGCAGTTTACCTAGTCTGGCAATTACTTTACCTATTTTCCATTTATCTCCTGATGTGTAATTGCGTACTGCAACTTTTTCATTTACTTGGAATTCTCTTATCTTTTTCTTGTTAAAATCATTTTTATGTTGTTTGTTTTCAACATAATTTTTAACATTTGGTACAAGTAAATCTAATTTTGATCTGATATTTCTCTTGAGAAATAATGATGCGGGTTGCGGGACTCTCCCCTGTTGTAATATGAGGCATTATTCGGTATTGGAATAGAAATTCATTTAACTTAAATTGGAGATTTCTGGGTTCTGAACTTAAGGATTTCAATCCTTTTTTAATTATTTGGACATATCTTTCAGCCTGACCATTTGTAGAGGGATGATATGGTGCAGTTAAGCTATGTTTTATGCCTTTACTTTGTAGAAAATGTTCGAATTGTTCTGAAATGAATTGTGGCCCATTATCAGACACAAGGGACACAGGATAGCCATATATGGCACAAAGCGAAGAAAGACAGTTTATAGTGTTCTCAGCAGTAGTATTAGGAACAATGAACACTTCTGTCCATTTACTGTGGGCATCTATTACTATTAAAAACATTTTCCCCATCATTGGACCAAAAAAGTCTACATGTATTCTGTTCCAAGGTGTTGTAGGCCATTCCCAGTGATGATTGTCCATTTTAGGAGGATTGTGTTTTAATTTAACACAAACAGAACAGTTATTTGCTAAATTCTCAATGTCTTTATCAATACCTGGCCACCATACAAAACTACGTGCCAGTGCTTTCATTTTAACTATGCCAAAATGGCCAAAATGTAAATCTTGTAAAACTTTTTGTCTATGAACAGTCGGAATTACAACACGATTTCCTTGTAATATACAGTTATTGAGTAATGAAAAATCTTCTTGTTTATGTCCGAAAAGTAAGTTATTTGGCATCTGTGTGCCTGATATTAAATGTCGGTACATTTCTTTCAATACTGGATCCTTTTTAGAACTTGCACACAACGTTTTTGTAGTTAAAGGTAACGTAGTGATCTGATGAATAAATAAACAATCGGATTCATCAGTGTTGCCAAATAAATTTGGTGACAAAGTTGGTGACATTTTTTCTGGTTGTAGCAAATCGGACGACGGCAGCAGTAAGTCTTCACTATGTAATGGAAGACGTGATAGAGCATCGGCATTTCCGTGCTCTGCAGATTTTTATATTTAATATCATAATTAAATGTTTGTAAGTATAATGCATATCTTTGCATTCTAGCTGCCGAAAGTACCGGAATACTTTTTACGGGTGAAAATATGGAAACTAGGGGTTTACTATCAGTATACAGAGTAAATCTCCTACCATATAAAAATTGAAAAAATTTCTTTACTCCAAAAATTATTGATAACGCTTCTTTATCTACCTGACTATACCGTTTCCTGCAGAAGATAAGGTTCTAGAAGCAAAAGCTATGGGTTTTTCGGAGTTATCTGGCATTGTATGCGAAAGTACTGCCGAAATTCCATAAGGAGAAGCATCAGTGGCTAAAATTAAGGGTAATTTAAGATTAAAGTGGGTGAGAATCCTTTCGGAAGTAATTTCCTGTTTAATTGCATTAAATGAATTTTCACATTTTTTAGTCCACTGAAAATTTACATTTTTACGTAATAATTCATTTAGAGGATAAGCAATCGTAGATAATTTAGGAACAAATCTAGAATAGTAAGATACTAAGCCTAAGAATGCTTTTACCTGAGTTACGTGTTTAGGTATTGGAGCATTTAAAATAGCAGAAATTTTGTCTTGCGTTTTGTGTATGCCATTTTTATCAATTTTGTAACCGCAGCATGTAATTTCATCATTCATGAAAAAAGATTTTTCTTTATTTATTTTAAGATTATATTCACGTAACCTTTCTAGCACTTGTTTTAATCGCTCTAAATGTATTTCATCCGTTTCCCCTGAGATACATATATCGTCAATAAAAACTGAAATACCCTCTATACCTTTTAAAATTTGTTCTATAGTTCTCTGCCATATTGCTGGAGAACTCGCAATTCCGTATGGTAATCGCGTAAATTGAAATAAGCCTTTAGGAGTGTTAATAGTAAGTAATTCTTGTGAATTTTCCTCTACCGGTAAATGCAAGTATGCTTGATTTAAATCAATCTTTGTAAAATGTAATCCACCCCCTAAAGTTGCTAATATATCTTCAATTTTCGGTAGCGGGTATTTGTCAACCTTTAAAAATTTATTTACCGTGACTTTAAAATCGCCGCACAAACGAATTTTCCCATTAGGTTTTACCACCAGAACAATAGGTGTTGCCCATTTACTAGTACTAACAGCTTTTATTATCCCTTCATTTTCTAATCTTTCTAGTTCTTCATTTACTGCATTCCTTAATGCATACGTAACTGTTCGCGATTTACAAAATATTGGTGATGAGTCTTTCTCTAAATGTAATTCAGCTTTAACATTTTTAATTTCACCTACGTTATTTGTGAACAAATCCGGAAATTCATTCAGTAAATTATTTAAATTTTCCGAGATTTGTACTTTGTTTACCGGAACAGTTTGTAAATTGTTTGGGTATATATCAAATGTAGTTATTCAATCCCTACCTAGCAATAAAGGAAAATTGTCTTTTTTAACTAAATATAACTTAACATTCCTAGTTTTATTTTCGTAAGTTACATTTACTCTAACAAATCCCTCGGGCAGGAAAATTTCTCTAGTAGCTGTTTTTAATTGTACATCAACAGGAAACATTTTATGTTCTGGAAATAATCTCCGAAAATGATTTATCGGTACAGCGGAAATCGCTGATCCTGTATCGAGCTCCATTTCTGCTTTAGCACTATTTTCTATCAAAACCCAAATTTTTATAGGTTTAGTGCCTTCAGATTGTAATGACAAAATGTCTACAGTATCAAGAACGTTTACACTTTTCCTTTGAGTAACATTGTTTTGTGCGTTCCGACACACCTTACTCAAATGACCACGTTTTTTACAAAAATTGCAAACTGCATTAATAAATTTACAAACATTTACTAAATGAGAGCTATTTCCACAACGATAACAATGAGTTTTACTTTTATTTGCACTCGCAGTTTTGTTCACGTTTTGTTTACTTAAGTTATTTTGAGAATAATTTTGTCTTGGTTTCCTAGCACTAACAGAAACTTTATTCAAATACAAATTCTTATTTTGTAATTCTATCATTTCATTTTGAATACTTTGCATAGTTACGGCTTGTTCTACTGCTTTTTCAAACGTCAAATCTTCAACCTGAGACATTAATTTGCTTTGGATTGTTTCATTTTTTAATCCGCGTAAAAATTGTTCTAACAAATTTTTTGACAGCGAATCGCCTGTAAACGCGCAATGTGTTGTAAATTTCTTTAAACGAACACTAAAATCCTGCACAGATTCAGAATCTCCTTGAAAACATTTTCTAAATTTAATGCGTTCTGTAATTTTGTTAGGAATCTTACAAAGATGTTTTGTTAAGACATCTACTAATTCAGTGTAAGTTTTTGATTCAGGAAGATCTGGGAACAATAAATTTGTAAGTAAATTATATAATTTCGGTCCGATAAAAGTAATTAAAGCACTAAGTTTTTTTTCATCCTTAATATCAAACAATATAAAATTCTGTTCTAATCTTCTAACATAAGTGTCAAAAGACTCAACAGAATCATTGAATTCTTTAAAATTTTGAAACATTTTTAATGCAAATATGCTACTTCTAATAATAAAAACATGCAATCAAATAAAAGAACAGAAAGGAAAAAATAAAATAAATGTGTAAATACCTTTTTCCCTCTCTTTCTCGAAAAAATAAAAAATCGCAGACTATTAAAGGTGAGTAATTATCGATGGCGCCTATCCATTTCCGCCCCGACAGTAGACAGAAAACTCACAGCTGCTGCCTCCGATTTACTTTGAATAAACTATGTAGAAGATATTCCGTTCTTTTTTATGAACTGCAGATTGTATTTCTAATTATTTTGAGGTACACATTATTAAATGTTGAAGAAGTACAAGTTTTTTGTGTAATATATTCAAAACAGTTACACAAGTTTTTTGTGTAATATATTCAAAACAGTAGATAAGCTTCCACTCTCGCAAACGGTAACTTTACACAACATTGTGGTTTAACTTATACAGGTTAAAAAGTAAGGTTCCATTCTCGCAAATGATAACTTTACACAACATTGTTGTGTAATGTATGCTGATGTGAGGTAAGCTTCCTCTCACGCATATGGTAACTTTACACATTATTGTTGTGTAACGTATGCATATCTGTAGGTAAGATTCCTCTCTGACAAACGGTAACTTTACACAACATTGTTTTGTAAGGTATTTAGGTTAATAGGTAAGGTCCCACTCTCGTAGACGTTAATTTTACACAACATTGTTGTGTAACGTATGGATCATAAGATAAGGATCCACTGTCAAAAACGATAACTTTACATAAAATTGTTGCGTAACGTATGCACATCAGTATTTAAGTTTCCTCTCTCGCAAACGGCAACTTTACACAAGATTGTTGTATAACGTATGCAGATCAGTAGGAATTTCCACTCCCACAAATGATAACTTTACACAACAATGTTGTGTAACGTATGCAGATCAGTAGGAAAGGTTCCACTGTGACAAACGGTAAGTTTACACAACATTGTTGTGCAATGTATGCAGATCAGTAGGTAAAGTTCCACTCTGCCAAACGGTAATTTTATGTAACATTTTTGTGTAACGTGCGCATATTAGTAGGTAAGGTTTCAACATTGTAGTGGGGCGTAAGTATCAGTAGGTAAGATTTCACTTTCAAAAACGGTTACCACATACAAGGATGTTCTACAACCTATTTTGATCAATAGGTAAGGTCGTAGTAATGCGATTGGGGACTTAACAAAAGTTTATTAATCTCTAATTATGATGCCTTATTGACACCCTAATTATTGATCTGTATAACATTTGTAGATCAATAATTAGGGTTCCACACTTATGTTCGGTAATTTCACACAACTTTTTTTTATAAGTTATGCAGGCGCGTAGGGCACATTTTAATCTTGTGTTCGATTACTGTACATAACTTTGATGCGTAGGATACAGAGACCAGTAGTTAAAGTCCAACTTTTCATTCAGAGACTTTATGCCAATTTTATTGTTTTAAGTAGGTGTCTACCCATTTAAAACAATAAAATTGCATAAAATCAGCATTTTAAGCCAGTAAATAAGGTTTCATTTTGGAAATTCTGAAAGTTTACCCTTCTTTACACACACACACACACACACACACAAAAATATATATATATATATATATATATATATTTATATATATATATATATAATATATATATATAATATAATATATAATATAATATATATATATATATATATATATATATATATATATATATATATATATATATATATAAATGTAGGATGATGGTGGACATCCATCCTCATAAATTTTTAGTAGATTACCGTCTTAGAATTATGAATAATTACATACTTTTGAATTAAATGTATCAATATATTAAATTTTCTTAAAAAGTATTTAAATTTAAAATATTCTTAAAAAAAAAAAAAAAAAAAAAAAAAAAAACATTAAATTGTTTAATGCAAAACTAGTTTTAATTTTCCCTCTCAATTTTACATTCTTATTAGCTCAATTAAACAGTTAAAACATATTTAGGTTATGAATGATGTTAATAAGAATGAACCACAGAAATGGTGTTTTGCAGCAATAAGTAAAAAACTTTAAACAAACACCATAAAATGCAACAAATTCGCAACATTTGCTTCGGGTCTGCGTTGCAGCTTTGATTGCAGTACTCGTGCCTATTTTGTTGGCCTGACAAAGGGTCGTCTGTTTTTTCGACCAGGAACAACTGTTGCGAGTTTATTGCATTTTATGGTGTTTATTCATTTTTTTTTTTTTTTTTTTTTTTTTCGTTTATGAAGAATTATGTTGTTAATTTATTGATAAGTGATTTTTCTTTAAATATATACATTTGTTTCAATACAGAAATTTCATGCAAATTTTAACATGCAAACAAAATCTTTAAAAACTGATTAATCAATCGACAAAGTAATACCCATATTTGTTTAGAACGTGCTGTTTAAGTATAATAATGTAAAATCAATGGCGAAAAAAAAAAATTAAAACTAGTCTGCATGCTCTTTGAGAAATTTGTATTTTTTTTTTTTTTTTTTTTTTTTTTGACAGTTGCATATGAATATTTAATTTTATAATTCTGAAAACCAATAGATATATATATATATAAAAAGAACTATAATGTCTGTCATCCTATTAAACATAGAGGTATTATCGAATATACTGATATTTTTATAGTCATTTAAAAAAATGTATAATAAGAGGTAAAATATCTGAACATTTTTAACTTTTTATGAATTTAATAAACGATCTTTCATTATAATTAAGTCTTCTGCTGGCATGGTGACAAAGCGACATACACTAAGCGACATAAAAAAAAAAAAAAAAAAGTCGCACTTGGATATTTTCTTTTTCACCTTCTACAACCGCCAATTTTATCGTTTAAAAAGCAAATTTTTTAACAGATTTTATTATCTTGTCCTCCACATACACTTTAGCAATGAGTCCAGCGTTAAAAATAAAATTCAATTGTCAGAAAAACTGTAATTTTAGAAATTATTTCAAAAATGGTAAGAATAAGGCAGTTAATGATGCGACAAAAAGTATTCATTTTTGAATTAAAATCAAAAAATATTTTAATACGTGAGATGATAAATAATTAAATGTTAATGAAATATTGGTAAAATGGTTTTTAGCAAGATATTAAATTTTTTGGCCGTTTAAACTGGATATTTGGCTTTAGGTGGCCATGTTGTTCATCTAAGCGAGATGCCCGTAAGTTAAAAAGTCATTGCTTATAAAGTCGGTTCTATTACATTTAGAACATAAAAGAGATTCAGAAAAAGTGTTTAGCAGCATAATTTCTTTAACTACAGTGCAGCAACTATTAAACAAAGCAGGTTTAAATGACAGAAAAATTGAAAAAATTCCATTCTTAGTGAAGAGAATTATGAAAGCAAGACCTCAGATGGCTAAAAAAAAATTAAAAAATGATTAGTTAATTATTCGGCTGAACTGGTTCTCTCTGATGAGTCAACTTTAACTTATTTCGAGCTGAAGAAAACAAGCAGATATGACAACGAAAATATCACCGACTTAAGGAAAATCGCACTTTTAAAACAGTGACACATTCTCCGTGCATTATGGTACAGAGGTGAGTAGCGTAACTTTTCAAACAGTCGGGCAAATTTTTATGCTCAAGGGATCAATTAACTCGAAATAAAACACAGTCTTTATAAAAGTGGTGCCTCACCGACTATATTGGAGGTATTTTGGACATTTCCGCAAACAGCATTTGAAGATGATAATGCACCTTACAACACGGCGTCTGTGGTATATTTATTCACTTCAAATTGTCAAAATTTCCTATCCATTCCCATGAGAACCTACAATTCTGTAAGTAATCATATCTTTTTTCACTTTAAGTTAAATCCCCCCAAAAAAATATAGTAGAACTTCTCCTTTACCAGACATGAAAATAGTTCTAATCCTAATCGCGGTCTGCTCGAAAATGTTTCGTCTATAAAAAGGCGGGAGAGGCGGGAGAGGATTCGAAATTTGCAGCCTACAACTCTGCCTGAACTAGAAAAAATTATTTGTGATATTTGGCACATTGAAATTTCTGAGTTTTACATTAAAACACTGTATAATACTATGCCATTGTGCATTAAAGCAGTAATTCCATATAAAGGTGGAATTAACCCAGTACAAAATACATATTTTTATAAAAAATTGCTTAGATCTAACAAATAAATAGTGTTATTTCATATATTAAAATATAACTTGTTTATTTCAAATAATAAATCATAATGGAATACAAAGTGTATGGTTATTGCAGCATTATGTTTAAAACGAAAGTTTTATGCAGATTCTTATAAAGTACTTCGTAGAGTGTAATAAAGCGAATTATTTATTATATCGAAAATGTACATAGGTATCATTTCATACCTTTGGCATTATGCAAACAAGAGACAGTTTTATTTGTTGCAACCTTTAATTTTAAAGTTATTATAAATAAAAAAGATATAAGTAATTTTTTCTGCAGTGCGGCTTTTTTTTTTTTTTTTTTTTTTTTTTTTTTTTTGTCGCTTAGTGCATATTACACGTTTATTATCAAATGTTGCCAAATCACTCATATGGACGACAAATTTATCCCCTAAAACATTTTTATAAATCTATGTCGATAATCGTAAGCTTCTATAACAGTAATTTTGTATAAGATTTTTTCTATATTCAGAGTTCTCTTACCAGATGTGATACATTTCTGCTAAATTAAATACTTACGATGATATTTTTTGTTTTGTTGTAGAGATCTTGGTCTGAAATAGGTCCCATTATAACATATTTACAATCTAAAGAAAATAAAGTGCCATTTGGTGAAAAAACGGAATTAGCACTCCTATCTCAGAAACGGTTCAAGATGGGAGAAAAGTTAATTACGAAGTTGTAGAGCATCATCGATTTACTACGAAAAGACAGTTTTTAGAGATTATTGCTAAAAATAGAGCACTTAAAACGTGGAGTTGTTTGTTCGCAATTTCCTACACTGTGCACACTTGAACTACGTTGCACACTTTGCAGCTTAGCGGATGACACGCTTACTCTGTGGTTCAAAGTACTGTTACTGTAAGCGGTCACATCGATTAGTGCAAAGTCGTTTTCAACCAACTTCAGAAAGGAGAGTGTTCTTAATTCGAGCTATGTGTTGTTGTTGGTGTTTGTAAGCTTATAACTTCGTAAGAGATGCGCTAATTAACCGACTTCAAAAACGAGGAGGTTCTCAATTCAAAGCGTATGTTTTTTTGTTTTTGTTTTATTTTGTTAGCTCATAACTTTTGAACGGATGATCCCATATTGATACTTTTTGTTTTATTGTAAAGGTCTTGGTCTGAAATAGGTCCCATTGTAAGATCTTTACGATCAAAAGAAAATACAGGGTGCCCAAAAAAGTCAGTCCCGACTCTTTTAACTGCTGAACAGCTGCAGCTATAGTCATAAAAGTGATATGCAGGTATAGTAAAGTGGACATGTGCTACGCGATTCAACCGCCTAAAGCGCCACCGGATGGAAAAGAGTGTAGTTAGCGATCCTATCTCGTAAACGTTTCAAGACAGGGGAAAAAAGTGAATTGTAAAATTGCAGAGAATCATCGATGTAGTACGCAAAGATAGTTTAGATATTAATGCTAAAAACAGAACGCTTAAAACGTGCATTTGTTTGTCCACAATTTCCTATTTTGTGCACACTTGAACGACATTGCATATGTTGTAGCGTAGCGGGTGACATTTATGCTCTGTAAAATTCAAAGTATGGTTATTGTAAGTGGTCACATCGATTAACGTATAGACGTTTTAAACCGACTTCATAAAGTAAGAGGTTCTCAATGCAAACCATGTTTCTCGTTGTTGTTGAAATTTGTTAGCTTATAACTTCGTAAGAGATGATTTAATTTCAATACTTTTTTTGTTGTCATAATGATCTTGGCCTGAAATAGGTTTCATTATGATTTCATTAAGATATAAATAAATTACAGGATACTCACAAAAGTCTGTTTCCACTCTAACTGCTGAACGTATGCAGCTACACTGGTAAAAGCAGTATGTAAGTATCGATGTTGAAACTTCTGTCCGTCAGCTGCAATGCATATTTTGCTCTTTGTTTGAACTTTACGCTGCGCAATTTCCAGCGCAGCGGGTGACACGTATTCACTGTAAAGTTCAATATATATGCCTAGCAGAATTTTCTGTTACGAATACAGCGTATCCGTTCCTTACATTTCTAATGACTTTTTAATTTAACGTATGTTCGTTGAACAGATAGTTTTTTGCTCATATCCGATAAAGGCACGAAAAGTGACGCAACTTAAAAATGAAGAATTTGAGAAAAATCAACTTAAAAATAACTTGACTAGAATAAAACTGGCACAACTGTTTCTCGAGTGGATAACTTTCTATATGGAGATGTAACTTTTTTGTTCACATTGGGTGCATTTCATGTATTTTTCAGTGACATAAACCATTTTTTGAGTAATGTCACTTTTCTTGGCAGTTGGGATTTGTGAAACTTTCGTCGAACGTCTTCTGATGCTCTGCTATATAAATAAGTTTTCACTGAAAAGATAAAAATAAAATCTTTTTGTAAAAAAAAAAAAATAGAACCGACTCCAAAAAGGAACTACTATTCAAACGACTAAAAATGAAAGAAAATTGACAGAAAATGGAACTGTAAATTGCGCCTAAAAGTATAAAATAATTTCCTTCGCCGAACAACCTATAACACTACAATTAATCATAACTTTTGAAGTCGGCGCAAAATTCAATAAAAACTGATACCTTTATTCAATACAAAAATCAAATCCTATTCAAAATACACATCTCACATTGTTACCTGCAAAACGCAGCCGAAAACTACTTTGATTCAAGAAAACAAATAAGATTTCGTAAGCAGCAAAAGTTGGCGAAGATGCTGGTATCTGACGTCCTTGGTGAAAGAAAAATCGCAAAATTATCTGGCAAACATATTTAATTTCTTTGGGATATCATGATTATTTTGATAAGGTATATCAAGAGAGTAGTCAATAATATGAAACAACACATCGTACAATATATATTATGAAAATATACATCTTGTATGTATATTTTTGCCTTACGTTTTGATCGCTAAATCCAAAAGCCATCAAGGATGATAGTTATCAAAGTTATACCAAATTTGCAAAGGAAACTCTAACTTCGTAAGAAACATAAGTACCGCATTGTGAAGAATGTTCACTGTTCTATGTAGATGCTACTAATGGACCAATTGTATACAGTGATAAAATAATAAAGAAAACATGAAAATGGATCATTCGAGACAACCGCATTTGTTGCTACCAATCTAAAGACAAACCTTAAAAAACTAATTTAATTTAATTTAATTTTGCGCCGACTTCAAAAGTTATGATTAATTGTAGTGTTATAGGTTGTTTAGCGAAGGAAATTATTTTATACTTTTAGGCGCAATTTACAGTTCCGTTTTCTGTCAATTTTCTTTCATTTTAGTTTTTTGAATAATAGTTCGTTTTTGGAGTCGGTTCTATTTTTTTACAAAAAGATTTTATTTTAAATAAATTTATATAAGCATAATAGACTATTACAATTTTATTTTCTAAAAATCCTTAAATCATAGCATGTAGTAATCTTTTAAGTTTTTATCATTAATTAGAGAATTGTTAATAAAGACTCCTGCAGATCCTGAGTGTCTAAACAATTCCAAACGATGAGAAATCACAATGGTTTGAAAGTCTATAAAATTAAAACCTTTTAAGATAGAGAAATAAAAAGTTAGATGTTTATTTATAGCTTTATAAAAGAGAGGTACAAGAAGTTTAATAAAAATTTGCAGTGGTAGGTCTTGGGGACTAGATGATAAATTGACATAGAATGACCCTTCTTTGGACAAACTAACATAAAAGATTTAAGAGTTTAAAACATATATTATTTCACATTTAATGTTCGCTGGTGTCAAAATAATTCATTTCATATGGAATCAATAAATATTTTGTATTTCTTAATAGTTAATAAACTATTAAACAAATTGAGCATCTGAATTTTATTTATTTTTTTGTAATTAAAATTTGTTTTAATATGATTACATAACAATATTTTCGTATAGTTTAATTTAATATGGTGTAAATCAGAACTGTATACAAAATTCTTAAAAGAAAAAGAAAAAAAAAAACCTCCTGTAAACAATTTGAAATCATTAGTATAAAGAGCGTATAATTTTACAAATTTACCTTAAAAACTCAATTTTACAAAAAATTGCAAAAAATAATTAGGTATAAAAAAGTGCATATTTCTGCTTATATATAGATTTAGATATATATGTGTTTGTAGATGAAAATGATCATTAATATATATATATATATATATATATATATATAAGAGTAATTACTGCATTTGGAAAAATGTAAAATAAAGGGAGGAAGTCGTAAAGTTTTTTTTCTTTTACTTTTTTTTTCAAATTGGGAGCAAGCAGGCAATAACTGAATTGCCATTAGCAGGCTTTGCCCGCTTCGCTGGACATTAAACTTAAATGAGTTGTCAAAATCCCATATCTTTATTAATAACCTCAGTTCTCGCTGTGATTGGTAGAGGTTTTTCTAGCTCGCAACGTGAGGAGTCTGGGTCCCCACTGCCTTCGGCAGCAACTTACCCACTTCTTACTTCCCCTTCCTGAGAGGGTGAGTTCGAAGTTTTGCAAAATCCCACTAATGTACATAATGCGTACACTTAATCAATATCCACACACCAAAATTCGTCATTCTAAGATAATTCAAAGCGAATTCAAACGGAAAAACATGTTTTTACACATGTTTATTGCCCTCCGACAACGAGAAGGGGGGGGGGAGATTTCGAATTTCGTGAAATCCAGTTACAATAAGTGCCGGATGCATATAAACAATTTACGCACCAAATTTCGTGAGTAAATTGGACAAATCGACATCAGGGGAACCCCTTAGAAGAACCCCTGATGTCGATTTGTCCAATTTACTTTCTTTGGTCAATTCGATTGACCCATGCATTCAATTCACTTTTGAGGTTGAACAGGATTGCTCTTTGCCTTTCCTTGACGTTCTTGTGAATAAAGAAAAGGATTGTTTCTCAACTACTGTTTTTAGAAAAACATTCTCAGTCTCTTTGCCGCCGCATGCTCTCTCTAACCACGCCCCTCAACAAAAAATGTCTGCTTTTTACACTTATGTTTATCGTGCCTTACACATTTGTTCTGATCCGTCTAATCTTTCGAAAGAAATTAATTATTTAAAATCTCTTGCTCTCTCTCGTGGTTATAACCCATCTATTATCGATAAAGCTCTATATAAATTTAAGAATCCTAAACGTTCTGCTCCCAAATTAAACGACCACAGTCTCATCCCAGTTGTTTTACCTTTTTATTCTTCACTCTCTTTTAAAATCTCTAAAATTCTTTCACCGTTTGGTTTCAAAGTCATTTACAAACCCGTCAATAAAATAAAATTATCTTCTCTTAAGGATCCCATTCCCACCGAAAACCGTTCTGGAATTTATTTAATTCCGTGTTCGCCCTGCAACTTAGGTTATATTGGTCAAACTAGGAGGCGTTTGAAATACAGAATAAATGAGCACCGTCGGAATGTTCGTAAAGAAGAGGATTACCAAATCTTCTATTGCTTCCCACTGTTGGTCTCAAGGTCATCGTTTTGATTTTTCCAAAACTAACATAATTTCATCTCCTGTCTGTTCCTCCCATTTGGATATTCATGAAGCAATTTACATATTTAATAATTCGAAAAATCTTGTTAATGATATTTCTTCCACTCCATTCTTCTCTGATGCTTGGAAATTACTCACGTAACTTAGATTTGCGTTTAATTTTTGATATCCTTAGATTGTTATATGGTTAATTTCACTCATTTATTTATTTTCTTGTACAATTCTACTCACACCAGTTGTTATATTTACTTTCTACTTTGTAAAGTTTTTCTTTTCATTTTAAACGACTTTGTGCGTTGCCGCTTTGACTGCAGCACTCGTGCTTACTTTATTCGCCTGATGAAGGGTCGTGTGTTTTTTCGACCCGAAACAATTGTTGCGAGTTTATTGCATTTTATGGTGTTTATAAAGTTTGTAAGTGATATTTTTTACAACGCCAGTTTTGTGGTGCTTTTTTATTAAAAATAGAATAAAATTGTAGTGCTGCCATCTGTTGACTTTAAACTCAACCAATCAAAATAATTGTTTCCTCTTATCTGGAATGCATATATTTGAATTAAAGTTGTAAAAGATTTAATAATGCACAATAGAAACATTTTAAAACTCAGAAATATAGAAATAGAAGAAATACTGGATCTAACTTCTCAATTTCCTATCATATTTGAAACAAGATATTATTGATTACTGTACATCATCAATGTCTTATTATACACCTTATATACCTGCAAAATTTAATAAACATAAATGTTTTTGCTTTTTAAATTAAATGCGAAGTTAAATTGCATCTATTTTGAAAATTTTTGAAATAAGTACTTATATAAACAATTTGGTTAATAAATCCACAAATTTAGCTTATTTATTAACAGTAGATGGCAGCACTATAAAAAGCTATTAAGGGTAAATGTCACTATTCCCACTTTTCACATTTAGAAGAAAGCATGGAAGCAGATACTCTTTTAATCCGTGGAAATAAGTATAAGAATGACAGACATTGTGTACTTTTATATCATCAGAAACAAGATGTATGTCAAAAATAATTTTCTATTCTGTTCTAAAGCATCTTTTTGCAACATGACATTATAATACTGCCTATTTTCTCGATATTATTTGTTATATCTTTCACTCTATATACTATATTTATAGATATAAGTAAATTAAATACAATTAGAAAATGCTTTGTTTTGTGTTATGAACTGGTTGTTGTATGGCTTAAGGTCAATTGACTACACTAAGGTCCTAGGCCTGTAGGTGGAACGCTATAATTCATGTGTTGTATGCAAGGTTATAATGACACAAATGATAACAAATAATAGTCTCCTAACAGCAAGATAAGAATGAGCTGGAAATTTGGAAAACCGTATTTTAAATGATGTCCATTCTATATGCTTAAAGATTAATATATGTCATTATTCATAAATTTTTCGAATATGAATTTATTATAATTTTCATAATTTAAAAAATGTTTTTCAATCAAAAATATATATGGAATATGTTTGGGTAACTTCATTCTAACACACACACACACACACACATATATATATATATATAATAAAATAAGAATATAAGAGTTTTTGGGAAGATATGTATTAATGTTTGCCACATTCATTTAACATTAGCATCTGCATAAATTGACAGCTTATAACTCTATGAGCAATCTCTCTATACATATAGAACTCTATATATAAACGATATCTTTTTCCGGTCTAATTTGATCCAAATAACCTAAAAAAAATTGTCAAAAATAGGTGTTGCCATTGAAAAAAATGTAGTTGGTGCCATCTTTAATATGTAGACGACCCCTAAGCAAAAACTAACAATACCATTATTAACTAGATGTTATTACTAATCAATTGGCACTAGTCACATATTTATAGGACAGTTTGTGACAAAATTAGTTGTGGGATGGCTTTTTTTTTTGGCTAAGATTATGTAACTATTGGATGTGTGTGTGTGTGTATTGTTGATAATAATACACTCATATTGAGTGAAAATATTCAATGGAGGTTGAAGTGAGTTATATACAATCATATTTTATTATTAGCCAAGTTACTCACATATGTATACATATTTAAAATATTTAGAGTGCATAAGCTATTATTCCTTAGTAAAGAGTATTAAAAATGGGACTTTGAAACTATTCATTGGTTAACTATTTCCTATGTTCTTGGAGACTAATTTATCATCCAAAACACGCATGCATGAATCTCTGCACAAATAAATTCTGAGACATTTTAAGAGATTAAATATGCAGAGGTGAAGAATATTATTCAAATTTGACTTTTCCAATTTTAGGAAATAATGCTAAGTTTTACAAATATTTATGTTTCCTATTCAGTCAAACAAATGAGATATTCACAAAATTCTTTAACATTATTTATCATTTAGACCTCTACTAATAATGAAGCAAAAACATTGTCGGAAAACAAACAAAACAATTCTGGGTGTCATTATTCTTGAATCAAGGTTAATCATTTTTAATGAAAACTGGTATTTTTTTTTTTTTTTTTTAATACTGTACACTGTACAGATATCACACTTTTTGAAAAGAAGTCTTAAAATATTGTTAATTTTTTTTTTTATGTAAACACTATATACATCAAGTTTTTGGTTTTGAAGATATTACCTTTCAAAATTTTACAATTCAAGACAGAAAGATAAACATTTATCTTAAAACAACAAGTCTAATAAAACTAAAACAGTTCTATATTAAATAAATTTTATAAAAAGTAATAAGCTTTGAAATCCTATGAACTTATAAATTTCAAATTACAGCATATGAATTTATTGTTCATAACACAAGAATTGCGATTATAGCAGGGTTCTGTCCAGAGGCAAACCTGGGTCTGTTGAAGGACCCTTCACAAAATTATTTATTCTAAAACAGGACCCTTCAAAAAAAATTTTATCCGAAAAAAAGACCCTTCATTCGCCATATCCTATCGCCGTGGTATACATTTGCTACTCGAAAAATGGGCAAAGGTTGTAGAAAGTAATGGAGAGTATTTTGATTAAAAATTGTCATTTGATTTGTTGTATTTTTATGAAATGAAGCAATAAAAAACCGCATGAATTTATGCAAAGACCTAATAGAAGACAGCGGGAACATAAACTGCGATTTTGACTGATTTCAAAATTTCCTTTTTTTATTATTGATAATGATATGGATTTTTTCATATTTTATTTAAATATAGGGATCAGCAAAGGAGGCAAAGTCTGCTAGTATTATTCTACACATCAAGCTAATGTTATCAAATATTATGGATCTGTATCTTACAATTTTAATTATTTAAGAACAACAGTCAACAGGGTTATTTTGATCAACATTTTAACTATTTGTTTACCTTACATAACTAAAATAATGCATAAATAGAAAACTTGCTTAAGAAATGTTTTTAATGTTTAATATTTTCTATATAAATTTTTATTCACCTGCATCTAACATAACAAAAAGCATTAACAAAATTTTGAACCGACTCACAGTCATGCTAATTATGAAATTAAGCCTTCGTATTTTATCATTTTACCATGTTTTTATTAACTTCGATTCTTGTTTGTTTGTTTGTCAGGAACAAATCTTGCAATCGATTTTTAACTAACTTCCCGACTAGCTAGATATTTGAAATTTTCAGGACAGCTCACAACACGGTGACAATGCATTTTTCTAATAATTTTAGTCAACTATTTCAAGTCCCGCTGCCTTCAGCAGTGCTTATATGATTCCACAGAAAATTTAATTAACTAACATCCCGACTAGCTAGACATTTGAAGCTTTCAGAATAGTTCAGAACACGGTGAAAATGCATTTTCTTAATACCTTTAGCCAACTGTTTCGGGTTCCTGCTGCCTTCGGCAGCGTTATCAGTACAAGGATTGTAATCGATTTTTCACTAACTTTCCGACTAGCTAGACATTTGAAACTTTCAGGACAGCTCACAACACTGTGACAATACATTTTTCTAATAATTTTAGTCAACTATTTCAGGTCCCACTGCCTTCGGCAGCACTTATATTATTCGACAGAACAATCATTTAACTAACTTCCCGACTAGCTAGACATTTGAAATTTTCAGAATAGTTCAGAACACGGTGGAAATGCATTTTTTTTTAATACCTTTAGCCAAGTGTTTCGGGTTTCTGCTGCCTTCGGCAGCGTTATCAGTACTAAGCTTGCAATCGATTTTTCACTAACTTTCCGACTATCTGGACATTTGAAACTTTTAGGACAGCTCATAACACGGTGACAATGCATTTTTCTAATAATTTTAGTCAACTATTTCAGGTTCCACTGCCTTCGGCAGCGCTTATATTATTCGACAGAAAATTTATTTAACTAACTTCCCGACTAGCTAGACATTTGAAACTTTCAGAATAGTTCAGAACACGGTGAAAATGCATTTTTTTAATACCTTTAGCCAACTGTTTAGGGTTCCTGCTGCCCTTGGCAGCGTTATCAGTACAAAGCTTGCAATCGATTTTTCACTAACTTCCCGACTAGCTAGATATTTGAAACTTTCAGGATAGCTCAGAACACGGTGGCAATACATTTTTTTCAATACTTTTAGTCAACTGTTTCGGGTCCCTACTGCCTTCGGCAGCATTCATATGATTCAACAGAAAATTTATTTAACTGACTTCCCGAGTAGCTAGACATTTGAAACTTTCAGAATAGTTCAGAATACGGTGAAAATGCTTTTTTAAAATATTTTTATCCAATTGCTTCGGGACCCTGTTGCCTTCGGAGGCGTTTCCAGTACAAAGCTTGCAATCAACTTTTAACTAACTTCCCGGCCAGATAGCCATTTGAAACTTTTATAATAGCTCAAAAGACGATAGCAAGGAATTTTTTTAATACTTTTATCCAATTGCTGGGGTTCCGGCTGCCTTCAGTAGCGTTTATATGATTCAACAGAAAATTTAAAAACATGGTTTATAAAATTTTTTTTATCTTATAATTATATATGTATATAATTAATTTTATTTGAAATATATATAATAAAATTACATTACAACATTCAATAAAAAACTTATATATAAAATGCATAAAAAAGTGCTTAAATGATATTTATAGTTTGTAACTAATTAGTACGAAGCAACTTTAAAGCATCACTTAAATACAACTTCGCAAAAGTATGGCACCATAAAAATTAAAATACATTAGACAAGTGTACAGAGTAATCATGTCTGTTTTTCTAAAATATATAGCAGAAAACTAGAAAAAGCTCTTTATAACTAAATATGTTTATGTGCCATTGCTTAATTTTTCCAGCAAAATACAATGAAAAATTTTAGGTGGTTTAAAGTCAGTCTTAGTGAATTAAAGGTACCATGACTGACTTTATTTAAACAAACTATAAAAAAGTTATAAGTGTAATACAGGTCACGTTTTTGGGGTTAAAATACTCGTACATTTGTTTACATTTACGAATACCCCTGATGACTACTGGTGCCGATAGTCCAATTAAAGTAAAAATTATACCATAATTCTAAACGAAAATATAGTATTTTTAATCAAAAAAGTTACCCTGTAATCAAAAATATTAAAACACCAGAGTTCATCAGGGGTGACGAACACTGGTAAAACGTGCAAAATATGCACTAGTAGCCATCATACCTTAAAAATCTTTATATTATGTCAACTGTTAAAAAGTTGCACATAAAATGTATTCTACATTTCATAAACATTACATACAATGCTTTATGAGCAACGTCAATTACAGCAAATAACAAAATATTTCAAGAAATGCATATATATTTCCTTAGTCATTTGCTTTACGTTGACTCAATCCAATTGTCATTTAACACATACTTCCTTAATTTTGCTTCTCCCTACTCTTCCCCAATACTTGAAATCGAATTTTTTACGTTATAAAAAGCAGAAGGCTTTGGAGAATCTTGTGCAGGTAGATTCAAATTCATACAGGTTATAAAATGCCTATTTTAATACTTCTTTTAAGAGGGTGACAACTACTGGTGCAGATTTTAGGGGTGACGAGCACTGGTGTCTTTACCTTACATAGATACACATTCTATAGTCGGCAACAAAAGTATCCAAACACTAGCAAAAATTCCTATGTAAAAAAAGTAGAGTTAATACTGTTTTGTTAAGTAAATCCTTGTCGAATCCTATTCTTAGCCTAAGAACATGATTCGACAAGGATTTATTTAACAAAACAGTATTAACTCTACTTTTCTTATACAGGAATTTTTGCTAGTGTTTGGATACTTTTGTTACCGACTGTACT
This sequence comes from Salticus scenicus, assembly GCA_963930645.1. Lineage (NCBI taxonomy): Eukaryota > Metazoa > Arthropoda > Arachnida > Araneae > Salticidae > Salticus > Salticus scenicus. Next base: position 261,648,127 of record OZ005649.1, on the reverse strand, counting down.
TAATTATTTTTTAATTTTTATGTGGAGAAAGTCATTTGTAACTGTTATTAATTAAAATATCACTAGCATATGAAAAAAAAAAAAGTACAAATCAAGATTCATTTACTGTTATAATAAATTCATTGATTCATCAGATGAGAGAGAGAGAGAAAAATAAATAAATAAAAGGAAATACATATAAATACAATGTAATCTCCCCCTCCCATTAATACCCATGTATATGTATTTTTTGTGCTGTGTAGTATTTTAAATCTATAACTGCAATAAACTTCAAACTTCTTTTATATTTTACTGATGCTTATTTAATGCTTTTATTATTTACTTTTGTCTTATAACCTACTTTTCCTGAAAGTAGGGGTGATTGTGAATTCATGAAAAAATTCATGATTGTGGGTGATTGTGAATTCATGAGATTTTTTTTTATATCGGAAAGGAACATATAATTAATTGTAGAGAGATCCAAAATCTTCTCATTATGAAAAATATTAATTTTAATTAGGTTTAGCAGTCATATGAAATTGATAATTTTAGTTTTATTTTATAAATTTAATTATCAGAAAAATTGGAATTCCAATATTAAAAACAAAATAAATACTTGAAATCAGGTAAATTACTTAAACACAATCACCCCTGCTGAAAGGTACAAATTTAACCATAAAATATCCATAAATACAGCAAACAAATAACATCAGCTTATATTTTTAATTTATTTAAATAAAAAGTTACATCAGGATGACATTAAAATAAAAGAATACATGAGAAATATTTAATCAAGACAAATAGAAATAATGTCTGAAGTACGTAACAGTGCAGCTGGTAAGGTACCTCCGATAGGTAAAGGAGCATTAGCAATAATTACTTTCTGATTGTATGGATCAATTGCTTTGAGCACACCAGAAATAACTACACCTTCATACATTTTAATTTTTACAGATTTATTTAGGAAAAGATCTAGACTTTTCAAATAACATTCACGCATCTTGGCAGCCTTAGCTTGTGCAGCAGATCTGGTTTTAGAAAATTTCTTCTTCATGACGGCAGTCACCATTTCTTATAGGAGAAACCTGAAATGAAAGATTTAAATGTTAGACCTCACTAACACATATACATACACTTATATACTTCCATAATTATCAATTATTATTTTGTATATCATTTGAATATGTTTAGTAATTTTTATGTCGTGTTCATCTAAATTTTTCACATAGCTTTATTTTTTAAAATATTTGCTTTACACTTTTTTGCTCAATAATACAAACTCTATAACTAAAAGAAAAAAAAATTGAAATTTGGATATGAAGATTCATTTTCATTTAATGAACTAGCTCCTCACTTGTTTGTTCCACTCACCAACACCTGAGGAGGCTTTGTCTCCCCTTCCCCGACTAACCTTTGTGGGACTCTACCCACCTATTTGCAGCTTTACTTTTCAATGAATAGGAATATTATTAGTGTATAACACAAGACAAAAGCAGAACAATTATAAATATCCCCATACTTGATATCAAATTGAAACACACAATATTTAATACTATATATATTTTTTTAAACGAAATAGCATGTCAAAATTCTGTCTTAATGTTCGACAACTTGATAACAATTTGCTCCTTGGGCTGCACTATTTTTGCTGCTGGGACTAACAATAGAAATAATCAATTTTAGTAAATTTAATTTAAAAGGCCTACTTGGAAAGTTCTGCAAAAGTAGTAGAAATTGCAAAAAAAGCAGGATATTATAGAAATATAATTTATCGCTTATATAAAAAACATAAAAAAATTAAACCACATCGACAACGTCCAAAAATCAAAACCAAAATTTACAACCGCGATCCCATACGATAAAGGTACTGCTATTAAAATTTAAAATGAAGCTTCTAAAATGAATATATGAACATGCCCATTATCAGGCCCAATCCAAACATCTTTAAAAGAATTCGCAGTAATAAGGACAAAATTTATCACCTAGAAACAGCAGGAATTTACAAGATAAAATACGAAACAGATGATAATAAAAAAGGGTTTTATATAGGAATGACAAAATTAAAAAATCAGAATCAAAGAACACAAAACCAATATAAAATTTAATAAAACCAACACTGCACTAACCAGAATTTTTCAAAACAAAAACATTAAAATAGACTTTGATAATATAAAAAAACTAGCAAACTATGAAATCACTGTTATGGCATGAATTGTGAGGCAATAGAAATAATAAGGAACGTGCACAGTTGTAACTAGAATGAACTGCCAACGGACATTGAGCGGTTGAGAGATCTAATTGAGAAGAAAAGAAGGCGTGACTGAAGTGCTGAACAGTAGACACCTGGAATAACGCCTGAAGATGATACGGGCCCGTACCAAAAGTTTTTGTAGAAATTTCCAAGTAGGCCTTTTAAATTAAATTTACTAGTATAATTTGGGAAGTTTTAATTAGATTTTTAAGTACCTAATCAATTCTTATTTACCAGCTTTTTTAATGAGTTTGAAAATCAGTCAAATGATGAAATCTTTCATCTTTTTATACCAAACAGAAAATTCATAAAAAATATTCATTAAACTTTTTTACTTTCTTCTATATTCAATAGAAGAAAGTATTGGATTCATAAACAGTTTCGACGGACTAACATGTTTTGAGAGGTCTAGAACACGATCTGACCATTTTAAGTAAATGTCTGTGTGTGTATGTGCATGTGACAAAAATTTTGTGCCAACTGTATCTCTGGAACTACTGCTCAGAATTGTATATCAATTTATATGTAGATGCACTTTGACCTAAATTACTGCCTTGCCTCTCAACTTTTGGCATCAAACATCCAACCGGTGACGCTGCTATACAGCAATTTTCGCAATTTAAGGGTAGGCTATATCTCAGGTTCTATTGTGAATAATCAAACAAAACTTGATAAGTGAGAAAATCATTATGAGACATTATATTGATTTAAATTGAATGCTTATCGGCCAGCAGTTGGCACTGCTATATAGCAATTTCCACAATTTCAGAGAAGGCTATATCTCAGGAATTACTGTACAGAATTGCATATAAATTTATATGTAGATGAGCCTCGACCTAAATTAGTACCTATCAACTTTTGGTGTCAAAACCTCAACAGGTGGCACTGCTATACAGCAATATCTGCAATTTAAGGGAAGGCTATATCTCAGGTTTTATTACGTATCATCAAACAAAATTTGATATGTGAGAAGGCCATTATGAGACATTATGCTGATTCAATTCGGATGTTTATATAGGCCAATAGGTGACACTGCTATACTGCAAATTTCCTTGGTAATCGGAAGGCTATATCTCAAATTTTATGGCATTTAACTGTACAAAACGTGAATGTGGGATAATCATTATGAAAACACATTTTTAAGATGTTATTTATAGACAATAAACCTGTCTTTCTTAGATATTTAGTGTCAGTTTTCTCTAAGATGAAAATCATTTGCATTCATTATGTTAAGATAAAATAGTTTTAATAAATTATTTGCACTTAGTAAATTTGTATAGCAAAAATGTAAAAGAAAGTCTTGTGGTGCCCACAACATACTAGTTTTTTATTATTATTAATTTATACTTTCAAGCAAGGGTTAGAAAAAAGTAGTTGTTAGTCGTATTTTGCGACCAGATTTTTCATTTTGACACTTAGAATTCCAATCCTAGATGCCATATTTGACGCCTGGATTTTTCTCTCATCATACCTAATAATTTTCCTGATCCCATCAACTAGTTGCAATATAAACAAGTCTATTTCATTCAGTGTTAGAAATAAGAATTTTGAAACTAGGCGTCAAAATGATGCCTGGATTAAATTTTTTGGGCGTCAAAATGGAAAATCTAGGTGCCATCTATAATTAAATTTGTATATTAAAAAAAATAATAATAATAAAGCATCAACTTGTAAATAATACATGCAAGATTATATAAAACATATTTATGTAATGAATGTAATTACCTTGACAATATTAAACATATTTAAAATCGCAAATTCATTCTACACCCAGAAGATACATCATTCCACCACAATTTAATAGCATTTTCTGGGCAGAAATCTTCCAATTTAGGGCTGTTTAATTTAATCATTAACAAATCGTCAACTACTTTCATAGAGATATGATTTCTTAAATCATTTTTTATTAGGTTCAATTGACTGAAACAGACTTGTTTATAGTCTGATGGGATTTGGAAAATTATTAGGTATGATGAGGAAAAAATCCAGGCGTCAAATATGGCACCTATGATTGGAATTCTAGGCGTCAAAATGAAAAAACTGGTCACAAAATGCGACTGACGACCGCTTATTTCTAACCCTGATTTCATTGTATTCCTCAATCCTGCCACTGAAGTCATAGATGATCGACTGTTGAAATCAAACTTATAGCAGCGATTTTTCAATGACAGATATTGATTGATTGTTACTGTTAGAGGACTGAGCTTACTATGCTTATATTACAGGTTGACGTGGCGAGCAACCATTCAACATAATGTTTGGAGCGAGTAGCAGTTTCTTATCTTGGGAATTTCAATTATATCTATTGGCGGTGTAATTATAGTTTTTACATAATAGTTTTATTTTATCCATCATGTATTATTTACAATTTGTTACAGTTTTTATTATATTTCTGGGCAAATTTGATTTTTTTTAAATATATACGTTTAATATTGTCAATATAATTACATTTTTTTATATGATTTTACACATATCATTTATAAATTGATCCTTTATATATGTATTTTTTAATGTACCATATTTTCTGGCGTATAACACACAGACATGTAATTTCAAACTATATTTTTAAATTTTTAGTTATATTCACCATATAATGCACACCCCCTGTTTATGAAGAAATCTGAAATGTACATGCGCGAATTTCTTATATTTTCAAGACAAAAAAAAAAAAAAAAACTAGTATGTTGTGGCTGTTACGCTTGCATGCGTTAACACCGCGCCACCTATAATTTGTATTCTTCGTAAAAAACTTTGAAATGAAGCGAAGAGAGTTTGTGTTGTGAAGAAAAGTGTGTGTTCGGCGACCGCAGAACGTGGCGTCGAAAAATAAATAAATTATGAGTAATTAAAGTCAATTCGTGTTTTAAATAAGCATTAAATTGCCTTTACATGGCCCGTCGAGCCACAGGACCTGTTAAAAGGAAAGAGTAATTACGAGTTTGTTTATTTAATTTCATTGTGAGAAAAAAAAAGTTTCGTTTTCGTAATCGATCGATGAAACAAAAAGTTTTGTTTTAATCATAGAGAAAAAAAAAATGTTTATATCGAAGGATGGATTTTTTTTTAAGTGAAACATAAAATATAAAAGTGAACAAAAGAAAAAAAAAAACAAGTGTAGTGATAATTCATTTAAGAGGAACAAGATTAATAGTGTTTTTTGTTCTCAAGTGGAATACAGCGATCTGAGGTAAGAGCATCTTCATAAAATTTAAAATTGTTCTGAATTTATTACTTGTTAAATTTAATAATGTCAATTATCGATAAATTAAGAAAAGATGAGCTTAAGCTTGTCGCAGAGGAATTGGGTTTAAGTGTAGGAGAGGGTGCTAAACTTGTTGAGTTAAAAGATTTTATTGAGAAATGTGAACATTTTTCAAATAGTGAGTTAATGAAAAGTGTAGTTGATTGCGCGGTTGAGGAAATTAAATCGAAAAAAGAAGAAGAAAAATCAAAAATGGAGCTGGAAAAAATTAAACTAGCACAATTAGAGAAAGAGTTAGAGATAGCAAATATTCGTAAGGAATCTTTACAAAATTCTGAATTCGAGAAAATTAAATTAGCGCAGTTAGAGAAAGAGTTAGAATTAATGAATATTAAAAGAGATTCATCCCAAAATAATTCGCTTTCAACTGTGCATTCGGAACCAGAACTTCTAAATAATAATAATCTGGAAAGTTTTATTAAGAGTATTAAAACGCTTACAATTCCATTACCATCTAAAGCAGAATCATTCAATCTATTTTTTCATTCTCTGGAAAAGGCATTTAAGAATAAAAATGTTCCAGATGGGTCTAAAGCGGAAATTCTTTTAAACATTCTCGGTGAAAAAGCCAGTAATTTAATGGTATATGTGTCTGAGGAAGACATGTGTAATTACGAAAAATTAAAAACAGTTGTTTTGAAGGAGTTTCAGCCGACGGCTAATGAGTGTTTAAATAACTTCCGGAAAGCACAAAAATTACCGTCAGAGAGTTATGTGCAGTATGCGTCGCGATTAGTGGCATCTTTTGAGTATTATTGTGAATTGCGTAAAGTGAATGATTTTAAATCATTATGTGAATTAATTGTATCTGACAAAATTTTTCATTCATTAGATCGTGAATTAATGACACACATTGGGGTTAAGCAGGGTGAATCATTTTTTAAACCACAAGAATTGGGTCGTGAATGTGATATTTATTTATCTGCAAGGGGCAGAGGTAAAAATGAGTTGAATGTGTTTGCAAAGACTAGTGTAAATGAAGCGAAGCGGTTTGTCGGGAACAAATCGCATAATTCACGATTTCAAAAAGTTGCTTCAAATGTGTTCTTATCAGAAATAAAAAATGTAAAATGTGTTCTTTGTAAAAAATAATGAATATCATGCTTTATATATGTGTCCGCAGTTCAAAAAACTTCCTGTACAAGAAAGAGTTAATGTTATTAAGGCAAATAAGTTATGTTTTAAGTGTTTTTTACCGAATTGTAATGTAAGAAAATGCAATACGAGAAACTGTTTTTGTGGAAAACCACATAATAAATTGATTCACTTTCCTAGAGAAGGAAAATTTATCGATTCTTGTAAGGAAATAAAGGATAATTCGGAAGTTGCAGCTGCCGCTGATTCCGAAACATTGAATAGAGAACAGCACGGTGAATTCAATTCCTTTTTTCCTCCTAATTTTCCTAGTGACAGACAGCAAATTGTAGCCACTAGTTTTGAAAAAAACAAAACAAAAAATGTCTTATTGAGTACAGTGCGTGTTTTAGTTAAAGATAAATATTCTCAATGGCAGGAAGTAAGGTGTCTGCTAGACAGCGGCTCTCAAGCGTGTTTGATAACAAAAGATTGTGCAAATCGATTACAACTCAAAATAGAAAAAGTAAATACTTTACTCTCTTGCTTGAATGATGCATCGATGACCATTAACGGTTGCGTAACAGCAACTATTGCCAATAAAGAGAAAAACTTTGAGAAATCCCTAAATATGTTTGTTGTGAGGAAAATTACGGATTTTGTTCCGAATAAAGTAATTAATGTACATATCGATGTCCCGAATTCAATAACGTTAGCAGATTATAGTTTTAACATTCCTGGAAAAATAGACATGCTCCTTGGTGCTGAAATTTTTTATGAATTATTGAGACCGGGGCAAATATATTCTCAGAACCCTCAGCTACTCCTTCAAAATTCTTGTTTTGGTTACATTGCAACGGGGAATTTAGATCAAAGGGATGAGGTTAAAATTCATTGTGGATTAATACGTGGAGAGGATTTAAATGTAACATTAAGAAAATTTTGGGAGATTGAGGATGTAAATATAGAATTAACCAAAAGTAAAGAACAGGCTATATGTGAGGAACATTTTACGCGTACACATAAGAGAAATGAGAAAGGTAAATATATTGTAACAATGCCTTTAAGAGATGATCCGTCATGTTTAGGTCAGTCTAGAGAAATTGCTCTTAGAAAACTCAGATCGCTGTGGAAACGTCTATCTAGAGACGAGAAATACTTGTCGTTATATAAAGACTTTTTAGAGGAATATAAAAACCTTGGTCACATGAGAGAAGTAACAGAGGATAAAACTCCTGATGTTGCTTATTACGCACCTCATCACGGAGTGTACAGGCCAGATAAAAATACGACCAAATTACGTGTAGTTTTCAATTGTTCTTCACCAACAACAAATGGTACTTCTCTTAATTCCTTGCAATTCAATGGCGGAGTAATACAAAGTGATTTATTTACCATAATGGTGGGTTTCCGCCTGCATATTTACGCCTTAACTGCTGACATCAAAATGATGTATAGAATGATTCTTATTGACCCGAGTCAGTACCCACTGCAGCGAATTCTCTGGAGCAATAGCATTGAGGAACCCCCCAAAACATTTGAATTAACAACAGTGACATATGGAACAGTCTCAGCGCCTTACTTAGCTATGAGAACCTTATACCAGCTTTCACTTGATGAGGAAAAAAAATTCCCGAAAGCATCCCCAATCTTTCGTGATAATTTTTATATGGATGACATATTATTTGGAGCAAGTACATTAGAGGAGGCGAAAGAGTTACAACAGGAGTTAAAGGAGGTTATACAGTCCGCAGGGATGGAGCTACATAAGTGGTGTGCTAATAATGATGAACTTTCTCCAAGTATGACAGAGAGGTACAATTTTTATAACAAAGATGAAATTAAAACTTTAGGTGTGTCCTGGAAGCCAAAGGATGATTGTTTTGTTTTCCGAGTTAAAGAAGATCTGAAAAATTCCTATACAAAAAGAGAGGTGTTGTCGACGATAGCTAGGATCTTTGATCCACTAGGCTTAATAGGCCCGATAATTGCTAAGGCCAAAATATTTATGCAAAAGCTTTGGCGTCTAAAAATTGATTGGAATGATGCACTCCCAGCACCAGAATACAGAGAGTGGCATCATTTTCTCATTGCATTAAAACAAATAAATGACATAAAAATTGAAAGGTGCATTGTGATTCCCCAGGCTTCAAATATAGAAATTCATGGATTTGCAGACGCTTCAGAACTCTGCTATGGAGCGGCCATCTATTGTAAGTCCAATGATTCACGTGGCCGGACATTAATAAGATTAATCTCAAGCAAATCAAGGGTTGCTCCGGTTAAAAGCTTAACAATCCCTCGATTAGAGTTGTGCGCAGCTGTTCTGCTGGCAAAGCTAATGAATAAGGTGTTGGCTGCTTTAAAGGTGATGATCAACGAAGTCTATTTTTGGACAGACTCTACAATTGTTCTGGCGTGGTTACAGAAGGAACCCATGGATTTGAAACCGTTTGTGCAACATAGAGTAGCAACTATCCAAGACCTTTCACCAATCCAACAGTGGCATCATATCGCTTCAGATCAAAATCCTTCTGATGTGTTATCAAGAGGCATTGATCCAGATAAACTGTTCGATCACGAACTATGGCTACGCGGACCCAACTTTTTACTAGAAAGGGACTATCCGAGTCAAATAACTGTTAACCCAAAAAATTTGGACGATTTTAGAGTAGAGCTAAAAAAGTCCAACACAAACTGTGATGATAATTTTAATGTTTTTAATTTGGTAACTGATAGTGACTTTGTGTGCAATCTGCTGAATTTAAGTAATAATTATTTAACTGTTCTGCGTATTATAAGTTTTATTTTCAGGTTCATAAATAACAGCAGAAATCCACTTTACAAAACAATTGGACCACTTATATCTTCAGAAATTGTTGAAGCAGAGAAATTTTTATTAAAGTGCATACAAAGTGAGGAATTTTCCGAAGACATTAAAGACTTACAGGTAAAAAAGGCTATAAAGCCTAACAGTAAGTTGAAGATGTTGAATCCATTTATTGACAAAGAAGGCCTGCTAAGAGTAGGAGGAAGACTTGGAAATAGTGATTTAAATTATGATAAGAAATTTCCAATTCTTCTTCCATCTAAACATAAATTAACTGAATTAATTGTTGTCTTTTATCATAAAAAATTTTTGCATGCTGGGCCTAATTCTCTATTGTATTATTTGAGGGAAAAATTTTGGGTTACAAATGGTAGAAATTTATGTAGAAAAGTTGTGCATAAATGTGTTAAATGTTTTAGGGTTAATCCAAATTCAGCACAACAAATATTAGGTAATTTACCAAAAGACAGAATTGTTCAAAACTACCCATTTAATATTACTGGGGTAGATTTCACTGGTCCTTTCTATATTAAGTATAAATATCAGAGAAGAGGGACTTATAATAAAATATATGTTGCAATTTTTATTTGCTTTGTGACCAAGGCTATACATTTAGAGTTAGTCACGGATTTAACGTCCGCAGCCTTTATAGCTGCTCTTAAGAGATTCATATCGAGGAGAGGAAAATGCAGTAAGCTGTATACAGAATATACAGATAATGCGGGAAACTTTGTGGGAGCAAATGCAGAGCTCAAAAAATTGTATAAAATGGTAAATGGACCAGATGATCAAATTTCGGGGTATATGTGTCAGAAAACATTGATTGGCAGTACTCACCTCCTAGAGCGCCAAACTTTGGAGGATTGTGGGAAGCAGGAGTCAAATCCTTTAAATATTATTTGAAAAGAGCTGCGGGAAATTTAAAATTAACCTATGAGGAATTTTTGACTTTAATTATACAAATTGAAGGGATGCTAAATTCTAGGCCTTTAGTCCCCTTAACTGCTAACGTAGAGGATTTAAATGTGTTGACTCCTGCCCACTTCCTCTTAGGAAGGGCAATTACGTCTATAACTGAGCCAGATTTATCAGAAATTACAGAAAACAGACTTAGCCAATGGCAAAAAATAACAAAGTTATTTCAAAGCATTTGGCGTAAGTGGCACTTAGACTATCTATGCCACTTACAACAGAGATCGCGATAGAAATTTGAGAAACAAAACATATGTGTTGGAGACATGGTTATTCTAAAAGAGGATAACTTACCTCCATGTGAGTGGCCACTGGCCAGAATAAGCAAAATTTTCCCCGGAGCGGACAAAAAAAGTAAGGGTAGTGGAGATTAGTACTGCCTCTGGAAAATTTAAAAGGTCCATTTCTAAAGTTTGCCCGCTTCCAATAAATGATTAACATTGTTATTAATTATGAATGTTGTAAATTATGTAATATTTTGATATTTTTTTTTTTGCATTACTTTTTATTTAACATATGTAATATTAAGTGTATCAGAATTTTTATGTTAAAAAAAAAAAAAAAAATGACTGTTAGATTTATTGAATGTTTAATAAACATTGCAATGGGGGCCGGTATGTTACGCTTGCATGCGTTAACACCGCGCCACCTATAATTTGTATTCTTCGTAAAAAACTTTGAAATGAAGCGAAGAGAGTTTGTGTTGTGAAGAAAAGTGTGTGTTCGGCGACCGCAGAACGTGGCGTCGAAAAATAAATAAATTATGAGTAATTAAAGTCAATTCGTGTTTTAAATAAGCATTAAATTGCCTTTACAGTGGCCATCACTTTCTTCTATACTTTCCTATACAAATTCACTGTAAGAGCAAATAATTTATTAAAACTATCATTTATTAAAATTATCTAACATGATTAATGCAAACAGGGGCCAATCTAAGATTTCAAACTTAATACCTATTTTTGTGAAAATCTTAACTATATTTTATTTTTGTGAAAAATTGTAGTGCACTCTTTTTCTTTCTCTCTGTGTGTATGGGGGGGGGGTGTTTGAACTAAGTATAATAATAAAATTAACTCTCAGCAGCTAGTGTGAGGCTTATAGCAGAACAGGAACCAAAATCCAAAACTTACTTCACTCTGAAGTAAACAGTTCAGTAGAGATAGTGTAAGTAGAAGTTGTTTTTATTTGTGTTAGTATCACTGCAGTATACATGAATTGTACCAGGGAGGATAGACACATCACCATACAGTCACCAAAATGTTAAACCACCTGACGAATCAGCAAACAGTACACTATGGCCACAACTTCAGAGCGTGTCTGTACCGATACACACAAGGATCGTTTTGTTTACATATGCTGCACTGTTTCTCGCCCATAACAAACGCTTGTGTGTAGATTAAAACCAACATTCTGTATGATTCTTGCTTCGCAAATCGCATCTACAGAAATGCACGAATTACTTTCCTTTGAAAATGTGCTAATTAAAAATGTTAGATTTTGCTGGGAGGACTAAGATTTTTGTGAAAGTACCGATTTTAGCTGTATGATTTTTGTGAAGATACCTTTTCTGCCAGGTCGATTTTTGTGAAGGTACCCATAAACGGTAGTAAACTCGACCTGTATTAACCCCTGGCAAATGTTTTTCATCTTAGAGAAAACTAACACTAAATATCCAAAGAAAGACAGTTTTATTGTCTATAAATAACATCTTTAAAAATGCGTTTTCATAATGGTTATCTCACATATCAAGTTTCATACAGTTATATGCCACAGAAGTTGAGATATAGCCTTCCCGTTATCGAGGAAATTTGAAGTATACCAGTGCCACCTATAGGCCGATAAGCCTCCAACTTGAATCAGCATAATGTCTTATAATGGCCTTCTCACATATAAAGTTTTGTTTGATGATACACAATAGAACTTGAGATATAGCCTTCTCTTAAATTGCAGAAATCACTGTGTAGCAGTGCCACCTGTTGAGCAGTTGACACCAACAATTGATAGGAACTAATTTACATGAAGGAACATCTACATATAATTTTTTATGCAATTCCGTGCAGTAGTCCCTGAGATATAGCTTTCCCTTAAATTGTGGAAAACGGTCGAAAGAAACAGGAGGCATATTTATAATAGATAGCCTTCCTTAAACTTCTTTTAATGCTCTCAGATAAATATTAAAAGAGCAACTTAAAATGCAGATTCTTTTTTTCAAAAAATTCCTCTCAAAGTGAGTAGAAGGGGACTTAGCTTAAACGTTAGTACATACACAATTTAAAAAAACTTAAAATATTTTTTGAAGAATGTCTGGAAATGCAGAATACTCCAATGAATGCCTCTTAAATTTTTTTTTAGAAGTTTCTCATTATTGCACTTAGTGGTAATTAAAAAAAAAAAATGCAATTACTCCACTTTTATCAAAAAATTAAAAATGTAATATTTTACAAGTAAATAAAAGTAATTTCACCCCAGAATGATTTTTTAATCTACTTTTTAATATTCGATATTTTTTCTCGGAAAAGGGCAAGGAGGGCAGTATTTTGAATAAAAAAGAGGCAAGGAGGGTGGGCCTCCCTGTTGAAACGCTTTAGAGTTATCCCTGTTGCTAATAATGAACGTTTGCAGGGTGATGATCTCTTACGTAAAATTAGACCAATAATGGACATGATCAAGAAAAGATTCAAAGGAGTATTCACGTCCACGAAGATTTACCTTTCAACATTCTCTAACCCTTATCGAAACAACTTCATCGAAGAAAGCTCGCAAACGTTGTGTAGTTTGTTTTTTAGAAAAAAAAAAAAAGATACATTTTATCAATGTGGCATTATGCATTGACCATTTCAAGTCTTATCATGTTGTGCAAAATAATTAGATTCCATTTCTTTTATTTTTATTAACCTCAAATGAAATAAAAAATCCTTTAAAATTCTTTATTTATTCAACTTCAATATTGTTTTTATGTTTAATATTTGGAAACATTTTAGATACGAACAAATTTTCCATTTTTCCGTGTGACGTTAAAACATTAATCGTTCAATGAAATAATGAACAAAACAAATCGCTACAATCATTTAGAAATATTTTAGACAGTCGTACGGTTTTCTTTTATTCCAATATTAATAAAAATCTGAACATTTACGTAAAGTTTTAAGTATTAGTAAATTGTTTTTATTATTATTTTTTTTTCCTTAAGCAAATACTAACAGTTATACTATTTGTAAAATTTTCATAAAGTTGAAACATTAAATAACTAATCAACTACACAAAAATAATTAAGTAGGAAGTTAATAATGTAAAATTTTATTTTATTATTAAATTTATATTGGTTGTATAATTCATATAAAATAACACAACGTGGAATACAAAAGAAATCAATGCCAAAGTCATCTTAAGATCGACTTATATACAAAATAGTTAGAAGAAATATGAATTAAACATCAATACTCACATATACACATAAAATTAATATGTTATTTATTGCACTAAAAAATGGGTTTACTTACAAATTATTCTTCCAAAAAATGCTCCGAATTACTTTATTTTGTAAACAATTCCTTTTGTTTATATTTGGAAGATTTCTGGGTACTCGCTGCGCCATCTATGGACAATATCAATAAAACAAAAACGAAAACAAACAAATGCTTATTTATTTTTTATGATAGGAAAGATCGCTACTTCTCTACTTTTTAATAGCAAACATATTTCATGAAGATTATTGATGCTTTGCTTGTCCCTTATATTAATTTAAAAAAAAAAATCGATTCACAAAATTTTTTTTAATCTAAAATGTAAGATTAAAATATATCAAAGACAAAATATTTCAAAGATGAGTTTAATGTTTCTGAGGAGCTACATTTGCAAAAATCAATTAAAGCATAACAACACATCATCGTTTTACTTTCATTTAATTTATAAAAAAAAAATTATCATAATTTTATTCTTCCTAACATTTACAAAAATATCTTTTAAGTTATTTTTACGACTTTTTACCCAGCAGATGGCAGTACCTCACTGTCAATCATAAAAAAGAAAAATGAAGCGCGCGTCGCGCAAATGAATCTTTTTGAAGCAGACGAATTTTCTCCTGTTTTCGACTAAGGATGAATCAGCGGAATAAACCAAATTCTCTTTATTTTTCTTTAAAACTTTCCAAAGTTTGTTATATATTATCTTTTAGAGTTAAAAAAGATAAAAAAAATATTTTTTCTATTTAAATATGATATTTTCCCCTCTAATTCACAAATAAATGTTAAAAATAATAACAGTAAATAATTACAAAATGTTATTGTCAACATAGCAATAATATTAATTTAATTATCAATGTTAATAATTAGAAAGAGTGTGAATAAATGACTCTTTTTTTTTATGCATAACTTAAAATCTGATACTGCATATTTAAGTAAATCAGTTCAAATTAATTTCTTATAAAGTATGAATATGTAAGAGTGCATGAACATGCATGCATACATAATTCCATAATACTCTTATAATTTTTTTAATTAATTTAATAAAATTGTCAAGTAAGGTTTTAATATATAAAATTTTAGTAAAGCATTTTTTTTTTAATTGCACTGCACTTTTAAATGAAGTAATTTTCTATTAAAAAAAAAGAAAAAAATGTAGTGAAATTTATTTAAATACCTAAAATAGTGTTTTTTAATTTTGTTATCTGCACACATATTTCACTATTATTATTATTACTCAAAGGGGAAAAAAAAAAAAAAAAATAAATAAATAAAAAATGCTTCAAATTATATATATATTAAAAAGAAAATAATAATAATAAAATGGATTACTTTTTCTAGAAAGCTTACTTTTTTTTCTGATTTATTTGCACAAATGACGAATTATTTTCGACAATTCTTAAGAAGCATTTACATTCTGACAAAAGCATCGCTTTCATTTAATTTCCTTTTTTATTCCCCAAAATCAAAATAATTTATAATTAAACTGTTTAAAAGTATTTAAAAAAATTTTAATTTTGATTTAAATTGACTCTTTTTTATTTATATTTGGAAGAACAAAATATTTATATGCTCATATACATATAATTCAATTCAATACGTTATCCGAATGAATTATTCCTTTTGCTTTTCAATTTCCAATACCTAGTCGAACGTAGAAAACTTTACTGGAAATTAAAACACAATATAAAATGTCATAAAACAGTTATTGTTTTATGATTCAATCACCATTCCATTTTTTGTGAAAAGCACTATAAAAAAAACGAAATGAGAAAGAAAGAAAGTAGCGGCATTTGGAAGAATTATTTTAATCTACTTTCGAAGCGCTCAACAACCGACGACATCTTGTGTGATGTGTTTGTGAATCACGGCGTGCAATCTGATATACAAATTTAATTCACTTGTTTCTTTTTACATTAATTCTACTAGTAATTTATTACGCTGGTGAAAAACGACGAAAAAGATGTTTGATTCATACATAATAACCAAATACTTTTAAGATAAAAAAGTATTAAAGTCCTAAATACTTATACGTAGTTGTGGACACATATGTATGTAATAATTGAGACAACTTATCGTATTTGTGCTTATGTGGTACATTTTCAGTGATTTCCTCAACAGTTGAAAGGTTTGCTATAAGGTATTGTACATTTTCATTTTATGTTTACAAATTTTAGGAAAACACAACATTTTTTGCTACTTCAATAATTTATTTCATATTGTTTGTGCGCGATGGCGAAATGTAAATATAAAACCCCGTCTTTGGTTTCGGATTGATTTACGCTTAGTCATATTATTTTAATTCACATTGAAGTCAAGTTATGATATATTTTGTAAAAATTTCCTTCAAATAGCTGATGTTTTTGTGTATATTTTCTACGATTTATTTAAATATATATTTTAATTAGTTCATTTAATAATAAAACGTAATAAAATATTTGTAACATTCAATGTTTCTGTTATTATTTTGTTAACTATTCCAGATAAATCACAGTTACTTAAAAATTTACTTATTAAAAAAAAAAAAAAGAAGAAGAATATATTCACATAATATATTATTTTAATTAAAAAAAAAATATTTATTCATATTTGAAACTTGCTGTTTTCTGAATTTGATAAATAATTAGAATTTAAGAGAGAGCGTTATAAAAGAAAAAGTTTCATATTTTCTTTTTCTTTCTTTCTTTTTTTTTTTTTTAATAATAATTAAAAAAAAATTGCTTTTAATTAAAGTAGATTTTCATTTTTTCTATGTTTTATTTTAATTATAATTTTTGCAAAATATAAAGCTTATAAAATGTTCACAACATTAGTATTTCTGTTTTTTTTTTTTTTTTTTTTCCAGATAAAGTTGAATCATCTGAAACTTTACTTGCTTTTATATTACTTATATTATATTTAAAGCTTTCAACAAAAACTAAATGCTTTCTTAAAAATGACAAAAAATTTGAATTTAAGAAAATAATGCACAGATTAAAGTTTTATGGTTTTGATGAATGGTTAAAGAAATAATTTAATTGTTATTAAAATTACTTTTATTTGATCTTACTCAAATAAAGCTTTTATCATTCAGTGCAAACTGCAAACAATTATTAAAAAATATACTAAATTTTTTTAAATGGCATGTGTAAGTATAATATTGTTTGGCAAATTTTTAACTAAGTTG
Source organism: Salticus scenicus (assembly GCA_963930645.1). Taxonomy (NCBI): domain Eukaryota; kingdom Metazoa; phylum Arthropoda; class Arachnida; order Araneae; family Salticidae; genus Salticus; species Salticus scenicus. The sequence continues at coordinate 261,631,132 of OZ005649.1, read as the reverse complement.
GTACAATTCCTCTTTATTTTTCAACAATCTTTTCTTGTAAAATATTGCTTATACTTTATGACTATTTGCTTCTGTAATTATTTAAATTTTCATTTTCAGACTGAGTTGTGATTGCTATTGGATTTCTTATTGAAAAGATTTCAAATTGACAAATTGATGTAAGTTAATTTAATCAAATGCATTTATCTTTTCCCATGAAATTAGTTTAGCTCAACAAGAAATGTTTTGTTTAATATTATTATTTTAACATTTCTACTATCTAAAAAAATAAGTTAAAAGTTATTAGCTTGTTTTATGCTGTTTTAAAAATACATAGTGAGTTTACCTGCAGTTGAATAGACGTTGTAATTTTTCTGAGTTTTGTAGCACAATTTGGATTTAAACTAATAGATCTACATATCAAGAGCTTCAATGCATTATTAATTGCTGAGAAGATTTTTTTTTTTTCTATTCCATAGTTATTAAAAAATAATTATTAATATATATGTATGCAGAGTTTCACCCAGACAGTTTCAGGAGGGTGCTGTACCCTGCTTGCCCTATGGTTAAAAAAAATAGCACCCCTCTTGTCCCTCATCCAAAAAAATTGCACCCTCCTTGCCCTCATCTAAAGGAATTTCTACCTTTACTGCCTTTTGTTGAAAGTAACCTTCAGTTCTAAGTGAAGATGTGCTAGTAAAAGATTTCTGCCGATCTCACGTGACTGCCGTTTGAAACAATACTGTACATCGTGTTAGCATGTGATCGGCATCAAATATGTTAATACAAATACAAGTATTGTGTATATAATGATCAACATTCACTCATACATTAGTAACAAGCAAAATTAAAATGTAGAGAAAGTTAAAATTTAAAACTTTCTCCTGTATCTGTACCTAAAATTGAATTTTGAAATTAAGCGTCTGGATTTTAAATATTATATGTACCCTTAAGAATCCAAAGCTGCCCTCAAAAATCTAAAAAATGCTCCCCTTTTTTTTATGAGCAGCACCCTGCCCTTTTTTAAACCTGGAGGAATCTCTGATGTATACGTATATAATTTCTTTTTAATCGTCTCTGATGAAATCTGTATCTTAGGGGATGATTACATTCCCCTCCTCAGATTTTGCTGTATCCGTCTGTATCTAGAGTTTCCCCATGACAGTTCCAGGAGTGCGCTGTGCCCTGCCTGCCCTATAACTATAAAAATAGCACCCTTCTTGTTCCTAATCTAAAAAAGTTGTGCACTTACCGCTTTTCGTTGAAAATAACCTTCAGACTGAAGGTATGTTATAAATAAATGTATTGGGCATGACAATCAACTATATAGCAATTTTTTATAATTTTGTTTGTGTCTCGTAACAAGAGATTATATGACCCAACTACAAAATTACCAGTGTTGCCAGATATGATGGATTTTTTATTCAACAATCGCCAATAATTTTTAATTGTAACGTTTGTTTAATCACTTCAAAGATTGATAGTCCATTGTGTATATCACATATTATTTTTCAAAGCTATTGGTGATAATTGAATTACTTTAGGTTGAATTTCAGGTGGAATATTGCATCAAATCGAGTTGGGGATAGTTCTTAAAAAACTTTCTACATTTAAATGTTGAAATGTTAATTTTAATAATTTAACTTTATTTCTTTTTTCTTAAAATTTATAGCCTCATAGGAAATGCATGATCAATCTTATAAAAGTGAAAGCTTCAGTTCTTATACCAAGATTTTAATTTTACAGCTCAATTTTTTTAGTGATTTTCATACCTTTTATCTGTCATATTCATTTCCTACAATACACATTTTCAAAATGAAAATTTCGTTCATGCTCCCCTTTTTGTTTCGGTAAACAGTTTCACTTTCTACTGTATACATATTATATATATATATATGGTGCCAGCTGGTTATGTCTACACTGCTAATCGCCTTCGAGCGTAGGAGAGCGGGTTCGATTCCCACGCTGGCCCTGGGTATTTTTCCAATTCTTCGTATTGTAATTCTGTCATGTGCTATCTGTCTTTATCTGACGAAGATTTTCAAGTGGACTACAAGTCAAGCATACAAATCTGATGTTTATATGTTGTATTTGTGAAAATTTTCAACTTCCGATTTTCGATGAATTTAAACATTAAAATACTCTAAACATGATTTGACTATTTTTAGAAAATGTTTGCATGTCTGTGCATGTGTATTAGCAAAATTTTGTGAACACTATACCTCACAAAAAATGTGTGGGATTTCACGGAACTTTATATAGTTGGATGTCAATATAATATGGTGTTGATTTAATTTTGGCGTATATTGCCTTACAAGTAGTATTGTTATATTGCTATAACTCCCATTTATTTGAAGGTATATTTCTGTTTCTATAATGTATGTGTGCATTAAACTTCATATATGAGATGATTATTATAAAAAAGACTATGCCGTGTATATTGGCTTACAGTTGGTGTTGTTAAGCTGCAATTTTCCCTAGATTTAAGGAAAGCAATTTCTTAGTTTCTATGGTGTACAAGCTCATCAATATAAGATAGCTAATATAAGCTACGGTGAATCATTTTTAATGCTTATCATCTGATAGGTGACACTGTTATGCAACCATTTCCATGTTTTAGGTTTTAGGCAGTTTTCCGACCAGTTATTATATCATAACTATGCAATAGAAAGTTTTGTGGTGACCACAGCATACTAGATACTTTCTCTTGTATATATAATGGTATTGAAAGTATTCGATTTAAAAATTTTTATATGATTGCACATTTGAGCTCTTCTGAATCTGTTATTCAAGTAAGTGATTGTATTTTATATTAAACAACTAATTAATCTTGAATAGGAGTATTATTGAAAAGTAACTATTTATGTCTCATTAATCAACAGTTAAAAAAATAAAAATAAAGATGCAAATACATTACCATAAAACATATGTACACAAATACTATCATTATTTCGTATTATTATTATTTTCAATTAAATAATCCACATTTACAATTAAAAACATCTTAAAAGGAATTTTAATTATATTTACTAAAATTTAACACCTTACTAATCATCCTTTATAATTTGCACAGATATATTTCAGACACAACGTGTCCATCCTCATTGTGCCATGTGACCCCTTTCTTCAATGTTGATCTTGAGATAATAGCGTCATTCCCGCTATGTGGCAACAAGCTGTGTAGACCAATGAAAATAAGCGAAAAGAGCAATGAAGGTGAAGAAAGCTGTCATTCGGCACAATGAGGATGGACACGTGTCTGAAATATATCTGTGCAAATTATAAAGGATGATTAGCAAGGTATTAAATTTTAGTAAATATAAATAATCCATAATCGTTTTCTGCTTTATTTTTTTTATTATAGAGGATTTGTTTTTTATTTCCTACAATTTATAAATCAACGAGAATTTAATACATGGTATAACTCGCAGGTAAACATCTGCTTTCACACGGTCATTTTAATTATGTATTGACAAAGCAGCTTCCTCCAGTTGCAATGATGCATCTTTTATTTGTTCTAGAGGAGACAATAAAGAATATTATTTGCCTTGATAGAACCCATCTTCTGAATGTTTTTATTTTATATTAGTTTTATTAATTAAATCACCACTAATATTTCCTTTATATTTTCTGGTTTATAAGTATATAGATGGAAGAAAATTCAAAATTTCGTTAACATAACGAGAATTGAAATTCATTGCAAATATAGAAAAAATGACAGAATCTAAAAAAAATTATAAATTGATTTGTGCGAACGCAAAAGCGATGCTATGCTATATTACTTTTTTTGTGCATCAAAGATAGTCAATAAAGATTTATAGAAGTTTCTTTGTAATTTTTATACAATTTCTACAAAAGATCCATATTAGATCCGTTGAAGAAAAAAACTGATCCAGATCCGGATATTTTTTTTCTCGATTATACGGATATGGAGCTCCAGCACATGTCTAGTAACAAGTATGATTAAGGTGTAAAGAAAGTTAAAATTTAAAATTTTTTCTTCTATTTATACCTAAAATTAAAATTTTAAAATAAGTGCTTGGGTTTCAAATGTTCAATGTCGTACCTTTAAGAATCCATAACTGCCACCAAGAATGTAAAAAGTGCCTTTTTTTTTTATTAGCCGTGCCCTGCCCTTTATTAAACCTGAGGGAAACTCTGCTTTATCCATCAATCTATATAAATTTCCCAAAATGAATATAACATATCTTAAATATTTATGTAATAGCTATCATGCACAATTCTTAACTTAGCAGAATTCTTTTGTGTAGCTTTATAAAATTCTATATGCACCATTTTCCAAAGAAACCATGCTTCTAAATATCTTAACGATTATGTCAAATTCATTTCCTTGAATACAGTGTAACAATAATGAAATGGATGTAAAATAAATGCTGTCTGTAGATGAAAATACATTGGAATTTTTTTGTGGAATTCATTTAATTCCATATAATTCATAAGTGTTTATACAGTATAGAACCTATTATCTGGAACCCATGGGACTACAAGTATTCTGGATTTTGGGTCCTTTTCCTTTGATTTCCAAGAATTGCAAAATTGAACTTAATAACTGATAGGCACTAATTTATGTCTAGGAGCAACTATATATAAATTTTTATAAAATTCTGTGCCTTAGTTCTTCAACTAGAGCTGTACTAAAATATTTGGCACACACTCACACACAGACAGACATTTTCTAAAAATAGTCAAATCATGTACTAGACATCTCAAAACGTACAAATAAATCAAAAATTGAAAGTAAAAAATTTCTGCAAATCTAATACTTTTTTCTATTGAATATAGCAAAAAGGGAAAAACAACTATAATACGTATATACCCGTGGAAAGACAGAGCGGAAAAAAATGATTGACAGGTTGTAGATGGATAACAACAACAACACTGAATGAAGATTGTTATGTAATGTTAACAGCTCAGAGACACCAAAATATGAATGCCCAATGTCACTCTTCTTCAATAACACCTTCGCTTGGTTACTGGCACCACAATTTCGACTCAGATTGTCCAAAACTGGTTCCATACTGTAGCAAAAGGTCTGAGAATTTCATCCCTATATGAAAATATGCCTATGATCAGGATGAACTGAAAAACGGGACTCATGAAAGAAAAGAATATTGCGCCATTCATTTTTCCTCCAGTTCACATGCTTTGTTGTCCACTCTCTGTGCTCTGTGTCACAACGGTGCCTTGCTGTTAATGTAACACATACCATTGGTTGGTGAGCATACAGATCTACAGTGGAAGCCGGTTTCAGACAGTTTGAGTCAAAACTGTGGTGCTTGTAACCAAGTGAAATTTGCTGTTGAAGAAGAGTAGCATTCATATTTCGTTGTCTTCAAACTGTTAGCATTATATATCGATCTTCGTTAGGTATTGTTGCATGTCTATGACCTTGCTCTGGACTTCAGCCTACATTTCCAGTCTTTGAAAACGATTCCAGATCCTAGACATCCCTGTATGTGAAACTGCAGTGCCTTCTGCTACTTTGGTTCGTGTTTAGACTCCTGTAACTGACCAACAGCTCTCCAAGATTATGAATCAGTTAAATGACTTCATTGAGACATTGCACTCATCAAAACAATGCACTTATTGAATGTCAATGATTTTTTCCTCTTTGTCTTTCATTAAGTTGAAAGCCAAATTTCATTTGCTGCTATTAGAGCACTGTATTTTGACGTCAAACTAAAACTTTCATACTCCAAACATTGAAAATGTGAAAAATTTGCATTCGTGACTCTCTTCTTCCATTTCCTGCAAAAAAACTTTTGGTTATACTGGTATTTTATATAAGACTTACAATATCCTTTACTTATTTTGAGCAGTGTATATAAACATGTACACATGCACATTACTGTCGATGCCATTTGCCATCAGCAGCATTGTTGCCTAATTATCAGTGCCACTAAATGTTAATACTGACTTGATCATAAAAGCAGAACACTATAAGAAAAGATTTTTCTTTAAAAATTCCCTTTTCTTCCGTGCTTTACTTTTTGAAAAAAAAAAAAAAAAAAAACCTGTCTTATTGGGAAATAAAAAATCCCCCAAAAATTGATCATCTAATAAAATCTGGAATTTTTTACGTGGTTGGCTGCAAATTCCAAAAATTTCCCTCGCTACCTCCCAAGAAAAAGAAATTTTGTTTTAATTTCCGATTTTCAGAATACTACCTGAAAAATGCTTTATATTTCATTTTAGGTTTCCCCCCCCTCCTGTATTTAGATCTGAAGTATTTTTAAAATTGTTAAAAAAAATATAAAAAAAAATCTGGATTTTGAGTCTTCCAGGTAATGTGTTCTATATATATTATGTAATCAGATGATCACATAATATATCGGAATTCTTTTGCATAGTACTGATTTTATGTACTATTTTTATGCCTATCATTTTCTACTGAAGTCATGCTTTGAAGCATTTTGATAACATACTATGTTCATTTTATTATGTTGGATGAAGAGTAACCATGTTAAAATGCACTTATAAGAATCTCACCCATAGACTATAATGGTACAAAATTCTTTTATGTGTCCCTGTACATGAGCCACAAACACTATGTACACCAAAAAAGTATTCAGCTAATTCCATTTTTCTCAAATATTTGTCCTAAATTTGATGTTAATTGGATGATTACTCAACATAACAATATTATTTTGTGTAGCCACACAAACTATTTGAATAATTGTATGTTTACCATTTTTTTTTATATAAATCATGTTTTTAATTGTTATAATAACACATGTTAATTTCATTATTTGAATGGAGTGTAACAATATTAAAATACTCTTAAAAGAATTTACCTATCTATTGACCGTAATGGCACTTATATGTATATATTTTTTTTTCTGGTGTGTCTTTGTATATGAGCCACAAATGTTACATATGCACCAAAAAAAAAAAAAAAAAAACTAAACAGTTAATTCTATGTAAATTAATTTTTATTCCAAATTAGATATTTGGATGATTACATGACATTATCAGAAACCTTTTGAATGGTGCTGTAGATTAATTATTAAGTCTATACACACATTTTACTTTCTCTTAACCATATATATGGTAGAAAAAATATTGTTTTAAGGTCAAATTTTCAAAATTGAGTTTTTGTTATTAGTTACACATTTTAAGGTCTCCTGAATCCAAAAAAACATGTTTTAATTAGTTGGTCTGTGTGTGTGTGTGTGTGTCTGTTATCAGTATCTTAAGAAAAATAACAGCAGGAAGTTCAAACTCTGTATTCTTAAACTATATTGTATAAGGATGCTACACTAAATTATTCATTGAGATCAAGCAAATGCTCATGTACAGGGTTATCCAAGAGTATTCAAATACATTACGTCTATAGGGGAAATTGCAGTTAAGTAGAGTTTAACATCTATAGCTGCACTGAACCAAATGAAATGAATGCATATAATTCATATGTGCAAAAGCATATTTCTTGTAGAATATGGTATGCAAATCATCCACTATTCATTTACAGGGCTACACAACAGAACTAGAATATTGTGGGACAATACTTGGAAATTGATGGAAGTGCATTTCAGGTTGTGATGTATTTTACTAATATAGGATTATATTTAAGTGTACAATATGGTGTTTACATAAATTTTAGACAATATACAAGGCTGCCAAGAACTTGGCAAAAGCATTCTTTATTGTTGAATATAATTAGTATAAGTGCTTTTGTAGAGTATTTTACGATGTCCAGGAAAATTGCTCAGGAAACAAATTAATTCTTCATATTCATATGGTAAATAAAGTATTTTTTAAGCTAAATATTCAATACTTGTTTTTTGTATATTTACATGTTTTGAGGTTTCTTGAATGCTGAAGTCAAATTTTCAACATTTGATCTTTGTCAATAACTAATCAATCTAACTAACAATCTAAAGAAGTATAATTAGGGTTTAAAATTAGTTTTTTTTTTTTTTTTTTTTTTTTTTTTAATTTATTATTTTTTTTGTGTTTTCTGAAAAATTGCATCCAAAGAAGAAAACGTAGTTTGAATGTTTGCTCCTCATATAGTGACTACTAACATGGAAAGTTCACAAAAATAAATAAAAATTTTATAAAAATATTTATTTTTTGACAAAAGTAGGTCCCAAAAATTAAAACTGAATCGACTCCTGGACAATAATCATGAATTAATTGTTATATAACAATTTAAGTGATTGTGTATGTAAAACCAAATTGTATTATAGTCATTGAAAAATAATAGTTATTTGACAGTTCACTTGGAAATGTCTGTCTGTTTTTATACATTTACTAGTTATAACTTCATGGATATCTAAAAGAATGTTCAAAATGTCAAAAAAAAAAAAAAAAAAAAAAAAAAAAAAAAATTTGAAAAGTGTTAAAATATTTTTGAGGCAAAAATGCAAGAGTATATAGTAAGTTATGTGATTAAGGGATTAAAATGAAATTATGTATTATGAGGAAATTGCATGATTTGAGATGAAATGATATCTTAAAGGGACTACAAATAACTGTTAACATATATTTTACCTACCTGTATATGTTAAAAATTGTTTAATGCTTTAGTAGAAGTAAATTGAAAAAGAAAGTTTAATATTGACCATACTTGCAATATCCTAGACCTGATGCACATTGCACATACCTAGTCAAGTAAAATAGCTTTATGATAGTGCTGAAGTAGACTTTTTGATTAGTGAGTTTAATTAGTTAGAAATCTAACTAGATGTAACTATACTGCAAAAGAATCAGGTATTTTCCCTGTTTTAATGGCCACTGCTCATTTATATTATAACAACATCAAATAAAGGGCAACCCCATAGGGAAAAAAAGAAAGAAAAAGATTATGTTAAATTTAAGTCATGAATAATTTAAATATAAAATAATTAAACTGGGGGTCACCAAAGCGGGAGAGCCATCCCTTCCGTGGAGGATCAAAATTGTGATGGCATGTCTCCGGACCACCTCTAGGGGTGTGTCCCAGACCGTCGCCAATTGCCCATCTGCGCAGCACTAGTGCGACGTAAAATCCATCTATCCATCTATCAAATAATTAAAATTATATATATATTAACACTTATTTGATGATATGTTAATTAACTTATTGATTTAACTACCAAAATTTATTGTGCAAATTCAAGTTCTCCACAAAGAAATATATACAGTGTAGATAAATTGCTACAAAATTGCTTAACTCAATCTGAACTTCAATCAATCATCCTGTAATTTACATAATTAAGAATTTTTCAATTAAAATCATATACAGTGAAACCTCTCAAGTTGGACACCCCTCTAAGTTGGACGCTTTTTCTCGGAACAGAATGTATCCATTAACATTATGTCTAACCCCTATAAGTTGGACACTTTTTCTTGGAACCGTAGGTGTCCAACTTAGAGAGGTTTTACTGTGTTAATAAAATGCTATCAAGCACAAACCGTACATATGTGAAAATATTAATAGCTATAAAACACTGCACATAACATTATGCTTTCTTAACCTTTTGGATGTCTCTTTATATAATTTATTTTTTATTTTTATAAAAAGTATAATACATAAGAACATGAATATTGCTAGAGACTTATTCTATATGTGAAAATTCATATTTAGCCATTTTCCTTTTTTAATTAAATTTGTTTACACTTTGTTTTATAAATTGTTGTGCTGCTTATGCACTTTGCTTGACAGTAAAGCCACTTATTTGCAAATTTCATTAGATTTAATTTTTTACATTTATATTTACTGTAATAAAATTTCTTTTGCTGTTAGTGTTAATATTTTAAGTAGTATTTTATTTAAACTTGATATAAAGTTGTTACAATCATCACATAGGAAAGGCATGGAAGAAATATCATTAATAAGATTTTTCGAGTTTTTAAATAAGTAAAAAGCTTCATGGAAATTCATATGGGAAGAGGAGATGGGAGAATAATTTGTGTTAAAGCTAACATTTCTTCTTCTTTAAGCGTTGCCGTTTTGTTTGCAGCACTCGTGACTACTTCGTTTGCCTGATGAAGGATCGTGTTTTATTTTGACCTGAAACAATTGTTGTGAGTTTTTTGCCTTGTACAATATTTTAGTTTTTTACTTTTCAACGCTAGTCCTCCGGGGTATTTTTATTATGTATTCATGTGGTTCAATGAAGTAACTGGGATGGCCTCGTGTTCATGCTAGATATAATATAGGGCGGTGGACATAGGATTCTGAGGGCACTTTCATATGGAGTCGTATGCCATTGTTCATACATAAACATATTTGTGTGTGCCTGCACAAATGCAATATATGCGAACTAATTTTTTAACACAGTCATCTTAATGTACAAATATTATTGGTTTTGTGAATTAAGTTTTCTTTTTTTCTTCCTTTTCTTTTCTGTGCAAAGTGATTAAATTTCATAATTAAATAGAGACGTGAAGAAAAATCTCAGATAGAAGGAGCAGGGGGATAAACGCTCCTGTCCTCCTCCTGAGCCAATACCGTTTTCGGCTGAAATAGGAAAAAGTTATATTGACACTCGTAAAATATCTTAAATTATTATGCAAATATATTACCTAATTCATCTATCTTAGCTCTACCCCACTTCTCTGCAAGCTGATGTCTGGTGACGGTGACGCCCCTAATGTGATTCTTATTTTGTGTATGAGAAAGAAAATTGAGATAATTGAGAAAATTGAGATAAAAAATATAATTTGTTTTTACTACAATAAATACTATATTTGTATGTTTAAGTTATTATGTTTCAAAGGACCTCTTACACACACAAATATTTATATATTTTAGCATCTTCGATCTTTCGGTGCCCAGTGGCCGTTTTTTCAGCGCAAAGTAATGTTTTAAGGTTTTGATACTGTATTTTAATAATATAAGGAAATTTCGTTTGAAGTAGGAATATTAAGTTTAAAATTGATTTTTTCTTTTTTAAACTATGTTTGTTTGATTACCATATAATTATGACTATTGTATAAGGGAAAAAAAAAAAAAAAACGAAAATAAATGTTATTGAGGAAGAATTCACATTCGCTGATTTCCGATTGGCTCTTCGTTTTATTTGGCAAGATTCCAGTTTTTTCTTTCTCGTCTTCCTACTTTTATTCTATCTATCCTGTAGTAGCTAGTTTTGTTGAGCTAGTTCTCCCAGCCATTACAAACTGAGGGTGGGGCAATATCATTAAATGTGAATGGTGACGATAATTTATTATTTATGCTCTTATATAGTTATTGAAGTATAAATGTTGAATTTTTATCACTGTTTTACAATGACTATTTCAAGAAATCACCTTTTCCCATTTTTAGGGCAGTTTTGTAGATGTGAAATTGTGAATGTAGCTGTATTATAGACACTTAAATGCTCTTGATTTATCAGTAAATTTAGATAGACTTTAAGTGCGAAAGCAGAGGGAGTTGATGATATTCTCTTATCATAAAGAAGAAGAAAAAATCTCTCCCTTTCCTCTCCCTCTTTAAAACCATAAGATGTTCATAAATTTTTCGAATATGAGAAATTATTATATCTGAATAAAATAATTTCATAATTTGTATTATTAAAATGTTTATATATATTAAATTATGCAAGAGGAAAATTTTTTAGAGACACCCCTGGATTCAGAGGTTTTGAATATTTTTCTATCTCTAAATTTCATTGAATTATTTTGTTTTTATAGAAAAATTTTCATTTCGAATGCTTCATTTGCCTTATGTATTAAAACTATCCAAGTATTATTTAATATAAGTATAAATAAAACCATGTGATATGTCATTAAAAAGTTTACTCTCGTCATTTATTCTGCGATCAAGTAGCGGTTTTCAAAAAAAATTCCGTGTTAGGTAGTTTCACTCCTGATTATGTTTAAGACATCTAATAAATAACTCTGCCAAAAAATATTCTAGAAATTTTATTCTGATATCTTTGTTATTTCTTAAACAAAACTTTACGATACTGTACATAAAAAAAAAATACCTATATATACGTGCCTTCGCCCATTTAATTTTTACGACCAAGAGCGTTTTTTTCCTGTAAAATGGACAAACCGGTATTTTCTAATACAATTTGATATTTTCTGCTATGCCACAACGTTCTTATCAGTCACTTTTTTGAATATCACTTATATAGTAATCTTCATTAATCGTTTGTACTACATATCTTTTGAAGACTAATATAAAGATTAAGTGGTATTCAAACTAGTGAAATTACGGGCGAAACATTAATTGATGGGTATCGGACTTTTGCTGATGGCAAAACCCCGTAAATTTGCTGCAATTTTTTCTTCTTCTTTTTTTCTTTTTTTTTTTTTACAGAGAAGTATTTATGCAAATCTGTGCATTCGTTCGAAATCTGTATATGTATACATTACACCTCTCAGAAGTGAATAATTTATTTGATTCATTTCAATAAAGTGCGCTCCTAGTTCTTTAGTTCCAAAGCTTTAGGTAAAAGTTAGTCTGAACAAGTTCTGTTTCCCCAAGGTTAAAACATCACCAATTTGGTTTTCAGGTCTCTTCCCTTCTAGCAGTTTACTCACGTTCATTGACTTTTAAGAATCTTCATAAATTCCGTTTACTTTTATTTTCTCTCAAGTCTCTATCAGTAATATTCTGTTGATGCATTCAATTTTCAAAACCGAAGAAAGATTATCTGTTTATTGTAACTTTAATATTCTATTTATAAGGTGTGTTTAAATAACTGTCTAAGGGCAAAACTGTTTATTTTGACCAGTTATTTCAAAAAACCTTTTAAATGTGCTTATTATCGGTTTTATGTAAAATATTGAAAATTTCAGATAGAGCCGTACCGAGTACTCGGTATATACTCGGTATTCGGCGTACTCGGCCAATTTGCAGAGTACTACTCGATACTCGGCCAAATTTGGACTAAGTATTCGGCCAATACCGAGTAGTTGTAAGAATTTCATTATTTTTATGTGTTATTGAAAGAAGTGTATTCATATGAGTTGTTTATTAACAACTAAACTAAAAAATTGTGAAAATATAAATATAGAGTCATTAAACTTTTGCTGCAAACAGCTTTCTGCTGTTAAAACGGGAGAGTAGATTGCCACCAAACTCGGCATAAATATGATTCATGATATGAGCTTATCCATTTTTAGTTACAAGAATTTAAGTATAACCATCTTGTATGTGTATAATATGCAGATATTTTTTTTTTTTTTTTTTTAATATAAAAACTTAGTACATAAATTTGTACAATCTATAAAACAGACAAAAATAGAAAAAAGAACCATTATATAATACTAATATAGTAAATAAAACTTTAGTTACATATTTCTGCAAATAAAAGTAAGACACTTTTAAAACTGTAAGAAAAGATTGATTTTTAATTAATAATAATGAAAAGTAATTAATAATAATTTTAAAGTAATAATTATGAAAAAGGTAAATACACTAAAATATTATTAAAAATACATTTTAATAATCTAATTTGTCGTTATGGCTCAATCACCTATCTTTTTTAATCTTCTAGAATTTGAAGATTAATGAAGTTTGAAATGATAAAATATTTATTTTAATGTTCTCATTTCATATGTAAATTTCATGTAGCTTACATTAAGCCTGAGTGTATAGGAACTTTTATATTATCTAAGAATTATTGAGAATGATTCGCATCTGAGAAAGACATATATAATAAAGAATGAAGTTATCAGTTGTTATGGTTTTAATAATCCACTAAACTGGAAGTATCAAATTTAACAATGAACCTAATTGTGTATATGTTAACTGCAAAAGTTCTGAAACATTTCATGAAAACATGTTGTTTGCCATTTAACTTAATTTTGTGTTCATAAGGCCCTTTTTTAATTTCAAGATGTGCAAAATTCTTCATAGGTATACATCAATTATTCTTTTTTACAGCTATTCGGTACTCGGCCAAGTACTCGGTGCTCGGTTACTCGGCCAAGTACTCGGTGCTCGGTTACTCGGCCAAAAAGCTACTCGGTGCAGTACTAATTTCAGATAAAGGCATTGGTTTTAAATGATAAACTATTATAATTTTGTGGAAAAAAAAAACTATGAGGAAGTTTATTATAATAATTACTCATTACTTAATATATTGTTTGGGGATTTCGTATTCACATTCAAAAAAGTTCACAACCGCTAAATTAATGATTGTTTCCCCAAAATTGATTTTTAATATTTCATTTTGAAATTGTAAAGTACGAAAAATTCACTTAAATTCAAAATGAAATATAAGATTTAAAAAAAAAAAAAAAAAAAAAAAAATGAAAACAAAGATTTATTGAGCTTATGTGAATTTTTTGATTGTGAATACTGAATTAAAAAGAATACATTAGGTAATAAGTAACTCTGATAATTTTTCCCTTTAATACATGGGTTTTAGTGCTGTTGATGATAGGTGATGCGTTCTTTTAAGAACGGACAATATCTAATCTCACTGCCAGCCGTGGCCCATGTTATTCTATGGGAAAATTTGTTTCCATAATTTTTCATTACCTAATGAATTTTTTTTTTCTCTTTAAATTTAGAATATTCACAATCGTCAAATTAGTACTCTTTTTCCAAAAATGTATTTAATTTTTTTTTTTTTATATATTTTAAAAAATATATTAGAATATTCACAATCGTCAAATTAATACTCATTTTCCAAAAATAGATTTCTTTTTTTTTTTTTTTTTTTTTTTTTAATTTTAGTTTTGAGTTCAAAAATGAGTAAATGATTGTGAATTTTCTGAATCTGAAAACAGAATTTTAAAAAAGGCATTAGGTAATGAGTAATTCTGAAAACAAATTTTTACATATGATAACATGAGCCGTGGCTAACGGCGAGATTAGATATTGTCCGCTCCTAATGAATAATTTTCAATTCTGCTTTCGTATTTAGAAAATTCATAAGTGTTAAATTAGTACTTGTTTTCCAAAAATTGATTTTTAAAATTTTTAGTATTTCATTTTGCGACTAGAAAATGAGAAAAATGTATTCTTTGAATTCAAATGTAAAAAAAAAAAAAAAAAAATTTCGAAAATGAGTACTCATTTAACGGTTATGAATTTTCTGACTCGGAAAATATAATTAAAAAATGCACATTAAGTAATGAGTAATTGAAGAAACAAATTTTGATGGCAGCTTTGTCCCTTGCTATTCTACGAAGATTTTTTTTTTTTTTTCGTTTTCACATTTAGAAAACTTACATTCATTAAATTGATTCCTGTTTTTCAAAAATTAATTTTTCAAATAGTGAATATTTTATTTTAAAGTTCTAAAGTGCGAAAAATCGACTAAGTGCATTTTCCCCGCTCAATCCGCGATTGTAATGAAATGCTCGCCCTCTGGTGGGCTAAGGTGAAATTATCACACTACTGCATATCATCATATTATGCAATCGATTTTCCATGATGTAATGGCGGAGAAAGAACAATAATAATACACGTGGCTATTATATTTACTAACAACTGCAGTTCAGAGAGCGCCATCTATCGATCATTACAAACGCGGATAGCCTCAAAATATTAAAAATAATAATAATAATAAATTAATTTTTGAAAAACAGGAATTAATCTGGTTGTGAATTTTCTGAATGTGAAAACACACACACACACACAAAATAAAAATAAATAAATAAAGATAAAAATTAGGTAATGAGTAATTTTGAAAATAAATTTCTCCATAAAATAACATGGGATAAGGCTGCCGTCAATGCTAGGTGAAGTGTTTCCTCAAGCAGTCTGATCTAGGGTGCCTAGATAAAGGTAATAATATAGGCACCCTAGTCTGATCTATCGTCAAAAGTCTTCTACCCGTAATAATAAAACTATGGACGTACGGATACGTTCGTATTTTTAAGAAATCTCAAAAAAAAAAAAAAAAAAAAAAAAAAATATCAATTTCTGCTTTTGTGTATTTTTAACGCTTGTGTATTTTTACCCCCTTATTAAAAAAAAAGAAAAAGAAAAAAAGGTGGTAAATGGAGACAAGCTTTAGGAAGAATACACAAGAAACAAAAGTTGGAAATTTTTATTTTCTAGTGAGATACCTTTAAAATACGAACGTATCGTACGTCCTTAGGACTAATCAGTGTAAAAAAAAAATCTAGGCACAAGTGCAACGTAAAAACAATTAGAAACAGTTCATGGGACAAAATAAAAAGAGAGAGAGAAGGATCGTAACATTTCTGGTGTGGATTGAATTTAACAAAAATAAATTTATGTAGTAGGGAATAAAGAGAGACAAACTTATGAAATAGAATAGAATAACACACAAAATTATATAGAAATAACGATGAATGAATAAAAACAAAAGAGAAGAAAAGCCTATGTTAGCAGTCCTTTTCATATTTAATGCGAGAAATTAAGGCTGCATATCAACCAGATTCACTTATTTCCATTCCCTTATATACATCTTATAGGGTTTTTGTTGCTTTGTATTATAAAGATATGTCATTCAAAAATGAAGTTTTTCGAATCCCCCTTTTTTAAATTATACTCTTTGAATATGTCGCCATTTAGCTCAGAGAGCAACTTTTTCGAAAAAATAAATTAAAAAATGATATTATTGCTTTTAGAGATTGAAATTTGAATCCTTACTTCACTTATTGAAATAAAATATTTATTTATTTAAATCTTACTATTTGGTTACTAAGCTAAAAGGCGACGTGTTAAAGAATGGAATTAAAAAAAAAACGAAATTTTAAAAACTTAATTTTTGAATAAGATATTTTTATAATGCAAAGCAACAAAAACCAAATAGGATAACATGGGAAGGAAGAAAAGGTGAAATCTGACTTGTTAGCCTTAACGTAACCCTATCACTTTTTTCTTGTTACTTATACTTTAACATCTTTGTCATTCACTTTTAGGTTGATTTCTTTAGAAATCGACCTATTACAATCACTTTGTTTATCTATCTATACTAGGTGATTAATTTAAAAGAGTACCCATTAGTTTTTCTTATTACCCTTAAACATAACGGATGTGGCAACTACAGTGGCGGATTTAAGGGGGGTGCTAGGGGGCTGACCCCCCCCCCCCCAAAAAAAAAAAAAAAAAAAAAAACCACTGACATTCACAATTGAATAATTGGTCTAGAATAAATCTGAAAAATCTTAGCCCCCTCCCCCTCCCCCCCCCCCCCCAAAAAAAAAAAAAAAAAAATCAAGTTCTGGATCCGCCACTGGGCAACTATTCTAACACTGAACTATAATTGTTTAAACCTAGTTTAAGTGTGGGAGACAATTTCCAACACTGTTGGACTGTTACAACTTTATTTGTGAGGTAAAACAGAAATGGAGACGCACAATTTTTTTAATCCTGTAATAATTTTATTTATGAAAAACAAAATTTAATTCAAATTTTTTACATTGTCATTCCTACATTACATTCCTACATTACATTATCATTTCATAAGCTTTCCTAGAGAAGTCCTGCAAACATCGATGAATTAAAACAGATCATAACAGAAGAATTCTCGTCAATAACACCAACAATGCTGCGAAGTGTATCAAAAACGTTCGATGTGTTCATGTTTGCATTCAAAATGGTGGTCAACATTTTCTGTGACGAATGATAATGTAAAAAAATTAAATTATGTTTTTCAAAAATAAAATTATTACAGGATTAAAAAAATTGTGCGTCTCCATTACTGTTTTACCGCACAAATAAAGTTGTAACAGTCTAACAGTGTTAGAAATTGTCTCACAAACTTAAACAAGGTTCAAACAATCATACAGGGCTGAAACTTTTCAGGGGCTTACCCTGAATTCAGGGTTTTTGAAAATTTTGCTGTCTTTGAATTTAATGTTAAATTACTTTATTTTTACAAAAAATTCTCATTTTGAATGTTTGATTTGTCTTATAATGTATTACAATGTCTATAAATATTACTTAATATAGGTAGCCATATGATATATCATTAATAAATATCCCCTATCTGCATGTAAGGAACAGTTTTCAGGGTTTTTGCAAGCTAGATAGTTTCACCCCTGATCATACTTCAATATTAGAATAGTTGCCACATCCGTCAGATTTAAAGGTTATAAGAAAAACTCACGGGTACTCTTTTAAACTGATCACCCTGTATATATATATACAAGTTGTTCCAAAAAAGTCCCCTCCCCCCTCCTAACTCGAAAATGTGTCGAAATGGTGAAACACGTATTTAATAAATTCGAGAGGGACCTATTTTGGTTAAAAAGTTAGGACTCGGAAGGGGGGGGGGGGTTAGGGGAGTCACTAGGGAGGGCATCTTTAAAAATTCAAACAGGAAGGTATGCTTGTGATACATCCCTGGAAACGCCTGTTCAAGAAAATGAATTTGCTATAAATAGTTTCGCCCTACGATGATTAATAAAGGAGATACACATGAATTTTTAGACTTTTGAAATGTGGATTTTATATGTATGTATCCCCTTTAATAATCACTGCAGGACAAAACTATTTATACTAAATTCATTTTCTTGAAAAGATGTTTCCAGGGATATATCACAAGAGATACATGTTCGGGCTCGGGCAAGGGGGTGGTAGGAGTGCAACTTTAAAATTTCTAATGGGAAGGCATGTCGTGTGATACACCCCTGGAAACGTCTCTTGAAGACAATGAATTTGATATAAATAGTTTTGTTCTGTAGTGATTATTAAAGGGGATACATAAGTATAACATCCACATTTCAAAAGTCTAAAAACTCATGTATCTTCTTTAATAATCATCATAGGGCGAAACTATTTATATCAAATTCATTGCCTCGAAGAGATGTTTCCAGGGATGCATCACAAGGCATACCTTCCTATTTGAAATTTTAAAGTTGCCCTCTCTAGCGGCCCCCTTCCTCCGGGCCCAAACTTTTTTCACCAAAAGAGGTCTCTCTCGAATTCATTAAATATGTGTTCCGCCATTTTTCAAAATTTCGACTCATTTTCGAGTTAGGAGAGGGGGACTTTTGGAACACGCTGTATATATTATCTATAAGGAAAATTTTGCCATCACGATAACTCCCGAAATAATACTCCAAATCGAACCAAATTTGGACAGTGTCTTAAGTTATCTTATAAATATCTTAGATGAGTTTGTTAACCAAGTTGCTCCACCATTTCGTTTTCAAGTAGATATCACTTGAAAATTTCAAATTGTAAAAAGCGTATTTCGAATTTATTTGAATTTTGATGTATACATAGACCACATAAGTGTCTCAATCAAGTTTATTAATGAACTTTATCCGCCATTTTTAACAAAGTGCGGATGTTATAAACTAAGCGAGACAACTGGAAGTTAGGCTTCCACTTGAAAATTTATAAACATGATAACACTTGAAAATTTATAAACATGTTAACTTTTTAAATTCTGATTCAATTCGTACCAAAGTTGGACAGTGATCTTATCATATAATTATCTTGGATGAGTTCACTGGACAACTTGTTCCAACATTTTGTTTCCAAGTTGCGGCCACTTGAAATCACGCTGCCACTTGAAAATGTGTTATCAAATAACTTTTAATATACTAAATTGATAAAAACAAAAGTTAGATAGTGAATTTATGGTTCAAATATCTTGGATACGTTTGCTTGGTAATTTGATCCGTAATTTTATTTCCAAGTGGCAGCCACTTGAACATTTCTCATTATGATAATTTTTTTAATACTAAATGAATTCGCATCAAATTTGGGTAGTGGATTTATCATTCAAATATCTCGGATAAATTCGCTGGGCATCTCACTGCGGTTTTTTATTTATTTTTATTTATTTATTTATTTTTCAAGTGGTGGCCACTTGAAAATTTCTTATCTCTATAATTTTTGAAATACTGATTTAATTTGAACTAAAGTTGGACATTGAACTTATCATGCAAATATCTTGTATCATTTCGCTGGACTTGTATCATTTCGCTTGTTTCCAAGTTGCAGTCACTTAGACTGCCACTTGAAAATTTATCATAACAATAACTTTTAAAACACTGCAGTGATTCGAACCAAAGTTTGGCAGTGATCTTATGCTATAAATATCTTGGACGAGTTTGTTGTGCAACTTGCTTCATTATGTTGTTTCCAAGTGGTAGCCAATTGAAAATTTGTTATCACGGTAACTCTTGAAATGCTTAATCAATTCAATTTTAACCAAAGTTGAAAAATGGATTTATTATTCAAATATCACGAAGTCCATCAATAACTTGTAGTCACCATTTTGTTTCAAAATGGCGGTTATTTGATAAGGAGAAAGAAATCAACCTACCCTTCCAAATAAGCCGGAAGGATTTTTTTTTTTTTTTAAATCTTGTTCGCTTAAAATGTTTTCGTCCTTTAAAGTAAATAGTATTATAAAATTATAATAGTAATCTGGGGTGGCACACATTACTTTTTCTTACTCTGCATTTCTATATAAACAAATTATTATAATTTAAGTTGTAAGATAGGAGGTGCCGCATTAGAATATTTCTAAAATACTTTAAAAATTGTTGAAAATTTACTTTTAGAAACAATTTTATTTGGCATACATTAGTGTTTTTTTGTTTTTTTTTTTTATGTGGGGGGGGGGGGGGGGAGGTACTTCCTTTACTTGAATATTGTAGAAAATGTGTAAGGTTGTTATTGTTACTAAATTAAAAAAAAAAAAAAAAAAAAAAAAAAATTACTAACTGTACCACGAATTTCTGCGCAGAAATTCTTTGTAGTTTACTTGACAAATTTTGGTTAGCCGTTATATTGATTATAAATTATATGCACATCACATAGTGTGCCTAGTTAGCATGAATAAGAAAAAACCCATAACTCAACTTGAAATGCACTAAATATAGAAATTTAATTATGTTTAGTGCAGTTTAAAAATGCTAAAATAAAACCAACATAATATACTTAAACTCTTTTGTATGGTTTTAGAATGCTTTTTTATTAACCCAGGTTGTCTGTCATTCTGTCTGTGTGTCATTGAGCCACTTTTCTGCTATATTTTGACCCAAGGCTCATCCCTATGAATATGAGTGATCAGTGAGTGGCCCATAAGTATAAGACTCAGAGTATCAGAAAAATTTTACAGTATTTGAAGGATTTCATAACCTTCGCGTTCTGCTTCATTTGGGTTTTAAATTTTAATTTCGGTTTTTTAGTTTTAATTTAAAAAAGATTTTTAAAAAGAATGCTTTTTTATTGGCGTCCTAAAAAGTTGTAAATAAGGCAAAATTTTCTGTATTCAAACCAGTTAAAAGATCAAAAGCATTCATTGATGACAAAATATATTATTATATAGTTGGATGTAGTCATCAATGAATGCTTTTGATCTTTGTCATCAATGAATGCTTTTAATTGGTTTGAGTACAGAAAATTTTGTCTTATTTACTGCTTTTTAGAACGCCGATAAAAAAGCATTCTTTTAAATTAATATATATATATATATACATACATATATATATTGTACCATTTGCCTTATTTGAATAAGCAATTTCAAGTAACATCTATACGATCCGTATTTAGAATATCGAATTTAGACGTCCTGTTAATATCTATGTTTGAGTTATATTCTGGTAACAGAGACAAACATCCGGACCTACTGCAAAAAACCTGATTTTTGGATTCAGTGGCCCACAAAACATCCAACTCTTAAATGCATTCAGTTTCAGAAATTTGACTCAAAAACAAAAACAACATCCTATTTTATGATTGTAAGAGAAAATAAATAAAACTTTTAAACACTGAACATGCTTTTATGTTTTTGATTAACGTTTTATCTGTTACTAAAAGGTATTCTTCTTATTCTACTTTATCTGTTTCCATGTTCATTAATTCTGATCTTCCTACCTGGTGTTTGATCATTGTAATGAATTAATGTATATATATATATATATATATATAATATTTTAACGTTTAAAGTAAAGAATAACAGAAGATTAAATGCTACCGAAAACCACAATAACCGATAAGAATTAATTTTTACTAAATTAAATGCTTGGCTTTTCTATGCTTAATGAATCATTATTATATATATATATATATATATGTATATAGGGTATGTGCACCAGTGATTGACACTTTTAGAGCAATCTCTGATGTTTTTAATGTTCTAGTCATCAGAAAATGTTTAGAAATCTTAAGTTAGTACATATGGTATGAAAGACATTCAGAACCACATGTATGTTAAAATATATACATTTGATAACAATTATTATTATTATTATTTTTATGAATTTTTATTTGACACCCACTCAATGTTCCAGTAATTGACACTGCCAGTTTTTCCTTTTATTAGTAATTGGCACCCTATGTTCCAGTGTTTGACACTGCTAGTTATTCATTTTACCAGTTATTAGCACCCTATGCTCCATTGTTTGACATAAAATGTTAAAATTCTTATATGATTTTATTATTTTTCTTATTTATTAATTATTTTGGGATAGATGTCAATTACTGGAGCATGCCAATCACTGGAGCATCTACCCTATAAGAAGAAAAGTTGAACTTTGGTTCCCATCATATAAAGTATATGATTGTATTCGATAAATTAAAATTACGAAACATCTGCGTTTGATAAGCTGAGAAATGGATTTTCAAATAAGAATGGTGTTTTTATCAGAAACTGTGAAATTGGACATTGTACGTTGGTCAAAGGATATCCGCAATACCTCAATTGACCCGGATGTTTTCCAATTAACATTTTTTTCCGTTTATCGTCCTGAAATAACAAGATCCGACCAGTTGTAAATTTATGGTATTCTAGGAAAAAAAAATTCTGCTTTCTGAAAAGCTATGTTTAACTAAATAGTTATGATCTATTTAAAAGATAAGTATAATCCATTTAAAAGCAAGGTTGTTAACATTAATTATAGTGGTAGAAACTATATATATTAGTTTGTTTCTATTAAACTATACACGTCACTTAGTTGAAGCTAAATATTTTCTTTTTTGCTAGATTTTCATTCATTTATTTTATTTTATTTATTTTTATTTTTGCCTAGATTTCTTCCTTTTGAGATTTAACATTTTCCCATTAACATTTTTATTGTTATATTTGTAGCAATTTCACTAGATTTTGTATACAGCATGAAATTTCCTTAAAAAGGGTGTATTCGAGAGATATTTAGAATTTTTATCTCCTGATGCATTTGTGTGAAATAATATAAATAAATCAATTAATTCGATTTCGGGTTGGGTTGTGGGAATTAAGCCCGACTGACTGCACAAAAGTCCAAGGTCTGATGGGAAGTGCCCTCCGTAGAGGGTCTTTCTAAGAGGTTCTAGCCTATATTTACGCAGGTTTCGGAGAAAACCACGGAAAATTCCGAACGGTTAGGCTGACGAGCGCGACCTGAGATCAAACCCGCAGGGGTGTTTGTGTTCAGGGTTTAACCCTGATTTCAGGGTTTTTACTCTAACCCATCTGTATTTTCATATTTCCTATAAAGTTATTTTTTGCTTTCATTGGTTGTTCATTTGTTATCCAGGTGATATGTGAATGAAATGTAAAAGGATTGAGAGCTTCTGGCCTAAATAGTTTGAGTATTATTTGATATTTTGGGTTTTTTTCTAATTTGAGGCTCTAATTTTCAGGGTTTTTATCTTTGAGTCACAATCACCCCTGAACCCGGCACCTCACGTCTACCAGCTTTGAGCGCAGAACTGCTCAGCCGCTGGTGAACCAATTCGATTTCTGAAGAAACTTTAAATTTCAAGTTAATTTTTCATTGCAAAGTACAATTACTATGTTAATTTTTTTTTTTTTTTTTTTTTTTTTTTATAATTTTATCTATGTGTAACTACAGTGAAGCTTTGCTAAGAGGGACAAATACTGTGAGATCAAAAATGAACCCTTTAGACAGGTAGCCTTTAAATAGAGGTTGTTCAGAAAATCTTAATTTAGGCATTATTCTATAAATATAACGGTTTTAATTATTAAAATTTACATTATTTTTCTATATAATAAATCTAATTATAATAATCTGATAATCTTTCAAATAATTATTAATATTAGTTTGTTTGAATTTTGAAAGCTTTTTAGCAATGATTTTATTTTTAAAGATTTTATTTATTTATTTAATTTATTTATTTTTTTTTATTTTTTTTTTATTTACCGAAAAAAAAAAAAATGTTCAGCTTAGTAACATTTCGGATGGGAAAAGAAAACTCTGTTGATCTATAAATTTTCATTAAAGTTTCCTAGCAAGAAATACTAATTTTAGCTTTTGATTTTTTGCCATTTAAAGTCAAAAATATTCATTCAGAAATCATTGCATTTAAATGTATTAATTAAATAAGGTATTACACAAAATTCCCTTTTCCAAACTTGAACATCATATTTTAGTAAACTACATCATATTGAACATCATATTATCTTAGATAACTTATTTCCATACATCTAATAATTTTTAAAAAAAATTATGCTCGATAATTTATTCTTTTACGCTTAAATAATCATATATTAGATGCAGGGTCCTGTTTTTGCCCTGTTAAAATATTTAATTCCTCCAACAAAATTAAGCAACTTTGATTTATGAACAGGTTTATATACTTCTTCATTTGAAAACTAGTATATAACCCCGTCAAAAATGACGGAATGTTAAATCAATGAACACAGTGAATCAACGAGGGCTTTGCCTGCTTCTCTGGTCACTATATTTAAAGGAACTCTTTTATATCTACTACTCCGATTCAAAAAATTAGAATAATGAAAAGAAATATGGTCAAGGGAAATGAAAATCGAATTTATCAAATAAATAATCAACAATATCAAATATAAAGTACTATAATATGAATCTGCATATTTTGCAGATTATAAAAATGTAAACACATTACAATGAAATAGAAAATATATTTAAATCAGCTAACAACAAAAAATTCAAAATATTAGAATACTTTCTAACATGGTTCAAAAAATTAGAATAATGAAAATATATTGAACATAATTTAAACTCTAAGTATTTTTACTTGCTAATCAGTACTTTGTTGCATCACCCTTAGCTTTAATGACAGCTCTTAAACGTTTTGGCATGTTTTTAACTAAAGGTTCACAATCTTTTTTATCCAAATTCGCCCATATGCTCTTTATACTAGAAATAAGTTCTTTTTTGTCTCTAGGCGCAACTTCTTGAAGTCGTTTCTTCATAATTCCCCACAAATTCTCGATAGGATTTAGATCGGGTGAGTTTGCAGGCCAAGGGAGTACAGGTATGTCCTTCTCTTTGAGCCATTTAGTTGTTGATTTGGAAGTGTGGGGAGAAGCTGAATCTTGCTGAAACAAGAAATCGTCATCACATAAATCCTCAGCTGAAGGAATCATGAAATGTTCAAGAATTTCTTGATAGACTTCTGAATTGACTGTTGTGGAAACAATACACAACCTGCCTGGGCCTTCAGCAGTCATGCAGCCCCATACCATAACAGAGGTCGCAAATTTAAACGAACGTTTTAAACATTCTTTCTAATAAGCTTCATGTTTGAGTCTCCAGACACGTATACCTTGATTTCCGTGAGACACACAAAACACACTTTCATCGCTGAAAAGTATCTTTTTCCAATCGTCGTGATCCCAAAATAGCCTTTGTTTACACCATTTAACTCTACTTACTTGCACGAAATAGGAAAAACACAACTTTTTATAGCAAAAGAAGTGAAATGCTCTCAAGCAAGTGTGAGTAGAGTTTTGAGAGAATATTCTAATAATAAGTGTTTTCAAAATAAACACTTTAAAAGTGGTCGAAAGCCAGTAACTTCAAGAAGAGATGAAAGGCAATTGAAAAAGATTGTGAAGAAACATCGTTTTCGGAGTGTGAGATATGTGCATAGAAAATGGAAAGAAATGGGTATAAATGTCTCCAAATCTACAACACTACGACGACTTCGCAAATTAGGTTTTAGATCACGTGTGCCTAAGATAAAGCCATTCTTATCATCTAAGCAAAGGGCTGCTAGAGTTAAATGGTGTAAACAAAGGCTATTTTGGGATCACGACGATTGGAAAAAGATACTTTTCAGCGATGAAAGTGTGTTTTGTGTGTCTCACGGAAATCAAGGTATACGTGTCTGGAGACTCAAACATGAAGCTTATTAGAAAGAATGTTTAAAACGTTCGTTTAAATTTGCGACCTCTGTTATGGTATGGGGCTGCATGACTGCTGAAGGCCCAGGCAGGTTGTGTATTGTTTCCACAACAGTCAATTCAGAAGTCTATCAAGAAATTCTTGAACATTTCATGATTCCTTCAGCTGAGGATTTATGTGATGACGATTTCTTGTTTCAGCAAGATTCAGCTTCTCCCCACACTTCCAAATCAACAACTAAATGGCTCAAAGAGAAGGACATACCTGTACTCCCTTGGCCTGCAAACTCACCCGATCTAAATCCTATCGAGAATTTGTGGGGAATTATGAAGAAACGACTTCAAGAAGTTGCGCCTAGAGACAAAAAAGAACTTATTTCTAGTATAAAGAGCATATGGGCGAATTTGGATAAAAAAGATTGTGAACCTTTAGTTAAAAACATGCCAAAACGTTTAAGAGCTGTCATTAAAGCTAAGGGTGATGCAACAAAGTACTGATTAGCAAGTAAAAATACTTAGAGTTTAAATTATGTTCAATATATTTTCATTATTCTAATTTTTTGAACCATGTTAGAAAGTATTCTAATATTTTGAATTTTTTGTTGTTAGCTGATTTAAATATATTTTCTATTTCATTGTAATGTGTTTACATTTTTATAATCTGCAAAATATGCAGATTCATATTATAGTACTTTATATTTGATATTGTTGATTATTTATTTGATAAATTCGATTTTCATTTCCCTTGACCATATTTCTTTTCATTATTCTAATTTTTTGAATCGGAGTAGTATATATATAAAAGAACACTTCCTGAGTGAGTGAGTGAGGGGGTGATCTATCAACGCCCAGACCAAACCCCTGGACGTAGAAGCATGAAATTTTGTGACAATGTTCTTTCTATGACGTAGGCATCCACTAAAAAGCGATTTTACAAAATTCACACCCCAAGGGGGGGAGGGGGGGCAAAACGTGATTTCACAAAATCCTTCATATCTCAAACAAAATAAAAAACAGATATCCGTAAAATTTTTGCTTTAAAATATAGCTAATACAAATGTCAAAAAACCAATTTCTGGAATTTTCAAAATTCGGTCCCCAAGGGGGGCGGGGGGGGGGGCGAAACGTGATTTCACATGCGTAAAACGTGATTTCGCATAATCCTATATATCTCAAACAAAAAAATAGATATAAGTGAAATTTTTGCTCTAAAATATAGCTAATGCAAATATCTAAAACCCAATTTTTGGAATTTTAGAAATTCAGCCCCCAGGTGGGGCAGCAAGGGGGGGGGGAGGGGGCTAAGGGGCAAAAACAAATAGAAATACAGTCAGGGCGTTCAAAATTGATACAGATAGGTTTTAGAGGCCTGCAAGTCGAATGAGGATATTTTCGATTGTGTAAAGTTATTAGGAGGGGCAGGAAGGGGGGAGGGGAGAGGAGGGGTGGCAAAAAATAAAAATAGAGTTAGATCGTTCAAAATTGATATATAGAGGTTTTCGATACCTACAAATCGATTTCGGATATTTTCGAATTTGTAAAATTATTAGGAGGGCGGGAAGGGGGGGGCTATGGTCAAAAACAAATAGAAATACAGTTAGGCCGTTCAAAATTGGTACAGATAGGTTTTAGAGGCCTGCAAGCTGCAAGTCGAATGGGGATATTTTCGAAAGTGTAAAGTTATTAGGAGGGCCGGGAAGGGGGGGGCAGAGGGGCAAAAAAAAAAAGAAAATAGAGTTAGATCATTCAAAATTGGTACATAGAGGTATCCAATACCTACAAATCGATTGCGGATATTTTCAAATTTTTAAAATTATTGGGAGGGCGGGAAGGGGGGGGGAGTAGAGCGGCAAAAAAATAAAAATAGAGATATATCGTTCAAAACTGGTGCATAGAGGTTTTTGATACTTACAAATCGATTGCGGATATTTTCAAATTTGTAAAATTATTAGGATAGACAGGAGGGGGGGGGGCGAAGTGGGAAAATAATAGAAATAAGGGTTAGAGCATTTTAGGAATTTTTTCCGAAAGCAATGAGAACCCGGTGCGACATTTTTCCTATTCAGATTTTGTTTCTCTCTTTTTTCACGTGATAAAAATTAATGCAAGTTTGAGAATTCATTATAGTGATTCATTTAAAAATAGGGACCAGCGAAGCGGGCGTTGCCTGCTAGTCGCTTTATTAAAAAAAAAAATCATGAAATTGCTCAAAAGCTCGCTTCGAAAATGGTCAAGCATTTATTTTCTGGCTTGTTGATTAATCTAGTAGTCGTAACTGTGTTTGATTAGAGTCATTAGAGTTTCTGTGTTATGACATTTTTGAAACACCGTTTTAACATAAAATTTTATAAATTAATGCTAAGTCAAATGTTCAATGTGTTAATTGTCCGTTTTGAGAATTAACTGTATAGGAAAAAATATTTTTATAATTATTTTAAGATGTTTTTGTGTAAGAAGAAAAAAATTATAAACTATAAAAAATCATTTATCTTTATTTCACTCTCACCTTACAACATTTTAAAATGTTTTAATGTGTCTTTGATACTTACTGATAAAATATTGCATTTTATAGTGTAAAATACAGTGAAATATACTTTTGGTTCAGAAAACGCTTCAGCGATTTTGACCGATTGCAGTTTCCCATGTTAACTTATGGAGGAAAATTTGAAAGATTGCTTAATATCTTTATCTATTCTCATTATTTAATATGATTATCAAAATTAGGTTTCACCATATGAAAGTAAACATCCGATATTGAGATAATTTACTTTAAAAAATTTTCACTAAAATTTTAGATATTTATTAAAATAAATAATATATATATATATATATATATATATATTTCCCCTCAAATATACATATATGTATATATTAAATATTTATAAAAGATATAGTATAATAAGTAATTTTATAACTTCTTTAAAACTGGATCAAATCTGTCCCTAAAATTCGTCAGTTGTTAAAGTTTCAATTAATGAAAATAATAATGAAAACGAATATATTAGAAGTGACTTGTTAAATACCACCTTTTTTGTGTATTAAGAAAACTTATATAAATTTCGTTGCATGTTGCTGGTATCATGTCTAAAAAAATTCTATTCTGGGAGATTTACTTCAGATACCTCAAATTTTTCTGCAGTTATATTTTCACTCAACTTGCATTTGTGTAGAGACCCTCTGCTATAGGTTATAACGTCGTCTTCCTGGTTATTCTGCAAAGCACCTCTGATCTTAAAAGTTATGGGGTAGAAGAAAGGTGGGTGGGTTTACACACCATTCCATTCTTTTCGATCGGGCTGATCGATAAACTACTCCATCTCTTCTAAAGTTCCATTTCGCGCTCGCTGCTTCACTAGTTTACGTGCGGTTGCGCAATTATAAAATTTTGAGACTATGGCGTGGAATATAAATTAGCAGTTCATATTTTATATTTTGGTGTTTATTACTTCTAGAGGAAATTTGTATTAGAATATCATTTTAAATGAAATATGATTAAGCTGTAACAAATAATAAAATGTTTTTTTCATTTTTAAATTCTTACTCTTATTTCTCGTGAAGAAGTTTTCTGTTTTTTTTTAAAAAAAAGAAGGCTTTCTGCCCTTCTGTGATCCGGTTATTCTCTTTCTATGAAAGTCCTTTCTTCCTATTTCATTTTTCACAGTTATTCAAATAATAATGCTTAAATTATCTAAGTTTTATTTTATTTTATTTTTGTTTTTAAAATTGAATAATAATAAACATAACAATGATAATTGTAAAACGTTTCTTCATTTCCCCCCCTCAAAAACTATGATTTAGCTTCCTTATGATTAAAAAAAAAATATTTGATACTAGTTTTTTAGGTACTTTTTGCTGTACTTTCTGTTGATTATTATTATTACTTTCCGAACACTATAGTGAGGAAAGTATTGTAATCATGTCAAAAATCCGAATTCGAGATTTTGATGTTTCTATACGTTTTGTGGTCCCCTGAATCCGTTTTCACTATTTTTACGATGATGTATGTATGTGTGTGTGTATGTATGTGTGTATGTCTGTGAGTGAACACGCTAGCGTCTAAACGCGTTGTTCAATTAACCTGAAAGTTGGTACGCATATTGTAAGTCACCATAGTACGAACCCTATAGATTTTGGTGAATCTAGCACTTATAGTTTTTTTACAGGGACACAAAGAAAAATTCTTTATCATTATGGCCTATGGGAGCAAAATCTTAAAAGTGCGATAGCATCTAAACGCCTTATTCAATTGAGCAAAAAATTTATACACATATTATAGGTCACAAATACTCAATCTGTATAGATTTTGGAGAATCTAGCACTTATAGTTTTTTTACAGGGACACAAAGAAAAATTCTTTATCATTATGCCTATGGGGCCAAATTTTTAAAAGTGTGATAGCGTCTAAACGCCTTATTAATCTGAACAAAAAATTTGTACACATGTTATAGATCACAGTTGAACTAACTGTATAGATTTTGGTGAATCTAGCTCTTACAGTTTTTTTACAGGGACACAAAGAAAAATTCTTTATCATTATGGCCTATGGGACTAAATTTTTAAAAGTACGATAGCATCTAAACGCCTTATTGAATTGAGCTGAAAATTTATATGAGTATTATAAATCACTGTTGCACTAACTATAAGCATTTTGGTGAATTTAGCATTTATAGGTTTTTACAGGGACACAACGAAAAATTCTTTATCATTATGATCTATGGGCTCAAAGTTCAGTAGCGTTAAATAAAACATCGTGTAATAGATGGAGAAAAATACTCAAACACTCTATTATGGTTTTCTCTCTTTTGTTTGTTTAGCAATTCCTCTTTCTTTATTTTATCTACAAAACTGTTAATTACTTAATGTTCGGAAAGTCGAGTGGAGTCACTCCAGATTTTTTTAAAGTTAATGTCAGGTTTAAACTATTTTTCAGTTCTCACACAACATTTATTTTAATATATATGCTTAAGCTAATTCATGGTATTTATTTGTACACGCAATTGAGTTATAGTTATTTATAATAAAAAAAAGCACCATAGAATTGGTGTTTTAAAATAATAAGTATAAAACTTTGAATAAACACCATAAAATGCAAGAAATCGTAACAATTGTTTTAGGTCGAAAGAAAGCACGGCCCTTCGTCAGGCTAAACAAAATAGGAGTGCTTTTAGTGCGTTGCCGCTTTGATTGCAGTACTCGTATTTACTTTGTTTCGCCTGACGAAGGGTCGTGCTTCTTTTCGACCCAAAACAATTGTTGCGAATTTCTTGCATTTTATGGTGTTTATTCGAAATTTTGCACGTGTTAATACTTATTTATATTTTATTTCGCATTGACGTTAGCAAATAATTTAT